>OX344761.1:79377838-79977838 GCA_947034895.1 Rhytidiadelphus loreus
TTTTGCATTTTTTTAATGAATGGTTGTTGTTTGTTTTTTTTAAAAAGAAAGAAAAACTCATTGCAAAATAGAGAGTATAACTCAACTCAAGTCAATAATGTTTACCCCGAAGGTCAAGGAGACTTCAAACTAGATAGTTCACATGACATTAAAGCCTAATTGTTGGTCCAATTTCAAAATCAACAAAAAAGAAGTTCCCATTGATATGCTAATAGGCTCACAAGCTCGTACGCTAGCAACCTTGTAAATTTGAACGATAGCTTTATATTGCAAACCATACTCATTCTCTTTGTCATCCAATGGTCACTTATGTGGTGCTTACATGGCCATGTATTGGTGCCAGCAAATTAAACGTAAGTGCTAATAATTACTTCACCACAATCATTAGAGAAAATCTAGGGTCTCAAGAAGGTTACTCTGCAGTCCTTTAGGGACCCTGAAATTTTTATTATTTTGCAGAAAAAATCGTTTTCCCCCTATTTCCACCCGCCTGAATTTGTAGTGGTAGCAACGCAGAAATCGAAATTAATGAATAAAAAAAAATTTAATTTTAGGCTGAAATTTATTTTATTTTATTTTTTTTGTAAATTGCAAAAATTGGCTGATTTTGAGATATTCACCTTGGTTGACACCAAAGGTGCGGCACTTTTTGGGGTGACAGACCAAGCTCAAAATAGCTTGGTTTGTCACCACGAAGCAGCCCTCTAGAGACCCCATAATTTCTCTAATGCCTTGCTCCAATTTCCCAAGCCCAATTTTTGAACTTATATTTGATTTGTGCTAATAATTGATTTTCCGTAATCCTTAAGCCACTTTCCTAAGCCCAATTTTTCAACTTAACCCCTAAACGTCCAAACAATGTTTTTTGGCAACGTAGCGATTTTGGGCAACTCACTATAAGTGGAGTTTTTCTTATTTTTCTTTGAAAATTTCACACAATATGGGAGACGAGGAGTATCTTCAAGGCCCAACAATTTTCATAACTTTTAATTGCATGGTTCAAAAATTATTGCATGATATGTAATTTTCAGTATTCAGCAGGCAGCCTGGGCAGGCCGGGCAGAAAAAAAAACTTCTTTGAAAATCACTTTTTAAAAAAATTAAAATTTGAAATTGATTCTCTAGATTTTTATATATGTGGTAAGCTTTGAATCATTCCATTTTGATCAATGAGTCAAAAGTTACGAGGAATTTTAGTTTGGGTTAGTTTATGGGTAGTTATGGAATCTCTATTCTAAAATAAACTTTGAAGTCCTTTATTTAATTCAGTTTTAAATATTTTTGGAAAAAAATAAAAACATTAGGTGTATATTGTTTATTACAACATTACAACCATTGGATTGGCATTTTTCAATTCTATAAATAAATTGTTAACAATTTAGTATTTTTAATCATTCTCTACTTCTTTCTACCTACTATTTTTTTCCTATATGTTGTACAAATCCAAATGATCTAAAGTTCTTCAAGCATGTAGCCAACTTGTCTTGAGGAATGAATCCAAGGAGTAACCACCATTTTGGACATTTTTTTATACAAATGTGACCTTGTGAAGTGCAACTGCCTATATTTTCACAGGGCCCAAAAAAGAATTTTTGTCACTTCAAATGTTCATATCTTGCAATCTACACGGTGGAAAATTCTGAAATTTTTTCCACATCTTCTCAAACCAGTGTACTACAAGATCCTATAGTTACATATTTCTAAAAATGTTCTTTTTGTAAAATTTGGTGCTTGTAAATGCAAGGGCAGTTTTGGAGCAGTTTTGGTGAAAACATAGTCCCTGACGTTTAGGGGTTAAGATTCGATTTGAGGTGGCCGTGTGGGTTGTAAAGTTAGTGAATTTCACATCACGCTTGGACCCTAATATAAAGTGGGTCTAACAATGAATTGAAACACAATTGAGACTAGGAAGAAAATGTTTCCACCTAAGAGCAAGATTACTTCTGTTACCACAACTAAGATGTTCAGAATACGCACGAGTTTGAGTTGAAGCTTGCAAGAAAAGTGAGCCAATGCTACAAAGACATGTAAGCTAATTTTTTTTTAAAAATTGGGTGATTTCTTTGCATGTGGATGAGACTTTTGACTCATGCCATTCAATGGTGATCTAGATTCCGAGGACAGCTTCAGATGAATCTGACCTGATTGTGGGGATTGATGAAGTACTAAGTTAAAGGGAGTGTATCTACATTCTATTCATTAGACCAATGGATCTCAGAATCTGGAATTAAAAAAATCATAAATTCAAAAACAGAATCACGACATCTAGTCATACTTGCAGAACTGAAAAAAATATGGGATTGGACCAGATTTTGGCAATAAAAGGTGGGTGGGTACACCCAAAATTGCACCCTGCCTACAACTGCCATCATCACTTTTGTGTATAGTACATATGTAAGCTTACTTATGTTTTTTTGGGAAGAACCAGGGATTTTTTTATAATTTTGGGACAAATGGCTGTGTGGCCTTTCTGCAAACAAGGTTTTGAGTTTTTTGGCTCCTTCATTACTTTGAATGGGAAGTGAAGGTGGCTATTTTGTAAGCAATTTTAAGGCCTGGTGGCTATATTTCTCCTAATTATGAAGAAACAATTGGCATTAACATGTCATTGTAGGGAATGAAAATAGGTAATGATTTCCAAAATTTTGTTGTAACATAGGCAAATTCCAAAACCATGCATAGATGATAGAAACAAAAGGGCCAATTTTGAAACTAAACAAATGAATAGTAATTCAATCACCATACAAGGATGATCATTGCATGAGTAAGGGGAACTACATCCAAACAATGCTAGTTAGAAAAACTTACTACCTTGTGACACCATAATGGTACCACTCAGCTAAGTGAACCCACTACTGAAAACATTCTTCATATGGAAAATTCTTGATTGTGTACACTTGTTGTGCCTTTATGTCAACCACGACTCTCAAGTTGGCATCCAACCTATTCCAAAGTTGGTCCTTCAAAAATGACAAGGAAGAAAAAAAACAATGTTGGCAACATGGTAGCTCACCTATTTCAATTATAGAAATCCTAGCATCATCTACTGATAAATGGAGATGGATGAGGCTTCATGAAGATGTGTGGATAAGAGTGACAAGGCAACAATAGTAATAAAAATGATTCATAATTAGGCCTCAAATGTGCACTAAATTTTAGAATCTTCATTAGACTGGCATAATCTTCATTTTTAGAGGTGCTTTCACATTTGGGTGTTGGCATTGTTTTTTTCATTGAAGTGGGTTTTGTGAACCCCTCTGGCTATCAACATGGCAAAATAATTCTACTTTGGCATTTTTGGGGTCATTTATCCCATTTTTTTTACAAAGGCTTGAAGCTGACCTTTTTTTTAGGAAATTGGGCATTAAATTGCCTAATAAAAACCCTGGGAAGAACGGTGACCATGAATTAAAAGGGAAAAAAAATAGAAGGGAAAAAAATAATCAATCAAGCTCCCTAGGTGGCAAGCTAAAGGAAAAAATGTGTACGTATGTTGAAGAAATGAGTTTAGAACATCTACCCCAAAAGAATTTGACCATCATTCATAACTTTTGCATAGTCAAGGGATCCAAATATTGTGTTATTTGTATATTGGAACCTCCTTTTACTTGCCAATGAGAATATATGAAAATTTGACCAATCTTATAATAGTATTTAGGCACAATAGCAAAAGTAGTAGCGGTTTTGGGATACCCACCTTAAGTTCCCCCCTAAAGGACCGATTGGATGACTGTTGAACATACACATGTAATCTTGGGTAGGTGTGTATGAAGTCATTTTTTAACCCCTAAAGGTTTTTGACTATGTTTTCACCCAAAACGCTCCAAAATTGACATTTTTAGAACAAGTACCAAATTTTAGGGAATTTTTATTTTGGATAGATATAACTATAGGATCTTGTAGTACGTTGATTCGAGAAGATGTGGAAAAAATTTCAGAAATTTCTACTGTGTAGATTGCAAGATATTAGCATTTAAATTGACAAAAATCCTTTTTTGGGCCCTACCAAGAAGCAAGCAATTGCACTTTACAATGTTACATTTGTATGAAAAAAAGGCTAAAATGGTGGTGTTTTTTTGGATTGATTCATAGTAAGTAGAAAGAAGTAGAAAATGATTCAAAATATTAAATTGTTAAGAATTTAATTATGGAATTGAAAAATGCCAATCCCAATTGTTCTAATGTTGTAATGAACAATCTACATCCTACAATTTCTTTTTTCTAAAAATATTGAAAATTTAGTTAAATTAAGGACTTCAAAGTTTATTTTAGAGTAGATTATCCATAACAACCTAGAAGCTAAAGGTCCTCATAACTTTCATTTCATTAATCAAATTGGAATGATGCAAAGCTTTATACACACACATAAATCTATATATATTTAGGAAACCAATTTCAAATTTTTATTTCTTAAAAAAGTGATCTTTAAAGATGTTTTTTAGACTACCCAAGATGTCTACAAATTGCTTAAAAAATACATATCGTACAATAATTTTTTAACCATGTAGTCAAAAGTTATGAAAATTGTTATCCTTAAAGCTATTCCTCAAGTACATGTTGTGTAAAAAATTAAAAAAAAAAAAAATTGTTCATAATGAACTACCAAAAATTGCTATGTTGCCCCAAAAACATCATTTGGTCCTTTAGGGTTTAATGGATGTTCTTAAAATTTTGACATAAGGTGTGAACATGTACCACTAGTGGGAATGTAATTTATTTTCGATTAACCTCTAATGGACTTATGGACCATTGTCCCTTTAGGGGACAAAATAGATTTTAAGCAGGTTCCTATGATCTCAATTTTGAGTGAAACTTTTTGAAACTTTCTCATAAGATAGGAAAACTTATTAGCTTTGTGGAATATAATTTTTTTTATCTCAATCAGTACCCTGGAACAAAAGTTATGCCATCTTAAACATAATTTTCACATCACCGGGCAAAAAAAGAAATCCACAAAAATTTGAAATTTTTTTCTTCTTAAAGATCATATTTTTGTCTACATGTAAAGCTTTTATTCATTCCATTTAGATTAGTAATGTGAAAGTTATGAAAAATCTTGTTTTTCGGGTAATTTGAGCATTTTCTTGAAAAAATAACTTATAGGATTCAATTCTAAATGCAACTTTTACAATTTATCAAATAAACTTGTTTGACAAGGTTAAGTTTTCTAGGTAGAACAATCTCACCATTGGGATTATTGTGTTTCAATCCCATCTTAGAGCTATTAACGATTTAGTTTTTCTTTCAATCTTGAACCTACTTCTATTTAACAGTTTTTGAAAGAATAAAAATTAAGTGTGTGTTTTTTGAATTTTTTTTCTAGACTTTCTACTCAATTCTTCGACAATTGAAAAAAAAATTCAAGGTCCATAGTGCAAAAAAATTCACAAATGATAGTCAAAGTCATTTGAAATTGCATGCAAGTGATTGTTCAAAAACATTTTTTTTTTCCAACTTTGAATGCTAATATCTCTCAATTTGTACAGTCAAACTTCATGAAATTTTCACCACATGATCTCAGACAATTAAGTACAAGATCCTATAGTTAGATTCTAAAAAAATAATAATAATATTTTTTGGATGAATGCAATAGAAATGGTAATTTTGAGTAGTTTTTGACAAAGAAATGGCCCTGGTCCTTTACGGGTTAAGTGCCGGCATCAAAAGTTATTCTCCCAAAAGTTATTCTATTCCCATAGTAGTATAACAAAAAACTTGTATGTTTGACTAAGGTAGGAAGCTCAAAAACAACTCATCTAAGGTCTGATCTGCCTTTTTCATGTATTTTCTTAGATGAAAATATTTTTAGATCATTTTTTAGACAAAGAAAAATAAAAGAGGAATCTAACACAAGTGATTTCATATTTTTTTGAAGCATTTTTGAATTACTTGTGGATTTTCAAAGGAGTTGTGTCATAGGTCCCTATTTATGTCCCTAGATCTTCCATAAACTGTTCACTTGCAACTTCTAAAGAAAAATGGGAAAGTAAAGAGAATGATTGGTTCTTGCAATTAATAATGTTTTTTTTCTTGATTCATTCAATGACTATGGAGGTCAATTTATGAACTACAGTTTGTCCATTTCAGAGCCACTTACATAGTCCATTCTTAATACCTGCTCCATTTCAGAACTTTCTACCTTACATGCATTTTTTTCTCATGAACTGCTCTGAAAAGTGGCACTTTTTTACAATTTGTGCCCAAAATGTACCTCAGTTAAAAAGTGACAATGAGTGTTTGAGACTTTCACAGTTGAAGAATTGTCTCACACTAGCTGTTGAATCATGGAATTTCACATGTCAGTAATTTGGCCATCAAAATTCAGTCAATCACTAATATTTATTGGAGATTATTTTCATGGGCTGCCCATATTCCATCATGGTAAATGTACACGTGACATATGGTGACCTACATGTGACATTATATACATATATGGTAGTGGACCCACTCTTGATCACCCCCCATTTCCAACTTATAGACTACTCTATTTGTGTGAAGTTGTACAATTCAAGGAGTAGTTCTAGCACATTACTATTGGCTGCAAGGCTATCAATATTGCAACCAACCCTTGGTTGATTTGGGAATCAACCTATGATCATAAATAGAAAAGTCTATATCACCATTGTAGGTTGAAGAGAATCTTCTACTAAAAAATTTTATAGAAATTATATTTTTTGTTAATAAAATTCTAGAAAAATATGCAATCCTTCCTAATTCTATTTCTGTACATGGAAAAAATTAGACACTCCAAAAAACTACACTCCAAATATGCGCAATTGCTTAAGTGGTTGGAAATGGTTTGTCTCCCTATATGGTTTATTTTCAGAATGTTCGATAGAAGTTGGATTTTGACATACATTGACAAAACACATACTTTGAGGTGGAATCAATGCATAAAATTATTTTTAACATGTTGACAATTGAAAATCATATATTTTTTTAAATGATAATTTTTTAATATATCTAAATATGCTATGAATTTGTGAAGTTCAAATATATGTGCTATCCCAAATTATTTTTTGCATTCTCTTATACAAGTTGTACATTTTCAACTTCCTACATCTACATATTTTCAAGATTGGTTTAGGATACACTATTTGGAATGGGTACCTTGACCTTAGTCCTAATTGTCACATGATTGTTCAAGCAATCAAAGTTAACCTTGTAGAACATTTTTAGAAAAAATGTGAAAATTGAGTAGAAAAGGATTCCAATGTGTTACGTTTTCAAGAAGATGCCTTGATTGCTTGCAAAACAAGACACTCCATAGCTTTCTCATCTCTTGTTTTTGTTATAATTTTTGCTATCCACTCTCAACTATTTTGAGCTTTGTTTGGTATAACTTTTCCATTGAAAATCTTATCTATTTTTCAATTTTGAAAAAAAGAAGTCGAAAAGAATCATGTCAAAAATTGAGATTATAGGATCCTACCTAAACTATCAAGTGTCCCCCCAAGGACATGGAGATGGTTGGGTTTATAAAGGGTTAAAACAAAGTCTTTCTCTATTCATCTTTCTATAGTACAATCTACACTACATGTATTGTACATGAAATTGTTGGTAGAACATTCTTCATTTATGAAGGTGTTATGTTACAACAAGGATTAATCCTAGAATGGAGTTTAATTATTTTTGAAGTGGTCTGCCTTGAAACTACAGGCAGTTTTGTAATTTCAAGGCATACCACTTCAAAAAATTAACAGAAATTACAATTTTAATTGAAAAATTATAATTCCATTTAGGTTTGATTCGTAAAACAAGCACACATCTTTGAAAAATATGTGCCACTCTTAGAGTTGGCCCCCAGATATTTAGATTGCAAGTTAGGATGGTAATAGGCTTGTTTACTTTAGAGGGATTCCTTGTCATCCATCAAACAATTAGTGTTGGCAACAACATTACATAGTTAACTTAATTCTCTTGTATATGCAAACCAGATAAGATTGTCCAAAGAATTAATGAACCTTGAAGTGCTCATAAGACCTATTCCAAAATTCATAACAAACTTCTAAAGTAGAAGTACCTATTTGTGATAACTTAATTCCTAAAGGACCATTGTTCATTTGGAGGACAAATTGGATTTTGAGCAAATACCTATGGTCTCAATTTTTGTCATGATTTTTTGAAACTATTTTTAAAGAAAGAAAAATTGATTAGCTTTATGGAAATATAATTTTTTTTGTTCAATTGGTGCTTAGGAATAAAAGTTATGTCCAGATAAGCTCAAAACATGGGACACTGGGCAACAAAAATAATTTCAAAATTTTTAATTTTTAATTCTTTTGCTTATAGATTATATTTTTGTCTACATGGAAATCTCTGATTCATTTCATTTAGATAAGTGATGTGAAAGTTATGGACAATCTTATTTTGGGAGCAATCTTCTTGAAAAAATAACTTGTAGGATTCATTTCTAAATGCAATTTTTACAATTTTTCCAAAAAAAAAGTTCCACATAGTTTAGTTAGCTTTTTAGAGCAATTTCATCATTGGAATTAGTGCATTTTAACTCCATTTTAGAGATATTAATAATTTAGACTCTCCATCTAGCTCGTACCCACTTCTACTTAACAATTTTTCATAATGAAATTGAGTTTTTTTTTTCAAATTTCTCTTCCTAGACTTTCAACTCAATTTTTCAACACAATTTCTTTTTAATTCAAATTTCCATAGTGCAAAATATTTCCACAAATGGCAGTCAAAGTCATCTGAAATTGCAGACTAGTGTTCAATTTCTTTCCTTCAACTTTGAATGCTAATATCTCTCAATTTGTAAGGTCAAATGTCGTGAGATTTTTACCACATGATCTCAGACAAGTAAAGTATATAAACCTATGGTTAGATTCTAATAAATATTTATTTTCTTAGATGAACGTAGTAGAAATGGCAGTTTTGAGTGGTTTTCAACAGAAATATGGCCTAGGTCATTTAGAGGTTTAGCATTTCAACCTATAGGGTATAGAAAATTTGTTGAGAAATTGATCTCAATGTGTACAAATATAAGGATGAGGAAGAATTAAAAAGAATTAATTCTTTTCTCCAAGAATGAATATTTTATTCAATACAATTGTGGATATTTCATTCGAACCCATTCTGGTCTTATAGACTCACCTGTTATATTATAGTGCATTCCCACTTGAGTGCTTAGCTATCCACCAATCCTACATGGAAGTTGAGGTGACATGGACTTGACAATGCTACTACAGTCATTAATCACTTCTACTTTGTTGGCCCACCACTACGAAAGTAGTCCATAACAAGAATTTGACAATTGTTTAAAAATGAAGATTTCATCATTTGATGGCCACTCTTATCAAGTGGAGCTCTTGAAAACCCATTATTTTAGAATAGTGGATGCCCAAGGTAGAAATTAGAAGGGCCCAACTTGGAAAAATAAAAAATATTGAAAATTTTCCAACAATTATATTGCCTTATATAAATTTAGACGTCTCTATCAATGCAAGTGCAAAAGGATGTATAGGCAATCTCTTTATAAAAGTAGGGGGGATGGGAGGTAAAATAACTCATGTGGAATACGTAAATTAGGATTAGAAGAAGCTCAATTGCTCATACCTAGTTAAGTCAAGAGCAAGATTTGTGTTCAATGTAGAACTTTAAACCTCATTTAGGTATACTAGAATAACATTTTTTAAGAAACTTTGAACTAAAAAAGTTTGGGAACCAACCTAACTTTCATTTCTAAAAATAAGTTTGAAATTTTGAGTCTCCAATCAAAAGTTATTGACAAAATTCAAAGAAGGGTTGGGAGGAACATTTTCTTTGACACTTTCAAACAACTTCTCTGAATTTTGTCCCATTATTATAATTGGAGGCTTGAAATTTGAAATTGATTTTTGGAAATGAAAGTTAGCTTGATTTTTCAACTTTTCTTAGTTCAAAGTTTCTTGAAAAAAGTTAATCTACTATGCCTACATGAGGTTTTAATTTCTACATTGAGCACAATTCCTGCGTTTTAACAATGAATGGTCAAACTCTCATCTTCAAATTGCCTTATATCCTTTGAGGATTCATAATGGACAATGGACTTCATTATAAAAATAATCTCTCCACCTATCGTATAGTGAACATGTATTGGCATTGAGTTGAAGTGAAACCTTTTCTAATATTTGCATTTTCTGTACAATTCGTTTTCCTTGGATTTGACAAGGTAACTTGTTAATTTTCAAAATCATGCAAAGTTTGGAATTTTGATTAATTTTGGTTGAGTGTGACCTCCAACTATGGTAATCCGATGTGAAGGGGACATGAGGTTCCTCAGGACAGTTGAACAAAGTAAATTGCATGTTCCTTAGGATGTGTTAATGCAGTAAACTGCATCTTTTGAGCTCATTGTGACAAAAGAGCACAAAAGTCACAAAAGTCACAAAAGTCACAAAAGTCACAATGAGCTCACATTCCTTAATTAATTACCAACCACCCCCAGCCCCCTCAAAATTCAGAAATTCAGAAATTCATAATTATTTTTAATTAAATTTTTACAAAACCTCCCCCCTTCCCCTCCCCCCCTCTTTTGTAATTTTGAGAAACAAATGATCTTACAATCAATATGGGATAAGTTAATGTTTCCCAAGTACGTATCTGTATGCATATTAGTATGTATCCGTATCCATATCCGTAAGTACGTATCTACATCCATGTTTGTATCAGCATAATGTATTCGTATCAGCATAATGTATTCGTATCAGCATAATGTATTCGTATCAGCATAATGTATGCGTATCAGAGTTTTTTTGAGATCAACGGCTGTGGGGGTGGTTTGTAATTTTTTTTTGTAAAAATCAACAACTATCATTTTTTAGGAGGGGAGGGGGGGGGGCAACTAATGGCAGTGATTGCATCTTTTGGGTTCATTGTACAAGCTATGTGAGAAGTGAGAACTCCTCTTAAGGTAGTCAACCTCATTCCTACCACTTAAGCAATTTTATTAGTATAGTTCCAATATGCATTTGGTGAGGAGAAAAATCCCCCCCTTAGAGAAATAGATTTGAGGGTTCCAAATTTTTTTCCTTTTTCTCCCTAAAAAATGAAATAATTATGAATTTTTTTCGTAAAGATTCTGTTCAATCCATTCTTGTTATATAGGGCATTGCATTTCCAACCATAGATTGATTACAAAATTGACCATGCTTCAAAGTAGGTGATAATTGTGGCTTCAAATGTACATCTTGTGATCATTGTATGAATTCAATGTACACCTCCTCCACATTTGTGCTACGTGAGTTGTCACAAGTCATTGGAAACAAAACAATCTAAAGGTGTGTTCCCACTTGGTGTTTGGGGGGCAGTGTTACAATTGTAAAGGACAAATAAAAGGAAGGTCATTCCCACCTATGTAGAGAAATACCAAACCTAGTTGGCACATGATGTGGCAAGGTATGTAGTAGTAGTATTATGGCCATTAAATGAGCAAGTTCTAGTGGACCACTAGGGCCAAACTAGTTGTCAATTGAAACTGGCGAATCTTTCAAAAATTTGGATTTCAGAGTTAATTGGGTGCTCTTAATTACTGTTGTGTGTTGTGGCTGTTACAACCACTTTTGGGTGCATAGTGACACTTTTGTCACTATGCACTCAAAATTTTAATTAATTAATTTTAAACTCCCCTCCCACCTCAGGTTTAAGAAGGAAATTTAATTAAAATTAATTTCTTAATTTCCATCCCCTCCTACTTGTAATTTTTTGAATGAGGTTAACATGACAAATAATATGGGACAATGAAAATCCTGTATCCATATATCATATCTGTATCTATATTGTACAATATTTCTAATATCAAGTGTCGGTATTTGTATTTTGGTACTGTATCCATATCCGTACTATATCCGTATTCTAATTCTATATCCATATTCGTATTTGGATGGATGGCTTAGATTCAATCTCAAAGATCAATGGCTTAAATTTTTTTGAGAAATCAACGGCATTCTGGAGAGGGAAGCATTTAAAAAAAATCAATGGCCTATTCATTTTTGGGAGAGGGGGGAGACAACTAATGACAAACCAGATGTGTGACTGCCTCTTTCGGGTGCATAGTTGGGCGTTCTTAATTACTAGGTAGGCTGCTTGAGCCATTAACGTTGGATGAAGTTGAGATATGCCCCTTGAGTGTGAACTCGTCCGGAGCTAAGAACTACTTAATCACACTGACATAGCTTCCATGCCAAGCCTCAATGTGAGCTGAATTTCTACCTAACTATAGCCAAGTGGGAACAATCCCTAACTAGCAAAAATAGATCATGGTTGGAAAGAAGTCAGCTACCTTAGTTAAGAAACAATCACAACAGTTTTGAATCTGAACTCTCATAAAAAGAAATTATTTCCTCCTAAGTGAATGTAGAGGTTGTATCTTTTAACACATGGTGTTTGCAAATGCCAGGTGGGAATGGGCCTTTAACTTTTGCACTTCTCCCTAAGTTAATGAAGGAGGGAAGAGAGATGAGTGGACAAGAAGGTACAAACAGAAGATCTTTTTCAATGAATATTGTTGTCCATAATAGATCACCCTATAAAGCCATCACAGGAGGCTGTCTGAAATAGATACTTCTACATGTAAGTTACTCATTGAAGTTAAATAGAACTTACATGAAGTAACTTCTGTCATGCAAGTTACTCATTGGACTGTGATCTCCCACTCACAATAAATATGCCTCCAGGCTTGCTCCGTTTGCAAGTGCTAACTTAGTCACTTTGTATATCATGAGATGCTGATTGTTGAGCAAACCTGCAGTGGCTGCTTTCATGTAGTTTTAATTTTTTAACTTTTTAACTTTTTAACTTTTTTTTGAGACAAATGAAGCCTTCGTGTAATTTTAGAACTTGTAATGTACAGCAAAACTTTTTAACTTTTTTAGAACTTGTAATGTACAGCAAAACTTTTTAACTTTTTTAGAACTTGTAATGTACAGCAAAACTTTTTAACTTTTTTAGAACTTGTAATGTACAGCAAAGAATTCCAAGTGGAATAATACATCATATACCATCATGGATGCACGGCACAGTTGTGTAGGGCATACTGGTCGTGGACACTCCGTGTCTGCGTAGGGCATTGTTGCTTGTACGCAATTTTTGTGAAACAGTCAATAGCAAATTTTGGACAAAAAGTATGCAATTAATATTTGAACCCATCAATAGATTCTCTTTGCTGCTTGTTTATTTGTCATGGTTCACAACCCTTCCAAATACTATTTGTTCTTTGACAAAGAGATAGCATATATATGGTAGTTGGCATCATCAATGACAGAGATTCTTGTTGCTTTTGCATATCGAGAACTTGCAATTGAAAGTTCCCTTGTGGTTGCATCCCTAAAGTGGATGTACCTTGGTGGGATTTGTTTGCAACTTTCAAAATATTTTGGTGGGATTTTGGTGGGATTTGATTTAAAGTAAGAAAATAAAATCTACAAATTTATGCTACCACCATGAGTTAGAATTCAAATTACAAAATATTGATGTTATTCATATGTATTATTTTTTTCTAGCTTGAAATATGATTTTCAAACCTGAAGGACCGAGGTACATTCTAAGAGATATTGTCAAAAATTGCCATATTTTTAGCACATTGGCCAAATTTGGAAATAATTCTTTTTAGTTGTGAACTTCAAATGTACAAAAGTGTAGTACACTATCATGAAAGGTGTGAATTTTTTTTTAACCTATTTGATTATATATGTTGAAAGATTATGTTTTAAGTAGCCCCCCTCCGCCTTTCATTTCATTTTTGTGCAATAGGATGAACAAACTTTGATCCCTCTTCGAGCAAAATATTTTGCTCTACACAAAATTGTGCCTCTATACCATTGAGTACTACAACTTTTTAGGTACACTCATGCAAAATTTTATAAGAAAATATAGGATCACCTTACTCTAAATCATCCTACAATATAAGAAAGTCAAGTGAACTAGCAATACACTAGTCATTATTTGATGATTTCTTGTGCAACAAAGAAATTTTCTTTTTGAAATCCAAGTATGAAAACTAAGAGACAAACATTTGAAATGTATTAAAAAATTTCAAGAATTCTTGAAAATGGAAATTTTAAGATAATAGTGTTTGTAGTTAAACAAAAATATTCTTTTTTCAAACTTGTATGGTGGTATGATTAGTAGAAATTGATTCCTCATGGAATTAGATTTTTGCTCTAAAAGTGTTCTTCTATAAAAAATTCATATTATATCATGTTAATTACATGCATGCCAAATTTCAAATATAGACAAGGATTTTAGTAAAAAAATGCCAAAATGGTCCATACTACCAATATTTTATTGAATAACAGAACTTTTGCTCTAGGCATCTAATTGCAATTTTTTTACATTCCCACAAAGGGGGTGAATGTTGACATCTTGTGTCAAATTTTTAGAAACATTTGTTCATTTTTAAATTCATCATTACCTATTCAAATTCCAATTGTCCCTTGAATGGACATTTGGTACTTTAGGGATTAAATTTAAATTATAAAATATTGTTTTTAATTCTAACCTTCAATTTTGGTAAAAGCAATGTTTATTCTAATTGAATGCGTCTCAATAAATTGCATATTTTTTGGTTGAATCTTGTTGGAAATCAAAAAAGTATTATAGATTTTCTTCATATGCATTTATTGGACACCAAATGAATAAATTATGAATTTTCAAAGATTTAAAAATAGGTGTTTCTAAAACCAACTCTCAAATCTCATGAATAATGGGAGTGCATTTTATACAAGAATTTGTAGGGGTTAATTTTAAGAAGGGACTCAAATAGGTGTAGCTACCACAATCTTGAAATGCCAATGCAACCCAAAAGTGGTTGATGAATGGTCAAACATACCCTAATTTAGTTCAAAAATAGTTCTTTGAGTGAGTATGCATCACTTGGTGGTAGAATGCCCTTCGTTGAGGAACTGCTAACTTTAGAGGGGATTTACCTTCTTTAGAAGATTGCAAGTTTCATGTAGTTTCCAAACTATGGAAATGTGTGCACTATTGCAGTCCGATGTGGCAAGAGCACTTCCATATGAGATAATTTAAAAAAAATTAAATTAAAAAAATTATTATTATTATTATTATTATTTATTATTATTAAAAAAAATTAATTAATTAAAATTTTAAATTTTAAAAATATTCTAACTGTTCCTAAAGCAAGGAATAGGCCTAAAATGGCCCTCCCTTGCCCTAAAATCTCATCTAATGTTTTTCACCTAAATTCAAGGATCACAATAGATGCCTTCCTAGTGTATTTGGCAATGCCTACTTCTTTTGTTCTTGATCTAAATTTTAGCCATTAAAATGATATTTTTTGAATTTGAGCCCAACTATAATGAAATAAAGCTAATTAAGTCTACTTTCTACTCCAATTTGAAATTTTGTAAAATGTCTAAACTTGTGTATTTTATAGACTTTTGAACTTTAGACCTATTATCACATTCTACTAAGTTTTTAATTATAGAATGACATAGAAAGTTGGTTTACACCATGATGTTCTACACGATAATATACATAAGGTAGGAGGTCTATAAATCACCCATTCAAGCTTACCTACCTCATCAATGACAGTAATAGATATTTCAAGTAGCATGTCATTCATTCCTAGATAGCAAACTCATTAAAAACCTGGTCAATTTAAAGACCTCCTACCTTAGATGTAGAAATTTCAAATTTTTTTGAGCTTATTTTGTATTTTATATAAATTTTCTATTGATGATAATAACAATATCAAACTTTTACTAAAAATTCTAATATTTTTATGGCATTTAGACAACATTTGAATTAATTTCTAAAAGAAAAATAAATCCATTCATTTTCAATGACAAAATCATGAATCTTTCTATGTAAGACATTAGTGCATATGTTCATCCTTGGAATTTGGTACAAAAAGGGGATATCTTGCATAGTAATTTGACATGTGAGCTTTTTTTTAAATAGATGATTCACATTGTACCCAAAAGGTGATGATTTCCATGTTGACCAGTCCGTCGTTATAGGGTTAAATAAGTTTTTTTTTTGTCACCATGAAGTTTTGCCACTAGTAGACATGCTCTTACAACTACTTGTGGCCTAAAATCCATTAATTTTTTTTTATTATAGAATGAAGCATCTAGGATAGAAGACTTTGATATTTGACTACATTGTTACAGGCTTCGGCATTTCAAAGTCAAGTTTGTAAGGACTCTACGGACGAGAGTGATCCAATGGATGACAAAGAATCCTTCTATGAAAGGCTAAAGTACATATGTTCATTGGCTTGGGATTTTGTATGAAAAGGGGAAAACTTGCACAACAATTTGACTTCCATTGAGGTTTATTTTATATTATTTTATTCATACTTTATTTTTAAATAGATGATTCATACTGTACCAAAAATGATGATTTCCAAGGTGACCAATCCTTCCTTACAAGGTTGATCCTTGAAGGACGCTAAAGCCAAAAAATGGTCAATTGATGACTTCATTGTTCACTATAGAGATAAAGAAGAATGCACTCATTGGTCCAATAATCGGAACAATTTTGGTATCTACCTTGCTCATGGGAGGCCACATCTTTTAATGGTTAAACAATTTTTTTGTTGCGATGAAGTTAGACATGCTCTTATGTCTGCTTGTGACCTAACGTCACCTGTGCATCTTCAATCTAAAGCTGCCATGCATGCATCCAGATGATGGTATCCCGTGACAAAAATCAATTACAACCACTTTCATGAAGCCCTGGTCATGTCACAATTTTGACATGTCTGATTGCCCACCTAAGAGATAGGAGGTCCATAAATTGCCCACCTAAGAGCTGAAACTGAATTTTGGGGAGGTGAAGCTTCTTAAAATATTTTTCAGTAAAATTTCCTAGAAAGACAAGTGGAATTGGCATCTAATTCAAGTTGTTTCATATTTTTTGGAGCTTTGTGGAATTACTTATGAAAATTTGAAGTTGGAATGGCACATGACTCTAAAATTGCCCACCTCCTCAAATGTATATTGTTTATACATCCCAAAGGCTACAAAAAAGAAACATGTGGCAATTTTAGAGCTTGTGCGCTTTTAGACCCTCCTACCTTATCACTCTTGTATAGAATTTATTATTGGTATAGGGAAACAAGGAGAATGATCATAAGATTTATGAGCCCATGAGTTTAGGAGTCTATATTATAAACACCTTTTATGGTTATAGGTGCAAGCTTATGTTATAGATACCTATATTATGGATACTTTTCCATGTTATGGTATACCTATGTTATAGGTACATTTTTATAAATAATCACCTTCAATGGTTGTAGATATATATATGCCTACAACTAGGTGTTAAGGCTTGTATATAGGCTCACACCTTTGTGTTCATGCAATAGCATTGTTGAGGAAAAACAACAATCTAAGTTGACCTTTGAACAATGTAGTGGATGTTTATTGTCCAATAGATGACAAAGAATCCTTCTATGTCAAAATGTATATAAAAAATTTCATTCATATCTAGTTGCAAACAATAGCAACAAAAAGAGTGAGGCTTGAAATTAGTGGTCATGGGCTTGTCTTTTTATTAAGGGTTAAATGTACTTTGGATAGATTATATGTCTTTGATTGGTTTTGTTTGCTTGTTTTGAAAAAAAAGCATACTTATTACTTCACCACAAAGTACAACACTCATCAGAATTATCCCACATTGATTATTCCTGCCAGATATTATAAGGTCTGTCAATGCTTTTTTGCTTTGTTTTTTTGGAAAGAATAGTATGCATTAAAAGAAGGTGAAATAATCAATCCAGTTCAAGGTCCGCCCCTTCTTCCTTTTTTTTGAAAGAATGGTGTGCTTTAAAAGAAGAAAGAAGGGGAAACAATTAGTCCAGCTCAAGGTTTGTCCATGTCATTAGAGAAGAATTCAAGTCTAGGATGCCCAAATCAAAATTGGCTATTATTTGATATGATTCTCTAAAAATGGCCAAGAAATGTCAACATGTCTATTATCAGTGTGGAGCCTTAGGCGATGAACATCATATTTTGAAGGTGTTGCCACTAGTAGCAACAAGTAATGAAAAAACAATATACAACAATGATATCATTTGTTTGTCCCTTGGGTCTTATAAAATAAACATTGTTGTCAATGGTTCTACCACACAACATGACTTCCTGCATGGCAACTAGTCATTTCCATAGCCAAATTCAATTTGATATTTTCATTGTTTGAAGTGGCAAGGTAACAACATAGACCTTGTTTGTACATAATAGGGATACATAGCTATTGCTATATAGGTTGGACATGAGTGCATTGTTGCCAACTCAACATTTCATTGAGCTACATGTTTGATGGAAATATATGACAATGACCATATAAATGGAATTATCCTTTATCTACAAACCAAACAATTCATTTTCAAGCCAAAAGTACCATGCATGTTGAGACCTGAATTCTTCTCTAATGTTTTTCTTTTTGAAGAATGGTGTGCATTAAAAAAAGAAAGAAGAAGAAACAATCATCAGCTAGGCTTTAGGTCTATTCATGTTATTCTTCTATTGAATTAAAGGTCATTTCACCTTGTGTGGTAAGTACTATTGGTACACATGTTTCATACTAGCCTCTCATGAATCTTCAATTGAAAAGATTGGAGTTTATTTATTTTCTACACATACAGAATCATGCATTTTATTACAATTAGAGTCAATCAACCCATTGCCATTAGTCATCCGATTCCTCCATCTACAAGACCCTCCCATTTTTGTCAATCTCCCATTCATTTCCACAAAGTGTAAATCATATACTTTATATTTGTCATTGGGTGCTATTGTCAAAGAATGACAACAAATTCACACCTATTTATGAATGGTTTAATATGATTCCACTTGTATTTTATTCAATTCAACTAATTCTTTCTTTGAAAAATACAAGCAACAATCAACACATTGCAAAAGATACTTAGATTACAAATCTAGGTGGTCATAGACTGTTCTACTATACCCATTGCATTGTATGACTCATATGTGATGATTTCAAGTGTACCATGAATAAATTATGCTCTGATATAATGAAGGCCGTCTATTCTAAAAGTAATTGTGCTCTAAAAGCAACCACTACTACAAAGGTACATTTTGCTTTCTTCAATGTACTAACAATCAATACATTTCAAAAGGTGGTTGCTTCTAATAACTACTATGTTTCAACTTCAAAAATTTGTAATTAATTCCACAAAGGTCCAAAAAAACAATGAAACAATAGACTTGGATTTGATAGATGTCATTTCCATTTTTCTTCTTTCTATGAAAATTTACTAAAAATTGTTTCAAGTAATTTAGTTTCTCCACAAAAAAGTGATCAACTATTAAATGGTCACTTTAAGAACACACTACCTTAGCCTCCATTCTTAAATGGTCATTTAAAATTTTATTATAAATTTTTAATAATTAATAATTGGATACATTAAAATAAAATTTAAAAGATTTTTTAAAGTAAATTTATTGTAAAAATAATTACAAAAATGCTTAATATAGTGAAATTTATTAAAGAAAAATGGAGATAATAGTGATTAAGGTAAGCCAACCCATGACAACCAAAGTGTCCAATACAAACACCTAGAAAATCACCCATTACAATCTTACATCAACCTATGGTAGACTTTTGTTAATAAATGAAATTAAGACTTCACTAGATTGGTTAATGACCAAAATCAATGCCTGCGAATTATTAGTGACTTTTTAAGGAACTTCTACCTTCCTAGTATAAACTCATTACAAGAACTAAAATTTTCATCATGACAATGTTAGGAAATATTGTGACTATTTTAGGTGGTAAGATGACCATTATGAGTACAATTTTTGGAGGTTTTGGAGTAGTCTACACTGAATAGTGAAATTAGGTTGCCCCACACTAATTTCTCATATCTAACACTTTCAGACATAGTCAACTATAGTCTGGGGCAACCTAATTTCACTATTTAGTGTAGAGATTGTTTTAAACTAATTCGGTAGCACACTTAAAAATTCATAACAAACTTATACTTTATCAAAAAATAAAATTTCAAATGTTCTCTCCATGAAAAAATTACATGAAAAAAAATTAAAATTTTCAAAACCAACCATTCTACTTGTCATAGGCCTCAACTTCATGATATAATTTAAGAAAAATTCAATACAAAAAGTTCAAAAGTAAAATATTTAAAGCTTTCAAGATACTACCTTCAAAGTGTCACAAAAATTATAATTTAAAAAAATTTGAAAAATTAAAATGGAATAAAAAATAGATGATTGGAACTACAATTTTTTAGGTAAGCTCAAAAAGCATTTAAAATCAAGAACTATGTAGAAATTCAAATTTGACTTTCAAAATGTCCTAGAGGCTTGCAATGTCTTCTAACCCAAAAAAGACATTGTAGGACAAGACCTATCACCAAGGTACTTTGCCAAAAAAAGATTTGATTTTTGGACCAATAGGTGTATACTTCATTTCTACATTGATCTTGGAAAGTCATCTGTCACACCTTGAAAGGACATGGCCCACATGACCATGATAGTCACCAAAATACTCCAATTAAGCTTACTAGATTAACCTGAAAGGCATCAAAACACTCAGATTACTCAACCAATAGGTGCATTCTTTGTTTCTACAATTAACCCCTAAGCACTCCAACATCCATATTCTAGAGGATGAACAAAGGGCTTCTAAGCACTATTTTGTCCAACTAACTTTTCATTCATCCAATGTAACAGTTGAATCTTGGAAAGACAACCTTCCTTAATGATCAACTTCATGAAATTACAGTAAATGATATTTCAGTAGAAAGATATAAGCAAAAATGTGCCAAAATTACACAAGGATCGAGGCGTTAAGGGGTTAATAGTGAAGTCATCCATCGGGCCTTTTAAGTCCGCGGCATCCTTAAAGCGTTAATTAAGGGTTAAAATATGAGCACAAAAGGAAACCTCTTTTGAAAGAGCGTTCCTGCGGTGAGCTACGATCAAAGGAGAAGAGACTTAATTTGATAACTTACCAAGTTTACACATAGTTTCTTCATCAAAACCAGTTTGAACCTAAATCGGGTATCAGCTGTCACTTGAGAAATCTGTCGCACACAAAATCAATGAACATAAACGTTAGAAGCCTTGAGGTATTTTTTTCTCAAAACGGCTTTCGTCTAAGAAAACAGTTTACTTCAATTTTTTCAACAATAAACTCCATTACATTCTGTACCCAGAAATTTCATCCCTTGGCTTTCTGTGACACCAGCCAGAGGATGAAATACCTCTTGGGACGGATATTTTCTTAAAGTGGTCACAAACAGCACGATAGCCGGCTCCCTACTTGGTGGGGGACAAAGAACGCAATAGAACTGACTAATAATGTAACGTCAGAACACACCTTTGGCGACAACGCAAGGTTCCGTCCTCTTCGTACTCGGCCTTGCTCACAGCCCATGTGTGGTACTCAGGTCTAGCAGCCATTAGAGACGCACCTTTCCAAGCTGCTACAATTGGACTATACAAAACCAAAGTACAGAGTGATTCATATATACAAGTCGCACCAAGAAGCTCATCCTCCACATCGAACACAGTAACTATACTTCGCCAAGTCTCCAGCTGTTACTATTCAAGGTAATCGTCGACTCAGCTACTAATTAACCAGCAGACAATAGATCATATTTGTAGTCACTGGCTTCGTAACATTGATCATGATCCTCTTTTACCACGGAGAGGCCAATAGAAACAACAATACGCACTATACGTTTCACCAACAAGTGGCATGCACATCTGTTACATGAGAAGACTGACAAAACATGACATTTCTTAACGACACAGCAGAGTTAAACATCAACTCAAACTTACCCAATTCACAGAACAGTGTAACAAATCATCGACAAAGAAAGTGAATTTGAAGGATACCAGCCAACGACCTCAATGTTGATGTTATAATCGTCAGTTACAAGAGGTCTTAGCTCCTGTTCTCTGCAGTTTGCAATGTCAAATGATCATCAGAAACGAGAACAGCAAATTGTTGCAATACTGCAACACATAAGTACCGAAGTGGCCCACAACAAAGTTGCGCCAAAGACATTACTAAGACATTCTTCTCAAGTATTGATTCGTGCAGAAATAGTCTCTGGTACTTGATTCAGTGTTATAAAATGGAGCAGTGGAACAAGAAAAACAGAAAAATGAGCATGGCACTAGCCTTGATAGGAGAAACAACACTGAAAAAAAAGAATAGTAATTTTACAGTGATATTGTGTGAAAAAGGGCCAAAGTAAATAGTTGGCAAGTGACTTACAGGCGATCCTTGAAACCCGGTAATAGAGTGTTCCCACCCGTCAAAAGCACACTGCAAATTATCAGATACAAATGTACTGGCTGAGATTATTCTTTAAAGAAAATCCAATTCTTGAAAGAAAATCCTTGAAGATGTTAAACCACGACCAAGAAGAGAACACTTGCTCCCATGATTGCAAAGAATATGCAAGGCTCATTTAACAATCAGCATGCTATCACGAGGCACGAGGTGCTTCACAGATTATACCAAGGGAGAAGTGTTCATGACCTCAATTAAACATACCTCTGATAAAGAAGAGCATGGAGTTCAGGTTCACAAGCATTGACTGCTCGAACGATACACTCCGCAAGTCCAGCCTCGTTCATCCCTGCAAATTTGACATGGCGGGCTCCTGGTTAAATATTATGCACTGATGGAAACCAAGATGCAACATCTACCAGGAAACCAGACGTAACTTTGGCAAATATTCAAACCTTCAAAAAGAAGAATTACCAAGATCAGCCGGGTGGAACAACATCTCCGGCACCAAGAAGCGCTCATTAGTCAACGTCAACTCTTGCTGCAAGCATGTGCAATCGATTGTTTAATACCTAATGCAGTACACGAAGAAAAAACAATCTCCACACCATCCGTTTACAACCATATTTTGTCAATGAGTATCTGCAAACCTTACACCTGCTAACATGAGTGGAGACAGTTGCTAATGCTTAGCAATAGAGTTCAAAGAAATTGCAAGGAACGCCTGGTAAGGTGGTAGATATCATCACCTGGTCCTCTTGCTTCGAGGCAGGGGCTCGCTTTCGCTGTATCCGCCGTCTTCTAGTCTCTTCAACATGGTCCTCGTCAATGTGGTCCTCGTCCTCTTCATCATCCTCGTCGCTGACATTTACAACCTAACAACTCCAGATCAGGTGCAATATTATATAGATTTACAAATTGCCCTTGAATGCCATTATCAGTCAGGAAGCCTCAGCCTTCTAAAGTTGTCCGCAATGAAGTCCTATCTAGAACTTCAGGAATACAAAACCAAAATCCGTAAAGGATGAAGGATTCATGGTCGCAAAACGGTCTAATCGGTTGATCCTATTGTGAGAATATGTAATTCGGATGACTCCAAATCATCTATCACCGAATCAGTCAAGCACATCATATGTGTTGGTTAAAAGTAAATACAACGGAACAAAACAAAGTCTTAAAATGACCCACACAAAACTGTTAAAAAGAAATGAAGCCCAATCTGAGTCAATTGATCATTTAGGGGTTAAGGAGGATCTACCTTGTCAGCAGCCACAGGTTTAAACTCCTTCACAAAACCTCGCTTATGTTTGACACCATCCGGAAGTACATACTCGCGCCGTAAAGAATTGGCTTTTCCTTTCAACCTGAAGTCCAAGTAGACATTTTCAATGCAATGCGTCGTAACCTAGCCCTCACAAACAACCAAAAAGAAATAAAAAACAAAATAAAATTTCGAAACATACAAAATAAGCAATCAATCTCCCGAAACACACAATGGGAAGACTATGAAATCCACATGTGCGACACCAACCGAGCAATGTTGAGATCACGTTCAATGTCCGTGGAGACAAAGCACAGCCGCTCCTTGACATCCTCCATGATATACGTCTCGTCCATAACATTCCAAGCCCGGTACGATACCAACTCCTTGAGATAATTCGTGAGCGCCTTGCCTCCCAGGTTGATCCGCTTCGCCGACGTCGTGACCACCTTGAAGTGCAAAAACATACAAAATTATTAGCCAAACGGCTAGAAGAGAAATTCTCAGCTACTAGCCAGAAAATGAAGATTTCCTACAAAAGAAACGTCAAAATGAGCCTAAAATGTATCAAATATAGTAGTTTCCACAACAAATTTAAGGAAACAAGAATATTCTACCAAAATGGCTGTAGTAATTTTGCAAATTTTGCAAAAACAAAGCAAAAGCAAGGACACCTTGTTCTGAAACACCGGCGCTGCATGCGTGAAGGAAAATCCCGAGTCCACTACCAAGCTGGTCCTCCCTCTGGCGAGGATGCTCGTTGGTGCTTTTTGTGCCTGGTACGCATGCGTTGACACTGCAGCATTTGTCACGCAAAATGACTGAAATCCGAAATCTTCGAATACAAGCTCATCTGTGGCTTTTTGAATCGACGACAACGTGAAAAGCGGCTCCACCAGCATCAAACCGCTCTCTGCAGGGTTGATCTGCACGTAACTGGAGTCAACGATCAAACACTAAACCCTTGAACACAATTGTGGGTTTCAGAGTAGTTTAGGAGGCAAATAATGTTCAACGGCTTGAGGTTAAATGCTTCCACAATTCGGAGTGGGAGGACCACACCACACCTTAAATCCTAATACAAAATAGCGGGATTCAGAGCAGTATTTCAGCAAGCAAAATGTTCAACGTTGAGTGCTTGTACCGTTGGAATGGGATCGCACCAAACCTTAAAACCTAAAATACAGAGTAGATAAGGAGGAATGGGAGAACTAATAGGAGAAGACAAAAGTGGAGAATTCTTTGAAATCTCTCAATTAACTAATAGAGAAAGATGAGTCTCCAATCACGAAGCATTTATTGATGGAAACTGATATTTACATCAAAACTTCCAAAGTTGGAAGCATTATTTCAAGAATGTGATAGTAACACATGAAAAATATAGTCCAACGACAAGAACCTCCAACGATGAAAGTGTCTACTTTGAAATTCACTACAAAGGAACACCCAAACCATGAGATGAGTCTTAAACATGTGGTCCTAAATCTCGCTCTCCACGTCGGGTGAGATCATGTGCCCCCGTTCAATCGGTCTCTCGATCGCAATTCTCTAATAAGAGACACTAAACCCTGAAACCCGATTTACAGCAGAGGGAGACGCACACAAACCTGGAGATGAGTCTTAAAAATGCGGTCTCAAATCTCACTCTCCACGTCGGGGGAGACCCTGTACCCCGGTCAATCGGTCTCTCGATCGCAATTCTCTGAATTAACCCTAAAACCTAAAACCCTAAACCCTAAAACAGGGTACCAGCAAAGGGAGACGCACAAACCATGAGATGAGTCTTAAAAATGCGTTCCTAAATCTCACACTCCACGTCAAGGGAGATCATGCACCCCCGTTCAATTGATTTCTCGATCGCAATTCTCCCTAAACCCCTGAACCCTCAAACGCGGTACCAGCCAAGGGCGACGCACACAAACCTTGAGATGCGTCTTAAAAATGCGTTCCCAAATCTCGCGCTCCACGTCGGGGGAGATCATGTACCCCCTGTCGATCGGTCTCTTGATCGCAATGCTCTGAATGTCATCGCACTCCTGCACCTGGTCCGCGACGAGCCATTTCTTGGCCGAGCGCGGGCGCGCCAGGCAGTTGGGCACCACGGCCGTGGGCTCCGTCTGTCCCGCCATGCCGGCTTTGCAGTAGCCCGCTCCATTGTCCAGCACCACCACGGTGGACGTCGCCCCTTTCCCCGTCCTCTTCATCGTGTATCGTCGTCCCCAGTCCCTTTCCAACGCTTTCCCTCTCACATTCCGAAGCCGCTCAGGCGCAAGTCACAGAACTCTGTTGTGCCATAACTCAAATCCTTTCTGCGAAAACGCAGAGAAGCAGAGCCCTCCGGAAGTGTTGAGATTGGCCTTGCAGCGAAAAGACGAAGGTTCTGATTCATTGGGAGGCATCCAATGGCGCGTTGATGGAGAAGATGAGTGCGCATTTCAGTTCGAATTTTTGGCTTGGAGTTCACTTGCCTTGTGCGTGCAAGGAAGGTATCCATACCCAAAACCCAATTACGAGCCCTATTTCTGATGAGATTGTTAGCAAACTCAAGTAGTTTTTTATTAGATTGTTAGCAAACTCAAGTAGTTTTTTATTAGATTGTTAGCAAACCCAAAAGCAAGTGGTTTTGTAGTTTTATGACGCTCTAGCAATATTTTATGAATTTTCAAAGTTGAGAACATAGGATAGTCTTAACATAACACCAAATTCACAAAAAATGAGCATCTTTGAAAAATGAAATGTCTCAATTCTCACTGGTTATTTCAAAAAAATTCTCACCTCTCATTGGTTGCTTTTGAAAACTATGGTGGTTTTCTATGATGGAAAAATTTATTCAAGTTCATTTATTAGTGATTGGAGAATGGAAAGTGTTGCAATAGTGAATCATAGAATCATAGAATCATTGAAATCTAGTGTAGGAAGGTGAGCAATTTCATATCACGTACACATTATTGAGCCATAAACCATTCTATGATTTGATTATGAAGCAACTTCTTAGGAATTTCAATTTGCAATTTCTACTTTTTTAGAACTCAGATCTTTTTAGAGAAGTACTTTGAATGTTATTAGAAAAATGTGCTCCAAAGTTTTACCTTGGAGAAAGAAAAAAAACGTAGGAGTTTTTTTATTTACTACAAATGTTAAAATTTGAAAAAAATTGAATTCATATTTGGAATCAAAGATCTTAAATAAGCAATACTAGATCACAATATATACAAAATTAACCAATTGTAATTCAAAGGTCTGCTTTAAAAAACTCCCTAATTCTTTGGCAATATAAAAAATTGTTGAAACTAATTACGTAGATGATTCCATTATAGATTTAAATTTAAGCAACTCATCCATGTCACCATTGTTACCAACAATGAATCCATCTATCTATGTCACCATTGTTACCTCCCATTAAATCTAGAGGAAAAACTTAAGAAACTAATTGCACCATTGGTCTCCTAATATATTTTAATTTTAAGATATCTTTTTTCAGTTTTTGGTTATGTTGTTCTCCCTAGTACTTGAGTTTGTATCTAAAAGGCTAATGTATAACCTTCTACTTTTCTCTTGGAATGATTGGTAACTTTGATTTCATCTATTATAGGCTCTTCTAAATCTAAAAGGAATTTATCACATATGAAATACTAACTCCAATTTTAGCTAGGCTTTTACACATGTATTGTAGGTTTGGGGCTTGGTTGTAGTTTAGAAAGGATATTTTGTATTTGATTTTGCATACTAGAACTACATTGTCTTAAGAATACCTAGCTCATTCATCTAAAGTGAGAGATTGGAGCATTTTAGACATTTTAGGTTTCTAAAGGTAAAATACTATTAATATTAGTAAGCACTTTATCAATTGCAGTCTAATACTTTTTTATAGGGATTTTATCTATAAAACCTTGTAATGAGGTGCATGCCAAATCAAAAAGAAAATAACAATTTAGAGGCTTTTATGTAGCAGCCATCTATGGTATGATTATAAATCATGAGGAACCTAAAACTCTCTTGCAATAATATATCCATGGGAACACGATCAATCTATACTACTTTTTGGGTTGTATTGCAATTTGACCAAAGGTTTGACAACTCTACAACCCTAGAGTTGGACTAACTTAACCCCTAAACGTTAGAGACTATGTTTTCACCACAATTGTTGCCAAACTGCCCTTGCATTTATAAGCACCAAATTTTAAATGGAAAACATTTCTGGACACATGTAACCATAGGATCTTGTAGTTAAATAGTTTGAAAAGATGTGGAAAAAAATTTCAGAATTTTCCACTGCGTAGATTGCAAGATATTAATGTTTGAAGTGACAAAAATCCTTTTTCTGGCCCTGAGAAAATATGGGCAGTTGCACTTCACAAGGTCACATTTGTATGAAAAAATGTCCAAAATGGTAGTTACTCTTTGGATTCCTTCTTTAGGGCAAGTTGGCTACATGCTTGAAAATTTTTAGATCATTTGGAATTGTACAACATATAGGAAAAAAATAGTAAGTAGAAAGAAGTAGAGAATGATTAAAAATACTAAATTGTTAACAATTTATTTATAGAATTGAAAAATGCCAATCCCAATGGTTGTAATGTTGTAATAAACAATATACACCTGATGTTTTTATTTTTTTCCAAAAATATTTGAAATTGAGTTAAATAGAGGACTTCAAAGTTTATTTTAGAGTAGAGATTCCATAACTACCCACAAACTAATCCAAACTAAAATTCCTCATAACTTTCATCTCATTGATCAAAATGGAATGATTCAAAGCTTACCACATATATAAAAATCTAAAGAATCAATTTCAATATATTTTTTTAAAAGTGATTTTGAAAGAAGTTTTTTTTCTTGCCTAGGATGCTGCCGAACACTGAAAACTACATATCATGCAATAACTTTTGAACCATGTAGTCAAAAGTTATAAAAAAATTTGGGCCTTAAAGCTACTTCTTAGGCACACATTGTATGAAATTTTCAAAGAAAAAAAATAAAAATTCCTTCTGTAGTGAGTTGCCTAAAATTGCTATATTGCCAAAAAATGTTGCTTAGACGTTTAGGGATTAAAAGAGATTTGATTAGGAAAACCAAATTTGGAATACACAAATTGTAAAATAAACTTATAGGAAGACTTTTGATGTAGATGATAGATAGGACCCTAATCTTATACTAGCCTCATCTTCTAGATGACTATCAAGACCTCTAGTTCATTTTTTATATTTTTTAATTTTAATTTTTTCTTATTGTTTCCCATCTGCCTTAATCAGAGTTGATTTAAAAAATTTGAATCTATAGAAAATAAAATTCAAAACCCATCATTTCTCCTTCAACTAAGTGAATTTGGACTAAAAAAGGAGATAAAAAGACAAAAGAAAATCCATGTCTTCTTTTGATGAAACAAATTTGAATCTATAACTAATTTTTTTCCAAATTCACCTTCTGCCTTCAATGGAGTGAGTTTTGGACTAATAGATACATGGAAAGAAAGACAAAATAGAAAAAGAAATTCAAGTGGTGAAAGACCTCAATGTTTAGGAGCTCACTTATAATATGTCTTCATCATGGTCATTGATGGCCTTCTTGCATCACTAGCTCAGTAGGATAACGCCTTGATGCCGACCTCAGGTTTGAACCATTGTCATTAGAAATACACTTTGACCAATAGTTGTAGAGTACCTATGTGCCTAGACTCAAGGTTCATAGGCTCACATTTAGGCTCACATACTAGTATTGTTGCCGATCCAACATGATTCTCCTATGTATGCCTAACTCTCCTAAGGATGTTTTCATGACTCTTCTGAGGATGTTCACTCTCATGTACTCTCTTGCAAGGGCCCCTCACCTCCACCATGTTGTTAAACATGTCTCTATGTCCTTGCACTAAATTTGCAGGTATGTATTTCTTGCAATTGCACAATGTCATTGTTACTTTGCCACTAACCATGCATAGAATATGCTTGTTGTGTAGGCATTTGTTTGCATACATTGTTTGATCCTAGCTTCCACCTATGAAATGTCATTATTGTATCTACAAAGTTAGAACCTTTGAGTGTTCCTCATTCGGAATAGAATTTTACATTTTCCAAATTCTTTGATCTATGATAAATATATAATAAGTTCTTTTTCTTTCTCCTATAGGAAAATTTGGAGCTAGATGAATCTTGCAATCGCCACATCCCTTTAAAATCTAGGAATCTTAGCATTGATTGCAACATGGGATTTTTTGGTGTATTTGATATAGAAGGTGTATGAATGGAGGGAGGTTTAGGACATTGATGTAAGTTTGTCTCCATGTTGAGATGGATCCAATGACACCAAATACTTACAATTTGAATCATGATTACACCTTCTACATATCTAATAAGAAACTACAAAATGGACACAAATACTACCTATATAGTGCCGAGTTTAAACATGATAAGATTTTGATGTTAAAATGGCATCCAAATGAAAAATATTATTTATTGAATTATCAATGCTATAGTCTACGTCTTGCCATATTTTAGGGCATACTTTGTATTCTAAAAGTCAAATATAAAACCATATATATGAATCTCCACATACCATTAATGGTTCAATTGAAGTAATAGAAAAAACAAAAAACTTAAGTTACAAAGCAATATATAACTTTGAGTGCACAAGGAAGGCTTGTAATTAAACGAATTGCATAACGTGCTAATATGAAACAAGGAAGAATTGATCCCTGAAATTTCACTTAACTAATTTTGTTTTACTAAACAATTTTGACTATACAATTATTGCGGATTTTAATTACATGGATGACTCCATTCATCAATGATTTTAATTTAAGTTGTTGCCAAGATGATGAAGATAGTAGGAAATGAAGGCAATGTCATTAGGGTAATCATTTGGCCCTTTCCCTAAACCTTCTCTAATTCCAACATTATCATCAATCACTAAAGTATGTATAATGTAAACAAATGACATGTGAGGGCTTAGTGCCTCAATCAAAGATAGTAGAAATTAATAGGTCATAATAAAAATTACTAATCCCTCTTAAATATTCATATCTTTGATTCATGTCGAGAATTTTTTGCCTTTTTATTGATATATTGCACTATCTATTGTGTTATTCACATTATTTTTGGAACTTTTCTAGTGAACTTTAACCCTAAAGGTCCTGACATCCCCAAAGTGGATGCATCTTAGTAAAAATTGTTTGTAATTTTCATAATATGCTTTTGAATATATATTATTTCAATAAGGAATTAAAACTTAATTTTTTTTATTCTACTGCATCTTTGAAAAAAAGTTAGTTTACAATGCTAAAATGAGCTTTCAAATTTCAAGTACAACTGTGGAAAAAATTAGAGCATTTGACTTGAGTGTGAACAGTGGAGCTCTTTCATATCCTAATTTACATATCCAACATAGATAGTTGTATCCTACTTATCTATTTCTATAAAGCACTTGCCTTCTCTCACACATTAGACATTAAACAACTTGTGAAGATGTGTGAGATACACATGGACAAAACAACTTGCCAAATTCTATAGAAATTGAATTTAAAATGTTATAATCTCGTAAATAAAAAATTAGATTTCAAATCTATTCTTGTCAAATTAATTAATTATTCTACAGAAAGGTGTTGAGCTTGCTACCTGCCTACAATAGTACAAAACAATCAAATACTTGGTTATGAAAACAATATAATTCCTTTCTCCCAATAGTCAATTTTAAGCACTACAAAGGATTTTTATATTTTATACTTAATTCTTCATATAAACAATTAGGAACCAAATTTTGCACATCTTCAACAATTTCTCAAATAAAATACCAATGCAAAAGATACAATCTTATGTGATATAGAATTGAACATCTAAAGTTTAGATAATGGTAATTGCAATATTTCCAAAGTTTTGTAAACAATCAAAATTTGGACATTATCATTATGACTTTCTTCTAGTATTACTATTGCCTACTCTATTTACACTCTACTATGCTACATTCTGCTAATCTATTCTAAGTAGTTACACAATCTAACAAGATAGATTCCTTCCTATCCAAGACATCACCTTTAGCTTCACTATCCTCAATGATCTTTTCAACTTTGCCATTTGAGAATCCATTCCTGAATCCTTTCTAATTCCTAATTCTAACTCTTGCCTTTTAGTGGCTAATTTTCGCTCTCTACATTCTTTTGAATTTGCTAGAAGTACTTTCAATATTTCTTTACATGAAGGTCGGGCAAGAGGATTTGACTACCAACAACTATCCAATAATTTATGAATCCAATCATCAACATCCTCAGGCACCTTTGGTCTTTCTCCCCTTAATACAAGATCAAAGCTAATTTGTGGGTGACCTTCAAATGGAAGTTTGCCAGTCAAGATCTCATAGCAAGTCATTCCACAACTGTAAACATCCACCGCTTTGGTGAATAACTCAATTTTCTCATTGACATTCCCATGCTTGCATGCTTCCAAAATTTAAGGGGCTCTGAAGAATCCTGTTCCCACAACTCCAATTGAACATTCAAAATCCGTAATGTGACAAATCCGTTTCCTTGTAATTAGTACATTAGAAGCTTTGATGTCTCTATGAACAATGCCTTGACCATGCAATTGATCAATCCCATATGCAATGTCACACATAATGAGCTCAACATCTTTCTTTGAAAATGGTCCCTTGTCCTTTGACCTTGTCAACACACGTTGGTCTATCATACTCCGTAGGTCTTTGTCTTCTCTCACCATTACAAAAGCAAATCTCCCATCTTCCAACAATGTTGCACCCAAAATATCATTGTGGAATCTTAATAGTTGTGGCAATCCAAGGTTTTGGCGATTCATTATGTCTACATGGAATTGTAACATTCCTTGTGGCCATTGTGATTGCAAATGTCGCAAAAAAGTCTCCTTTTTGTACACCTTCAAGGCATATTTACACTTATTTTTTCAAACAAAGCCACGCACTTTTGAGCTATTCCACTTTATTTGCACTTTATAAAGCTCTGCTTGATGACCCTTAGCAAACTTCTTACCCATTACCAATTTACCAGAACTACCTCTACCATCACCAAAGGCTTTGAAAAAAGTACCCCAAGTAGGATGCCTTCACAAGGTCTGGAAAAGCTCCACATTGCTCACTTCAGCCACTTCATTGTCAGAATCAAACTCCCGTAGTTCACTCCAATGAGACTTCGATTTTTCAATACTTTTTGCAATAGTGTTGACCTCCATCCATTCCATAGAGCTCTCCCCAAGGTCACAAAGGATTGGTGGTGAAATGGAGGTGATTTCATGCTTGGATTCATTTGCAAGGGCCATCAAACTATTTAAACTGTTGGATTCACCCAGAAGAATATGAGCCTATGCCAACTCTTTCAACAAATATTCAAGGTGTTGTCAATGTTGCAAATGCCCACGTGCTAAAACTCACTCGCTTTTCATCCCAATGTGCCAAGGATGGACACATTTTAGGCTTCAAGAGAATTGTTCTAACAAGAGCTTGGATTGAGAGATCTTTTGGCAACCTCCGTGAAACTTGACACCAATGGTGGTAATGATCAAAAATCAATATACCCTAACACACTTCATCTACAAGAGCACACAACAGAAGTTTATGGCAACAGAAACATCTGGCCACAAAAAACGAAGCCACAACACTAAATCCAATCAGCTTGTTCCGTCTATTACCAAAACCCTAGAATGAAGTCAATAAGCAGTCAAGAGATATATACCACACACAAGTTCAAAGGATTCCACCAAAAAATTCTACCAACAATTCAAGGAAGAAGATGCTAGGAACAACACAAAAGAGTTTTAAGACCATCGTGGTAATGAAACGGAGTTGACCATTGAGGAGGTGGCACTGGTGCAATTGAAGTGGTAAGCTCTGTTTCATTACCTCTATCCATGGCAAATTCTTAAAACGCCCTTCAGCAAGGTCACAACAACCACAAACAAAAGTGACTTCGAACGGTACTTGGGAATGCAATACAAGTGCATCTCGACGTCTCCTTTACATCGACCCCAATCGCCTAGCAAATACAGCAGCCATCGACTACTCCAGCGCACCGACAATTCGGTCGTAAAACCTCCAAACAACATCACAAGATCAATAATAACAAAGCAAGCAGCAACTCAAGTCGGCGCTCCCAATTCAGTCTCCCGCAGCAAACGCAGAAGCTCCCAGTGGTGGTAAGCTCTGGAACCTCCGACGGTGGGCAAGGGGAGAAGCAGAGCCGCAAGTAAAGACGCGTTCCCCATGTGGTAATGAAGAAGGACGAAGTAAGGCGGAAGCAGACTTGGTCACCGGGAATCACTCTGTATTGGATTAGGGTTTTCTCAGCTTTGTTGTCCCCCTGATTCCATGAAGCCTCTTAGAGTTGCCAAGCACCAAATGAGTTCCCTGTGCATGCAGTAATTAGTGACATTGTGTAATATGGAGTACTTCTGGTTGATTCCAGTTGTAATTGGCCAGAGCAGTTCAATGTGACTCTTATTTTCGATATTCAATGGACAATGATGTTTTCCCATAACAGCTATAAATCTATGTGAACTCAAATTGGGAAAGGTCACAACTTTGTTTTTCAAAACCTTAATACTTTTGTTGTACCTGGGAGCCAATTCCATTAGGATCAGCATTTCCAAAATAATAAGAATTCAATAGTACCTAGACTGAGAAACTACTGCTAAGTCGTATGTGACTGGTCATTACTATGTGTACGATAGAGTGATACTAGAGCAGGAGGGCAACCAAATCTAAATCGCCAGTTGTGGCGGGGTATAAACCCTTCTAAGAATTCAGTTGATCTTGAAGCAACTTCCCCGGAATCCCAGTCTGCAATTTTCTGCTTAGAGCTTTTATTCTCTGGCAAATTCACAAAATTGTGGAAAACCAATTACTTGGATGACTCCATCGTCGCCTTCATGTCACTTGAAAACTAGAAGAATGAGTTTACATCCTTACAAAAAGACAATTGACGCATTCCTTACATGCATACGTATAGCCTATGAGACCAAATGTTGCTCCCCGATATCCGATTTCTTTTTTACACCCACACTGCCATGTGGGTTATGTAAGAAATGAAGCCTTATATCTTAAAACCTTGAAAAACTGATTCAAAAACTGTTGCACTGACTACTGCCATTTGAATAGAATTGTTACCCTCAATGCTCAATATTTCCTTGACAGTTGCAGTATTTGCATTATTTGCACAAAATGAACCTCAAGAGTAATTTGATCTCAAGATCACATCTTTCTGATTCCAAGGACAAACTGTTCAGTACAGCAACTAGTACTACAACAAAAGCAGTGTTTTATGACTGCAAAAAACGACTGCAGTGACTCGTAAAATAAAAAAATATGACTCGCGCAGAAATCACTTTAGATGATTCGGAATATAACTAACTGCAGTCGTTTAGAAGCAGTCGCTTCAGACATCAGTCATATTGGCAGTCATATTGGCAGTCATATAAGTTGAGGGGTATAAATACCCATAATTAGCCATAGTATGCCAACAAGGCGTATATTTTGACTTTCTTTGACTTTTTCTTGAGCTGCCCGGATAAATGAAAAAATCCTACGTGGAATATGACTGTGTTCAGTCATATTTTTTGATGACGTGGAATATGACTGTGGTCAGTTATATTTTGTGGAATATGACTGCATTGAGTCATATTTTTTAATGACGTGGAATATGACTGTAGTCAGTCATATTTTTTGTTATTATGGAATATGACTGCGGTGAGTCATATTTTTTGATGACATGTGAAATATGACTGCAGTGAATCATATTCTGCAGTCATGTGAAATATGATTGCGGTGAATCATATTCTGCAGTCATGTGAAATATGACTGCGGTGAATCATATTTTTTGATGATTTGTAAAACACTCTTCTTAGTCATATTTTTCAGTCATATTGTGAGCACTTAGTCATTTTTTGGAAATTATTATAATCATTTTGTAACTCCAAGTAGTCATTTTTTTATTGATATGTATTTTGAATTATGAATTGAACAAATCATACAACGGTTGTAAAGCAAATTTTCAATCATACATTAAAATGATTTAACAATTGAATAAAAGATTTCGTATAGTTAAAAACAAATACATATGATTTTAAAGATATACAAGAAACAATTATATTGGAGAGGGAATATATAAGAAGGAATGTGACTCTTTTCAATGACATTTATAATTTATTAGTCACAAATACAAAATATGTATATCACAATGAATTATTTACACAAGTCAATAGAGACTATATTTCTTACAAGAATATGAAGTGAGTTGCAAGTAGCCTCCAACGACTTTGTTCCAATTTTGTTGTCTACATATACAATTAAAGAAATAGGAGGTTAATTTTTAATGAACATACAACAAAGCTCAATCTTCAAAAGTTTACAACAATAGAAAATATGTAATACAAATTTAGGGTAAGAAGAAAAACAATGGTGATGCAAGGAACAAGAAGAAAAAAGGCAAGAAGTGCTAAAAGATAACAACAAATTTAAATTAAGATGCACAAGAAACAACAAAAAAGAGTTAAGATGCAACAAAAAGAAACAAGAAACAAAAAGAGAGAACAAAAAGTAAGAAATAAGAAATAAGAAGAAAAAAGAATTAAGATGCAAGAAGAAAAAAACAAGAAGCAAGAATGAAGATGCAACAAAAGACAACTCTAAGAAGTAAGAGTAACTCAAGATGCAACAAAAGACAACAACTAAGAAGCAAGAGTGAATTCAAGATGCAACAAAACACAACAATTAAGAACCAAGAGTAAACTCAAAATGCAACAAAACACAACAATTAAGAACCAAGAGTAAACTCAAAATGCAACAAAACACAACAACTAAGAAACAAGAGTGAACTCAAAGAGACAAGAAACAAAAGACAACAAAAGGTAAGGAAGAAAAGTCAAAAGAAGTAGTGGCTAGGATTTCAAAACCCTAAAAAGTGGTGGCTAGGGTTACAAAACCCTAAAAAAATGATGGCTAGGGTTTCAAAACCCTAAAAAGTGGTGGCTAGGGTTTCAAAACCCTAAAAAACTGACGGCTAGGGTTTCAAAACCCTAAAAAGTGGTGGCTAGGGTTTTTAAACCCTTAAAAAGTGATGATTAGGTTTCAAAATTTTAAACAATGGCTTGTTTATATTTTTTTTGATTGCTCATATTTTTCTTAGGTTGCCCAAAAACAAAAAAATGTTACTACCATGAAAATATGACTAATAATATAACTCAATGTTCTCAAACGAGTTCCCTACCGTTCCCTATGAAATACTTTGGTGTTTCCAACAGATGTATAATATACATCCGTAAAATACAAGGCCCAAAAACGATTGACAGTCATATTTTGCAGTCATATTCCTCCCCAAGGTATTGACCTCCAAGAATATGATTGCGAGTAGTCGCCAGTCATCCTCAGTCATATTTTTGCAGTCATAAAACACTACCGTTGTTATAGTGTAGGCTTCATTGTAACACGAAATCTATGCTCAAGAAGTTGTGAATTGTTCATACTCGAATATGCAGAATCGGGAGCTTTACATTCAAAATCGGGAGCCGTGGTTGGAACTCCTTTCATCAGTTTGTTCCTAGAGTGAGTCTTTCTCGAGAAGCATTTCGTACTTACACTTGTTCACTGTCGACCTTCTACCTTCAACTTGTTTACTATGACTCGATCAACATGTTTGCAAGATTCAAGCACACAACTTCACCAACTCCAATCAGTACGAGCCACTTCTTGAGAAAGCAAAGCATTTCAGTTGCAAAACACCACCATACATCGTGCAGGAATGCTAGCAGTTCCAAGGAAGAAAGACCTTACTATAACCTTTCATTTTATTTGACGCATAGATAGAGTTAGAATTACAATTAGGGGTTATTTTTCACTTGTAGGCAAATAAAAATCATTTAAACTTTTAAAAAAATCAGACAATTTTTGTATTTTTTTGTAAATTTTCAAAGTCAAGACATGAAGAACCCTGAAAACGTCCTATGGGTGTATGTTTGAAGTGCCTCCGAAAAGGCCAGAATCATTCATTAAAGGCTTTATTACTTTACATCCATGCAGCATCATATGTCGAATTGGATACATTCCACAAGGTAGGTCATGTTGGTAACATTTCATCAAACACCTAGTGACTCATTTGGATCAGGGTGGATTGACCCCCTCGCTCGCTCAGCCTTACCAAGGTGCATGTAAAAAAAAAGCCCCCTATTTTGGGCCGTTCTAGGGTATATTCTTCACCTCTCTAAACTAATTTGGGGTCTCTGAACGCAAAAATGAAATAAAATTTTGCAAAAAAAATCATGTGCAAAAAATAAATAATTCCAGGGTTTGCCCTCAGGGCCGAGCGAGGGGGTCAGTTCACCCTGGCCCTCATTTGGGGGGGTGGACAAAATCAAGGGCTTCTATCTTAAATTGCAAGTTGTTGGGCATAAGACATTCTGGTGCTGTTGAACAGTACCAGCATTCACCATTTCAGTTGCTGTCCTTCGGACTGGATCAACAGGTTGTAAGAATCATGCATAAAATTTTGACCAACTGAGGTCAGTGCGAGTACCAGTTCCAAAGAATTGAAAGCAAAGCATTCAAGTTTCAAAACAGACTGATACTTCGAGTAGGAAGGCAAGCAGTTCCGCTACGGACCTTGAAAAGCCGATGTACTGTGTACCCAATGAAAAAGAATACCCGAACTTCTCAATATTCCTCCACTCCATTCTAAGATGTGGATGACCAGAACACAAGCTACTGGGTTATACAGTAATACTCCTAAGCTTCCTTGACATGAACACTTGCAGAGATTGTACAAAGTGAACCTCAGTTTTCATTTCATCTCAAGATCACATTAGGTAGGAACTTCTTGATTCCAATGGATTATCCTAACATTTTACATGCAATGAACACAAAGCCTGTCATCATGAAATGTTCATAATAGAATATGCACACTAACATTCATTGAATCAGCACCACCTACTGTCAAAATATCACAGCAACTGCTCCTTAATATACTATTAGTCATGGATGCATAACGAAGGTGAACAATCTATCAAGTGAACTGCTTCCAGCACAGGAGAGAAGTGAGTCGAAGTGGGTTAAATGTATGTAAATCAACCTACAAAAGTATTGGAATTCAAGCTCAACACTCTCGAAATACCAAAATCAAACTGTCCTTGGAGCATTATTGGTCGATGAAAGACACCAAGTCACGACTCATTCAGGAGAGCTCAATATATCAACTGCCATTGCAACATCCCCTTGTGCAGCAATTAAAGCATTTGATGCTACGGTCTGCACCCACAAAAGAAGAACAAACCTCATCAAAAGTTGAGCAAGAGGGAAACTACTGAAGGACGGAGAGATAGGGCTCATGCCCACGTGAAAATTTACTTCAAAATAGTTTCTCTGAAATAGAAGTCATGGACTCCTTACATAGCACGTGAATATCGAGTTCAAGTAAAACTACATCCATAAGTCATGGATTCATGTACACAGCTCGTGAACACAACCATAGAATTAGGGAATGAATTACATCCAGAAGGTAATACTATGTTACCTTGTCAAATCCCATGGCAACAAGGCTCGCAACTGCAGTGCTATCAGCCTTTGGCTCCTGCATCAACAAACCCTTCACAAATTTTAACAACTTACGAAAAGAAGATTGAAGGTAGAAACAAAGTCTCTTAGTATTAGATAGATACTAAAGAAAAAGAAATACAGAACAAGTAAATCATCCAGAAGTCAGAATATGGATGCAACCTGATTGCCAACTGGATTGCTCAACAGTTGATTACTCCCCCTGCAACGCACCAAAGCCTTGGCATTAGTTGCATGATTGTACTAAACCACATGGGAACTTGTCACGGAAGTTCACAAAATAGGTCGTCGTCGAAAAAAAACTGTTGCACTTAAGATATTTATTAAACAATAGCAAGCTCATATTCCTAAACTGGTTTTGAAAAAAGGAATAAAACCAATTCATACTACAAACCTGTTTTGAGGTTGCGTGGCTAAAGAGTTTTGCTGCACATCAGGAGATGACACTGGAGAGCTTGGATCTAAAAGCCTTGCTTCCAACTCTGACTGATTGGTACTCGGTTTGGGTCTCCAAACACCGGAGGACATCGGTGCTCTAACTGGCGGGGGTGGCGGGGGAACAGAGTTTCCTAATACCTGTCCACGACCGGGAAATCTCTGCATCACATAGAAAGGACCATTAAAGAGAAGCAAATCACGTGATGCTCTTGAAACCTAGGAAGATAGTATTCTGGCTTCGCATATCCATGAGTGATGAAATGAAATTAGGAGCAATCTAAAGCAAAGCAGAGTGCCAAAGTATATAATTGTAGGTGCATATTGCTGCTGATATTCAAGAAATTTGAAAAAGTTGTCTTGCTTATCAAGACATAGAATTGCAAAATCAAGCTCTACAAAAAAATTTAAATCAATATCTCAGCTCCCCAACCTCAAGAGCACATCAACTGTTGCAGAGAAACAATTCACCAGAATCAACCACATGAGATACGCTACCCTGAGGAATCTTCGCGTACCTCATCTGGTCCAGTGGACTCTTGCCTCGCTTGAGGTAACCAACTTTGCAATCTGCTCACAGCTCCCCCTAACGAGGGAAAGTTGTGGCTCCTACAACCACAAAGCAGCAAACTACAACGTTCAGCAGGGATGACTATTGCTGCAAGATTGGATATTATTACAAACGTAGAAGAAACATGGGGAATCCTGATAAGCTCTTTAACTGTCCGACTAGATTGACTGAGATCAAAGTGAGCCCTCTGATTAATGGAACTTCAAAAAATTTTAAAACATTCATTCAAAGTGATTCTACGATATCACAACAGTCAACAGACTTTAAATGGTAAAATTTTGCACAAATGTCCACAATACTAACACTGACAATAACTAGTACCCTAATAGGGAGCCTTGCACTCTCACCCAGGCATAGAGATGGAAGGAAGTGAGAATGGGGCTGTGCCACCACTGCCTCCAACAATGAAGCCAGGTCTCCTAGCAAGAGGTGCCTGCAAGAGGATCCACATTGCTTCATTAATTGTATTGAGGATGACAACAATCACAAATTATTCCATTTTGGTGCAACCCTATTCAGAAAAACACGGCTTATTATGTGGGTACCCCCAACATGCACAAAAATGGGCTCCAAACAACATACAGGGGACACCGCCAAGTAGCCATAGTACGAAACTCACCATAAAAGGTAACGCTTCGATAGATGCATACTTAGTGGAACTCAGCATGACATAGTAGAAGAGGCCATATGTATCTGGATACAAACATGCAGAGGCTCAAACTTCTCTTACTCACTTCATCATTCAATTATACCCTAAAGAATGGACCCAAGAAATCGAAGCCAGAGTCTTTTCATTGATGCTACAAAATCGAAGCATTGAATAGAACCCTGAATGGCATTTCCGTTTCTAAGAGATCAAGGTTCATGCACTTAGTTCAACTTGATGGGCTTAACCCCCAAGTGCCCAAATGGTCAAAGGTGGCCACTAGGAGTTAAATAAATGATTCAAGGGGCTTTAAGGTAGATATCAAAAAGTACCAATAGGGAGAAGAAATCGCACCCAACATTTTTTAACAAAAGACATATGGTTTGAAAGTTTTTCTTACTGAGAACCAGGTTCCAAAGGGGACTCTTCATTTTGAGCTTGGTCACTTAGGGGTTGAGCATGTGAAAATCACGGTATTATGAACCAAGGGGGAGAGTTTGGCCAACCGACAATATCATTCACACATCATAACATTCCCAAGAACCTAAAAAGATGAAAGGAAACACTTACAAGCAAAACCAGAGAGAATGCCGGCAAGATGTCCAAGCAGCGACGCCCTTGGCATTAGCAGCTGAAACAATGCCAGAAGCGCCCAAGGATACCTGATCACCGGAGTCCAATACATTGAGCAAGATCATTATGTTGAAAATTCAAAGCAATCAACTCCCATCTAGATACTAATAGAATCTAAATTTACTGAATCCCTAAGTCCCCAAAGTTAAAATAAAAAGTCCCTGACTTTTGGCCCTTTGAGTATTAATGGGTTCAATGATTATTAACATCAATCAAAGAAGAAATATTTCAGAAACAAATACTTATACCAAGGCTAATTTCAGAGGAGTAGATCTCCTTACCATTTGGCCGGGACAGAAAAAAAACCGAACACACTGCACCCAATTATCCCAACAACGTGTGAGTTCAAAACAGCATGGTAAACTTTTCCTCAGACGCATTTTGAGAAAAGAATTCAGTCTCTAGCAAACATATATTTCCAGGTATAAATTATAGAATTTGAAGTCGTCAACAAATGAACCCTATTTGCTTTAAGAACTTAACTACTGAATACATATTTGGTCTAATTGGATTCAGCAGATCCATCCCACCCCATATGTCGTAAGTTTATACTATACACATCTATTAGGAATTATGACCTCAGAGCCAAGAACCTGATTATGTGCTCTAAAAAATGAGGCCCGAGTTCTGTAATACAAATAATTAAAAACGCATAAAGCAACATCACATTAACACATTAAATCTTTCCTCGTAAATCGGAGAGTATCCGGCAATCAAACGATATACCATACCTTCTAGTTTGAACAGCGTTCAAGCTGGTTTCCACGACTATCATTGCAAAGATAACACCAGAGAAGCCTATGCCACACTCGTACATCAAGGCGGGATACGGGTGCACAGGATTATAGGCAGCCAGGTATGCGATGACAATTTCAATCAGCGCATTGCTGGTGGCCATCAGAAGGAGAACGTGGAGGTAACGGACTGAGCCCAACATGCGCTCCAGACCACTCCCAATGGGAGTCAGTGCTAGCATATTGAAAACGAGATGCAATATTGACGCATGGAAAATAATGGAAGTATAAGGCCTGTACACTGCATCACCCTCATCAATGTGCATATGTCTCAATTCCAGACTGATATAAACCTAATTTTGCAATCAAAATATATGGGAAGTATCAACCAAAGTCAACAAGGCACGATGAAAGCTTCAATCATTTATAATTTGGCAAATGAGTCAACCTATCAACAATGGTGTGTCACCCCTCTGTTGACTTACACTTAAAATGCATGCGACCAATGGCACAGGAGTTATCCTCCCAAGTGTTTGACTTTGGACAAGAAGCATTCAATGGAACATAACAAGGGGCCAAAAGCGTTTCTTAGCAACGCTTGAGATGCAAAAAAATAATGAACCTAATTAGAGTTGCAAGGTGGAACCAAAACCTCAATTTGAGGAAGAAACCAAAACTATGTTATTTTAATTGCATGCAACTATGAGTTGTTATCATTCCAGAAAAGCATAAAATTGGACAAAGTTTATAAACAATACAGACAAGAGTTGGCATGTGTTCAATGTGGGGGCAACAGAGGGACAACACACCGTTTAACTCTATAATAAACCAAGGATCGAAGGCCTCAAGGTAACTGATGGCAGATTTCAAATTCCACAGTATGACCACGATGGATAAGACAGTCAAAGAAAAAATGAATCACCTTGTACACGAGCAACAATGAATTCCGGTAGAAGGCAGACTTGGCTGAAGTAGTCATATCCGAAGAGCAAGCAGGTAACGTATATAGCAGAGCACAGAAACACTACTCCTGCAGTTATGCAAGGCACAGCAGCCCACCACTGGTGCACCCGGGTGCTCAGACTTGCCTGCAAAGAAAATGATTTTCATCGAGATTCAGAAAATAGTTCAATTAAACAAGAACGCCGGGTGTAAGAGCCTGGCTGACATCTTTTGAAACTCTAATCAGCAAACTTCGATCAGTCGCTGCAATCTCAAAATGAGGGAAATGGCTTGTGAGAAGTGCATTGTTCACAGCTTCCCAACAAGCCATAACTCACATAATCAGAGCAAGAAATCTGAAAAAAACGAACTGCTGTTGGTTCGTTCTTTCCGTAGTTTGATGTCATATTTGCTACACATCTTCACCTTCCCAATACTACAAACTAGGAGCCATACTATTGCTCACTAGAAGCGCATTTTCAGTAGCTTTCCAACAAGATATCATCTGTTTGAGGATTGAGCACAAAATCTCAATCTGTGCTTTTGAGTAGAATCATTTATTACGTCATCTCTGGTTACCAGAACCTTGTAATACTCAGGGTTCCGATTTAACTATTTCCAATTCAAGTTTCCAGTCAAGACGGAATCATCGCCACTCAGCTCCAATACAAAGTTCAATGTAAAAAAACAAGTAAAAATCTCTCTAATATGTAACCTAGACTAAAGCCCGTTCCTCAAATTAGGGTTTCCGCACAAATGCTCAGCCCATATCACCAGACACCGTCGAGGAGGATTCCACGCTCTCCTCCGGCAGTGCCGAAATCAATATCCCGATCAAATTTCTCACAACAAAAAACCCTAATTCACCTAAAAAACCTACAGCGATCCACATCATATCCTCCGCGACCGATTATCAACAAATTCAAACCACAAGCCTCCACTCGCCATTAAGGGTGCTCTCTTAGGGTAACAACAACGTATTCAACTGCAAATTGCAAATTGCAAATTATTATACACTCAAACCTCTACCCTTGAAAATTTTCTAATATCCTCCATCCTTGCCAGAGGTTTATGAAATGCATTGTACGAAGTGAGTAGCAGAGGAAGAAGAGAAGAGGCGACTTACCTCGGTCACCACATTGCCCCTCATTGCGGCTGCTCCTTGATGAAATCCTAGATTCTCCAATCTACATGACATCAAATGCACCTCACATCACACCCCAAAATTCTCTACAAAGTTCTTAGTCCCTGGCGCTTGGATTTCTGACCACCAAATACCACTTCGAATGGCCGAGAGATCACACAGAACTGGATTAGTCCCGCAATATCTGAAACAGCGGAAGAGAGTGTGTGCGTGTCGATTGATGATGTTTGCAGAAGGGATTGCGGTGATGTGCTTGCGGATTGTGGAATGTGCTGCAGAGTGCAGACCAAGGATTTCTCTTACGCTATTCTTTCCTTGGGGGGAAGAAAAGGATTCATTTCTTTTTCTCTGTTTCTTTTCGCTTTCTCTTGTCATTCATTCAGTGCTCTTTCTTTTCCCTTTCTTTATTCTTTCTTTTCCCTTTCTTTTCCCTTACTTTCTCCTTACTTTCCTCTTTCTTTTGTCGTCAGTCTGGAGTTCCCTGGAGTTCCCTGGAGTTCCCTCTTTCAGGTTGTTTATTACTGTCGGTACGGTATTCTATTCATTTTGTCTATTTTAGTTTCGCTTATTTTTTAACCCGCTTATTTTAATCCCCTATGCCTAATTGAATCAAATTTTAGTATTCCACACCTACAGGGCTTCGATGAATCTTTCAGGAACTTTTTGAATTTGTAGACAATTAGTATATCAAAAGAATGTTTGTTTCACTATACTAGAAAGAGCTAGGATTAAAATAAAATTGTTTTTTCTTTTTTTCAAATTCAACAATTGGGTTTTGCATTAGACTTGTATGAGAATGTGTGGAAAAAAAATTCAAAATTTTGACCAAGTAGATTACAAGATATCAACGTTCAAAGTAAAAAAATACATTATTTTAGGTACCTTATTATATTAGATTTTAGACTTTTGAATCCTCTTAACTTAAAAATTTTAAACTACAAAGTTTTGCAAAATAAAATCTTTATAAAAAATTATTATAAAAAATGTTAATTTTCATCCTTTAACTAATTGTTAAGTAGAAGTAGGTAGTAAGATGGAAGAAAAAATGAAATTGTTACTAATTCTAAAATGGAGTTGAAACTTGTCAATTATAACAATGATATTGTTGCAACAAGCAATCTAAACTTAGTACAAATTCTTTTCCTGAAAAATTGTGAAAATTGAGCTCATAAACAAATCCTATACATTATTTTGTCATAATGATGCCCTAATTTTCCAAAAAACAAGATTCTTCATAACTTTCATATTGCTAATCTAAATTGAATGAATCAAAGATTCTCTTGTACATTATAAAAAAATTCTATATGGAAAAAAAATCATTTGGGGGGGGAATTTTGGGCTCCATAGGGCTCAAGTAAAATGTCCTTATATTGACATAACTTTTGCTCCCAAACACCAATTGAAATAAAAATTATATTTGTAGAAAGAAATTACATTCCATACCTTTACAAAAAGAATCATAGTAAAAATTGACATTATAGGAACCTATCTAAAAACCTAAAAAGCCTATTTTAGGACAATGATTCTAGGGATTATTTAATTTTCACTTCATATTTCATACTATGTGACTCTATTGATTCCTTTGATTGAAGATTTGAATTTATTAGGGAGCCATGACTCCACAAGGGTAAGTCTAATACATCTTCACATTCTTGGAAATTTGGACTACCTCGAGGTCTTTGAGGGGATCACTATAAATTGTAAAATATTGGAATCAAACAAGTGGATGTTAACTTTAAGGTGACTACACTCAAATTCCAAGTACATTGTGAGTGGCTTTTGCATCTTAGGAACTATCAACCCATGCAAGTTTTGATGTATAGGATGAAGACTATTTCGAAGGGAATGATCCCAAGGAAACAACCTTCATCCAATGTAAATACTTCCTTTGGAATTTCTCATAATTTCATCTAAAATGTAAATGAGCTATGAAATTTTCCCTCTACAAGTGGTTTTGAAATTTGTACCTTGTGGGGGAGTCTTCCATAATCCCATCACATGGGGTCTCTATCAAGGAGGGTTTTTGAGCAAAGTTTTGTTCAAAAGCAATGCAAAATTTTTAATACTGAATATTTGGTGAGATATTCTTCCTTTCTCAATGGATGAAATCACTAAATTGCTACCAAATCTTGGGATGGTATCACTCCATTTGGGACAATTGTACATTCTAACTTTGGAATGAATCAATAAATTTTCATCCACATATTCCAAGTTTCATCCATTTTCATAGATGTAAATAGCTTTGTCACTTGAATTGAAGATCACTTTCTACACTACCCAAAATATATGGAAAAAAAAATTGGTCTCTATGTCTACTAAAGAAGATTTCCCTACATTAGAAGAGATTCCAGGGCAAGGGAGGGCCGTTTCAAGCCTATTCCCTGCCCTGGGAACAGTCAGAATTTTTAATTATTAAAAATAAATTAAAAAAATTAAAAAATTATTTAAAAAATAATATTTTTTAATTTTTAATTTATTTTTAATTTATTAATTTATTAATAGCAGCTGACGTGGCACAGTCACGGCCACGTCAGATCGCTACTGTGGCACAGTTCCCAGCGTTCCCCGTTGTTCAGGAACGCTTGGGAACTCATAGTCTTCTTTTGGCCTGGAAAATCTTCTAATGCAACAGCCTAGGTGAACCTCCCCCCCCCTTATTTGTCCCCCCAAAGTCATTCCAAAGTGCAAGTGAAATACAAGCCCCCTATTTTGTGCTTGATAAATTCATCTTGTACACCCCAACCACACTAATTTGGGGCCCCCAATAGCAAATATGAATTCAAAATTTACAAATTTTATCATGCTTTGGCAAATCAAAAATTTCAGCATTTTCCCTCGCGGACAAACGAGGGGTCAGTTCACAACGACCATGTTGGCAGGTTGTTCTGTCCCCAGACTATTTCTCTCACATGTGACAGACTATTTTTTCAACGGTTACCCAGTTCATAGCCATTATAAGTTATTCAATCACAGCAGACACAGTATTTTATCCTCACCACCACCACCGTAATGAGCGACTTCACTATAAACCCTAAACCCACGATCTAGGTCCCTAGATCATTTGTTGGTTGGACCATCGTATTTGTGCATCATTGTCACATCCCATTTGGAAAGAAAGGTAAGGTAACCCTTTTCTCTCGTTGTGTTGGGGCCTCCCTGAGAGTCCACAAAGGAAGCATGGATGGAAGTCCATCATCCCCACTTTACTTTTTTTCCTCATGGCCATAGTATCTCACTTTCTCTTCCTCCAATAAGGTGGGCACTCCCAAATGTGCCACTGACCAAAAACTGTCATCTACACTTTCTGCACATTTCCAAAATTAATTATGTAAGGTAGTATGCTCTAAAAGCGCTCGCCTTCTTCAAACCGCTCCTATTTTGGGGTGAAAAATGGAAACCAAGTGATCCTTAAATGGACCACTGTAACAATTGAATGCATTAAGAAAAAATTATTTTTTCTATTGCAAGAGCCAATCACTACCTTTGATTTCCGCACATCTGTTTACAAACTGCAAGTGAACAGATTTTGGGAGACCCATGGTCACAAATAGGTGCCTATGCCCTGAATCTTTGAAAATTTATAAGTAATTCAAAAATACTTGGAAAAATACAAAACCACTTGTGTTAGTTTCCACATCCATTTCTCTTTCTCTGAAAAATGATCTAAAAATAATTCTGTCCACTTCAGCCTATGAAAAAGGGGGACCAGCTCTTAAATGGTCACTTTTAGAGCATACTACCTTATGTAGGATCAATTGGTCCCACTTTGTAGGACCGAAATTGCCATCTACATTTTCTGCACATTTCCAAAATTAATTATGTATGTAGGATCAATTGGTCCTACTTTGTAGGACCAATAGGGTGAAAACACAAGAATTTTACCACACGGGAAAAAGTGGAATTTTATTATTTTGCCACACATGATAAAATTTACAAATTGTGAATTTTGCACCCTTCCTCGTTGAGGGCTTTCTAATGATACCAAGAACATGATTGGGGGATGTATGATTTAGGAGATCTCAATGTAACAAACAAACAAACAACCTAACTAACATGTTGCTTGTCCCTAATTTTATCCTTAGGAAATAAGTTGGAATTTTTTATTAGTCACCCATGATAAATATTAAAAAATTTGAATTCATATTTGCAATTAGAGACCCCAAATTAGCTATGAGAGGTGTAGAAGATAAATCAATCAAGCACAAAATAGGGGGTCTTTTTGTTACTTGCACCTTTAGAATGACTTTGGGAGGACAAGCAAGGGGGATGGTACACCCAAGCCTTTTGAAAGAAAGAGGATTCTAACACACCAAAGAACGTGACATTTGGATGTCATATGCAAAAGTTATGAAGCCAAAACAAAGTTGGGTTCTACAACATTTTTTCCCACATAGGTAGAAAATGTAGGACACTAAAACCATCCCACGAAGTAAAACTATCAGGGTGAATTTTGTGTTCTATGGGATAAAAGTAAATAAAGAGCTCCCTATTTTGTGTTGTGTTTAGGGTATGCTCCTATCTTCACCTAACTAATTTGGGGTCTCTAATTGCTAATAGTTCTTATAACTTGTATATATACATTGCATGGATTTTGCAAAAACAATGGCTAAATAATCAAATTGCTCACTATTAGTTGCTATAGTAGCTATGGTAGTCCAATGGCTATTGAACTAAAATTGCACTTTCAGTGAACATGTGCAAATAAAGAAATTATTACTCAAATGATCATTTTGTAACAAGTATTATAATGAATTCTTACAAAATGAAGAACGAATAAATTCTCAACTAGAAACTTTAATGTTTACATGAGCTATATTTTCTTTCTTAAAATTTGAATAACAAGTTGCATTCCCAAGATTTAGGGATTTAAATACCTTCCATTAGAGGGGATTTGAGGGCAAAAATAGCCCATTTCAGGCATATTCCTAATGATGTTCCCATGACAATAAAAGAACACGGCATGGTCAATTTTTTTTAAAATTAAAATTAAAAAATTAAAAAATACAAAAATAAGTTGAAAAAAAAGTTTCTTTTTTCTTTCTTTTTAAAAAAAATGACATAGCACTATCGCCACCACGTTGGACTACATAGCTGGCAACATTCCCAACACGGTCAGGACACATCTCAAGGCCGTGAACTCATAGACTTCCGGAGACCTCAAATATCTTTCTAATGTCTTAAAACTATTTCAAATTCGCTTTGTCTAGAAATTGAATGTGAAATCAAATCCTAAATGAAATGGAAAAGTGTGCATAAGATGAATTTTCAGTACCATTATTAGAGTACCTTTAGATCCAATTTTGAAAATTTTCTAAGTATAGATTTAAAATGTCAAGAACATTGTTTGAAATTATTTCATTTTTTTAATTATGAAAATATATAATTTAATTAATTTTTTAAAAATTTAATTGGAAAAATTACTATTGCTATTACATATTACTATTATCCAAAAATGTGAAATGAATGAGATTAAAAGTTTCGCCTTCTATATTAATTCAAATACTATAGTGTTTGCACAATGTAGTGGTAATGCCAAGCATTGAGTATAAATTATATTTAAGATTAGGAAAAAGGTCTCAATCAAGAAAAAATCAAGAAAATTGGTTCCAAACTTGCAATGTATTTCATTGGCATGTACACAAATACTTGCACATTAATCGAAGGGTTCATAAACGGGATGGAAACCTCTTCTTTTCACATAGGCCATAAACATTAGTTTGTAAAGGGATTCTTGGATTCAAATAGAAATAAATTGCATATGTAAGGTAGCCACCTCATTCCGACCACTTAAGCAATTTACTGTATTTTCAGTATGCATTTGGTGAGGAGAAAAATCCCCTTTGAGAGAAATAGATTTAAGGAGGATTTTTTTTCAGTAAAGATTATATTCAACCCATTCTTGTTGTATAGGGCACTGCATTTCCAACCATAGGCTAATTACAAAATTGACCATGTTTCAAAGTAGGTGATAATTGTGTCTTCAAATGTACATCTTGTGATCATTGTATACATTCAGTGTACACCTCCCCGACATTTATGTTACATGAGCTATCACAAATGATCGGAAACAAAGTAGTCTAACTAGGAGAAATAGGTCGTGGTGGGAAAGAGGTTGGCTACCTTAACAATGTGATTATAGAAAAGCCACCAATTAGCCTAATGACATTGAACTGGATCAAATATCTTGACAGAAAATCAAGAATCCATCAAAGAAAACAAGCAATAAGTAAAATAAAGAGGTAACTTACTGCAAAGGAGTAAGGTAAACTATCCCATTACAAAATAGGAAGCTTGAATGTTAGAGAGTCATTTAGAATCGCTCATGTAGACTCACATGTCATGGACTTGAGGTGGTCTTCAAACGGACCTTCTACTGTCATTGAATGGATCAATAAAAAAATATTATTTATTGTAAGAGCCAATCATTCGCTTTGCTTTCTCCATTTTTCTCTAAAAGCTGTAAGTAAATGATTTATGGAAGACCTATGGTTAGAAATAGGGACCTATGACTCATCTTGTTTGAAAATTCATAAGTAATTCAAAAATGCTTCAAAAAATACAAAACGACTTGGATTACAATCATAATCTATTTTTCTTTGTCTGAAAAATGAGCTAAAAATAATCCCATACAAGAAACAACCTGAAAAAGGCAAACCAGCCCTTAGATGCATGCTTTAAGAGCCTCCTATCTTAAATGGGAGCAAGCCCATTGTGGGCAAAATTCTAATGTACACCACCATTAAAACTTTACCCACAATGGGCTTGCTCCCATTTATTTAGTAATGGAGTAGTTTACCTTATAACACAAACACTTAAACTTAGTAGCAATCACTTATAGTAAAAGCACCCATAATTGACCAAATAAGCAATTGGGGACATGATGTGGAGTGTAGTAAGGTGAAGGAAATATTTCCACAGGTGCATAGATAGAAATGAAGGGGATTGCCAAAATTTGATAATTTTCTTGCTTGAACTGAAATTATTGTGAATTTTGGAAGGCAAAAGTTGGTCTGGATCCATGTTCAATGTGTGGACTATTCCAAAACCACTCATTTCAGAGACTACTTCTTGTTCACTTTGGCACTCCAAACTAAATAGATGTGTCATGAAAAGAATGGAGGAATTGATGGTAGGAAATCAAGAACTCATGTTTGGAACTTAGCCCCATAGTCTCTTGAATTTAAAACACTCTATTAATTGCTGATGGGGCTCCGGTTGGTGATGGGTGGTTTAACCTTATGTATGAATTTTGTTGTCAGTAGATTGAGATTGAAGAAAAGCACAATCATGATGCAAATGGAGACTTATGCATGGCAGAAGAGCATTGCATCAGAATGAATCAATGCAATGACCTTCAAAATAAACATTCACTATTGATTGAACTAAGTTGAGTGAAATCTTTGCACACCTTCAACAAATGCTTATGTAACATCAACAAAAATATTTACAGTACGTGTAAATGACACACATGCAAAGCTTGGTCCACTGTTAATGCTAATCTAACCCTAACCAGCAATGGACTCTGACTATCTCCTCATTTAGGCATTTAGATTGTTAATCCCTTGCAACAGTCCACACTGACTGTACTCTGAAAATTGAGATTAGATGCTCATAAATGAAATCCCAAAGTCTGGATAATTCATAATCATGTAGACACAGGAAATGAGCACCACATTATCACCAGAAATTAAGATATCTTAATGTGCAATTATTATCATGTTCATAGTTGCACTTATTGACTAAAGATCTTCACTCTAACCTTTCAATCGAACCTTGGCGTTCTAAGTTATATCATGCAATTGGAAAAAAAGTCATGATCTTGTTTGTGAGATCATGTGTTTCAATGCAATGCAAACCTATAGAAAAGGAGTCCTTGTTTACCTAAAATTTAAAAGATGTACTTGAACAAATTAACAAGGATCCTAAAAGTTGGGGTTTCATTGTCCCAAATTGCTTATCTCCTTTATCTCAAACTTGATTTTAGGGTTGAAGATTATTTCTTTTGTTCTTGACATTAACAAATGAAATGAAGAACAAGAAGTCTAGTTATACACTTTACATATTAAAAAATTCTAAAAATTAAAATTATTATACCAAGTGGGTGAAAGACCAAAAGATATTGAACTTTTCATTGAATCTATTGAATTCCAAGCCGATATTGTGCAAATCCAAACACATGGAGAGTAAGCAAGGTAGTTCCATAGAAAAGTCTTTCTTCTCTATATATCCTATCTTTATTATCTATATCTATTGCAACCTTCTATTTTCAAATCTTTCTTTAATTACAATTAATAGCCATGTCCACTTGTTTTGCACTTCACATTAGAATCATTTGATTTTAACATACATTAAAAAAATCATTGCAAAATCCTTAATACTTTCATTACTACAAGAAAAGACAAACATTATGGGATGGAAGGAATATACATAAAGATTTTAGACTTGCTTTGAATAAGAATATTTTGAAGTAGTTTTGGGCCTAAAAATACACATTATTTTAGGGATCAATGGAAAAAATTAAAGAATGATCATTTTGTAATATCTTTTTTGGTCTCCACATGCATACCAACGAGGCAAGCATTCTTTTTGCATTCTTGAAAAGGAGACCTATGCAATTAAATTTTTTGTCTTATATGTCTCCTCAACCAACTCCAATCCTTCAATTAACTAATAAGTCCTTCTACAAAACATTTAACAAAGTATAATACCTTCCTAGCATGGGGACGACCATTGTTTGATTATACAATGTTATATATATAATAGATGATAATCATCAAAATTAACAAGGATAATAAAAATATATAGATGAAAAGTGATTTCCATCCTCAAACGGATGTTGTTATTACTACTACAATTTTTTTAATACTTATGAAAAAGACCACACCCACATCCATTTTTTAGGATGACCAACAACTAAGGGTCGCTTTATACCTAGAGGCCAGACCAATTTGTTGTGTCAAAGGCCAAAAATCCTCATTTGTGATTAGACAACCCCTTGAAATTGGTCCCAACCCCTTTAAACCTAATGACTAGGCCAATTGGATTGAATGAACTTTTATTCAAAAAAGATATGATCTGACATGGCTTAAGCTTGTTGAATTAGGAGGCCAATTCTTGGCTTCAAGGCTTATGCTACTTTTCAATTGATGCCCAAAAACAAAAGTTATGCCCAAATAAACTCAAAATAGGGGAGAGGGGGCAACCAAAAAAATTCAAAATTCAAATTCAAATTTTTGAATTTTTGAATTTTTTTTCCCTCATAGATTATGTTTTTGTCTACATGGAAAGCTTGTATTCATTCCATTTGGATTTGTTATAAGAAAGTTATTGACAATCTTGTTTTTCGGGCAATTAGAGCATCTTCTTGAAAAAATAACTCGTAGGATTCATTTACGAATGCAATTTTTACAATTTTTCAAGAAAAAATAATTCTACATGGTTTAGTTTGCTTGCTAGAACAATCTCACCATTGGGATTAGTATATTTTTAATTCCATTTTAGAGATATTAATAATTTAGATTTTTTTTCTATCTCATACCTACTTCTACTTAATAATTTTTTAAAGAATAAAAATGAAGTTTTTTTAAAATTCCCCCCAAGACTCTGAACTCAATTCCCCGCAATAAAGACATAAAGCTCAAAACTCTACTCAAAATTTGAAATTGCCTTGGCCTCTAGGTGTAAAGTAGTCCCGAAAATTTCAGGCCCTCTTTCTCTCTCTTTTCTAGGTTTCATTGAATCACCCCAGCTTCTTGGGAGAATTGACCCCATTGTAATCTTATTCTAATGAGTAGTTGACAATAGCCTCCCGCGAACCCACCCAAAAGGAGCTCAAATTTTGTGCAATTGGCCTCAATGAAAATTGGCCCGACTTCTAGGTGTAAAGCGACCCTCACTCTGTACATTTTCCACCTTGACGCACCCAGGACCGACCAAACGACTGACCAACCGACCAAGCTTTTCTTTCTTCCTGTGTGCCTTGTTCCCTCAGCCAGTATGCATTTCCAATAATCAAGTATTTCTATTTATAGTATTATATTGAAATAATTTGGAAGAGGTTCCCGGCCTGGCTGGCTATTTCAGTAAGGCTAGATTCCTCACCATGGAAGGAGGACGGAGCAGTGAACTGAAGTGGCGACATTCTGTTCATCCTGCAACCGACATATTGATACCCTGACATTGTCAGTGCCACAGTACCACGGCCCCAACTGAAGCCAACTGGATCATAAAAAACAAGCAAGTAGCTAAGGTTGAGAGCGCCGAAAATGAGGTCACTCTTTCTGTCCCGGGCTCCCGGCTAGGTAGGTGGTGTGAAATATGATTCCCGCCAGTGGTGGTAAGAATGGTAGAATAGAGAAACCAACGCATTTCAAATTGGGTTTGTAATTTGCAAGTTTGTTTCATAATTTTATGACACTCAAACAATATTCTATGAATTTTCAAAGTTGAAAGCATGGGTATCTATTCATTCCACTAAACTCCCTTTTTATCCCTCACTACCTAAATTGGGTTGCTCCCAAATACTTTTTGGCCAAGATAAATCTGGTGTGAATTTTGAGGTCATAGTCATAAATTAAACGGTGAATTTTGAGGTCATAGTCATAAATTAAACGGTGAATTTTGAGGTCATAGTCATAAATTAAACGGTGAATTTTGAGGTCATAGTCATTTTTTTGTCCCTCTGGATGGTGAGGATTAATTGTCACCATTGAAGCATGAAATGCTTCAACTCCCGTTGGTTGCTCTTACGCACTTGTGATAGTTTTGGGTGAATGAAGGTGGCCATTCAAGGCCCCAATAAATGGAGATAAGGCTTTGAGAAGAAAATAGAAGTTTGAGTCCCCACTTGGTGGTTGTCCTCATGAGGGAGAAAGATTAGTTTTTCCAAACCTAACTCTAAAGACCACTAATGAACATGAAAAAAAATTGATTCTTGAAAATATCGGATGAAGGTTTGTCCTAAGTTCAAGAGTTTCCTAATGTAAAAGTAGAGACAATTACTAAACTAACAATGAGAAAAGTCGGAGTAATGTGAATAGTGGACAATAATCTCCAATGGAGCTAAAAGAATTCCCCCAAAGATTCATTGAAGCTTGCTTTTCAAGTAGAAATTCTATTCAAATGTCCTCAAAATTAATATCCTCACATGAGCAATGAATATAGCTTTTTCCAAGCAAACCTTACGCTCCCTCAAATCCATCAAACAAATCTAGGAAACATACCAATCATGTGATACATTGTCATTGGGTTTCAACTTACTAAAAGTCTTTGCACATTGATTGACAATTGGACTCTACCAATGCAAAGTTTAAAATTTGTCATGCTCCTAAAATACTCAAATATCATCCGGTGACACGATTAACCCTTAAGTGCTCTAACGTCCATATTTTGGACGATGAACAAAGGGCTTACAGGAGTTGTTTCATCCAACTACCTTCTCATTCATCCAATGTAACACTTGATCTTGAAAAGACAACCTTCTTTTATGTCCAGTTTCATGAAATTTTGATAAATGGTATTACTGTACAAAGATATAAGTAAAAATGTGTGAAAATTTGAAAAAGGATTGAGGCGTTAAGGAGTTAAACTAATTGTGGGTCTTAAAAATCAATCTAATTCAAGCATGTTCTTTTAGCTAGTGCCAAATAGAAACTCAAATTATAGGATCGGGGTGGATTGACCCCCTCACTCAGCCTTACTAGGGGTGAATGTAAAAAAAAGCCCCCTGTTTTGGGCCATTCTAGGGTATACTCTTGACCTCCCTAGACTAATCTGGGGTCTCCGATTGCAAAAATGAATTAAAAATTTGCAAAAAAATTCATGTGCAAAAAATAAATAATTCCAGGGTTTGCCCACAGGGCCGAGCGAGGGGGTCAGTTCACCCTGGCCAATTATAGTGTGGCAAAGAAGTTTGGGTAAGTTAGACCACCATACATATTGTATGCTTGCCCTTTGCGTAGGAAGAAAGTTTGATACAGGATCCAAGGTGTGAAGAAGAAACGGGTTGTATGCAACGACTACAAGCCCCTTGGAAAGTGTAAGTTGCGGATCCCAGTGACTAGTACTGGGATTGGGATAGGTGATCAGGTGATGATACCTCTGGTACAAGCTCCCTGTGAACAAACAGGGAGCCCATGTGTTTGGGCTTTGTACAGCAACCCAGGATGCATTGACCACACCAATCCCTACCGTATTTTCCGTGTTTTTCTTGACAAGCTAGGTTTTGATATTTGATGCCAGATCGACTTTGAGATTATTTTCCACAAACCTCCATTTTTCTCTATCCGGAACGGATTTGTCAAATTCTGTGAGTAATTTCTAACAATCTGGTAAGTCATCATATGAAAAATTTCAAATATGATTTGAATTTCCCTCTGTTTTAGGAATTCAATTTCAACTTGATCAATGAATGGATTTGAGGTAAGGTAACTACACCTAAATTCGCACAAACAAGCAATTCAACATGGTTCCCATTATTATATTGATTTTTTGGGTGGGATCTTGTTGGAATTGAAAAGGGGACTTTAGATTCTCTTATAATGCATTTTTCGGACACCATATGAATAAACTACAAATCCTCGTAGTGGTCAATTTTAGAAAGCAGTCAAAATTAGGTAATATTCATATTCACAAGAAGAAGGAGGCTCCAGTCTTTGAGGGCAGCCTGCATCATGAGGATGTTGGTTCAAGCCTCAAACAAAAGTTCACCAGGCATGAAGTACATTCTCATCTTTGAAGTATAGACATATTTAAATTGTTGTAACTGAAAAATACTCATAATGGACACTCTGGACCCTCCTCCGTGGCTCCGTGGTGTGGCTGTGTTGGTTGGGGAGGAATGCATGGGTCTTTAGTCAGGAAGCGTGGACTCAAACCAAGCTGGAGCACCTCATCTGGGAAGCCACCCTTGACCACGGTAGGACGGCATGGCACCGGACCGCCATCCTGTGTGACAAATACCCGGCCAAGTCTCACAAATTCCTTTGGAAATTTGACAACACTTGGTTTCGCAACCCGTTCTTTGGCAACCGGCAAGATAGGATCGTTACTTGGAACCTGAAGAAACCCACCTGTGGGTCTTTTATGTAAACTAGTTTTTCGTTTTTCTTTTCTTTGTTTTCTTTTCTCATTCTTTGGTGTGGTCTCTACATGTTGTCTCCAGGGCTTTGCCCTCGGCTTCCGCCGTTTGTTCTTGGCTCACCTCTTGAAATAAACTCCAGGTTTAAAAATAAAAAAAAATACTCATAATGTTATAACAGGTATTGGAAGAGTGCTCTCTTGCCCTAACTTATTAATACCAGTAGATAGATAGAAAGTGAACAAGTGGTATTTGCATTTAATACGATCGTGGTTCTCAGTGCTCATCAACGCATCCGTGGCGGATATGCTAATGAGTACGTAGAGTATAAAAGAGATTCTGCAAGATTGGTATATGCTCACCTACGAGATTGATTCATAAGTGACCGGAAGTTCAATCGGTGTTATCTGTGAGCGAAAAGAGATATAATTATGCATGGAATCATACAGAGTAAATACTGTAGGATCTGTATCATATGCAGTTTTTCTGTATTGTACAATACACCAGGTAGTCAATGCTTCCATTTCGTATCACCATTCAATCATATTACAAGTGAATATTTTTTTCATTTGCAGGATATCCAAAGTCAGTACACTCAGAGACAGGGTTCAGATCAATCTGTGGTTTCAAATGCAAGATGAAAAAAAGGCTGCAGAGACTCCAAAGATGAGAAGAAGAAAAAAAAAAGTCTTGCAGGGATAAGTTTAGTGACAGGGACATATCAGATAGCCATTCACACCACATGTTTTGATTCCCGTTTGAGTTTGAATAACGGAGACTTGTACTGTTATGTCATCCACTCCTTAATCTTTAGCTCCAAACCACATATACTACAGTAGGCCACTGATGAGACAGAGTCAGGTTGACAGTCACTTCACTGCAACAAAAAAGAAGAAGAAGAAAAAAGCTTTCAACAGTCCTTTGGATTTCAAACCTCTTTGGAGATTCAAAATTGATTAGATAGGATAGATAGACAGACAGACAGAGATGAACAATGGTTGCTGGGTTTGGTTTGAATGATCAGGGTGGATTGACCCCCTCGCTCGGCCTTACCAGGAGTGCAAGTAAAAAAAATGCCCCCTATTTTGGGCCATTCAAGGGTAAACTTTTGATCTCACCTAGCTAATTTGGGGTCTCTGATCACAAAAATGAATTCAAAATTTGCAAAAAAATTCATGTGCAGAAAATAAACAATTCCAGGGTTTGCCCGCAGGGCCGAGCGAGGGGGGCAGTTCTCCCTGGCCGTTTGAATGGGTAAAAGTTTATGTGTGAGCAGTGGTCCCATATTATAGATTCTGACAAGTAGCTGTAGTTGCTGAACTAGATATATTTTTAACCTTGTCAGGCACATGATCGTAGGGTTACAGTGAATCTCTATATATACTCCCTCTGTTTATGAATAATACCCATGTTTCCTTTGAAAAACGGAAAGGAAACGGAAAGAAAACACTGGTGTTACTCATAAACAGGAGTAAGGTAAAAACAGTCCATTGTGGTCAGAATAACTATTAAGGTAGGAGGCTCAGAAATGGTGCATCTAAGGGCTGGTCTGCCTTTTTCATGTATTTCTTTGGACAGGAATATTTTTAGCTCATTTTTCAGACGAAGAGAAATTGATGAGGAATCTAACCCACGTGGTTTCATATTTTTCCAAAGATTTTTGAATTACTTATGAATTTTCAAATGAGTTGGGTCATAGGTCCCTATTTGTGACCCTAGATCTTTCATGAATGGTTCACTTGCAATTCTCAATAAAAATGGAGAAAACAAAGAGAATGATTGGCTCTTGCAATTAATAATGCTTTTTTCCTTGGTTCATTCAATGAATGTACTGGTCAATTTCAGAACTTTAGATGCACCATTTCACAGCCATTTATAGGAGCCATTCTTAAAACCCGCACTGTTTTACAACCTCCTACCTTATGAAAGATGTTGATTATGGTCTGAAAAAACACCATAGAGTCATTAGGTGTCTGTTATGGGTCATTTGACATCTATGGGTTGTTTTACCTTATATGGGTCCATGGGACTATTAGTTGGGAAGTGAGTGTTAGTTAAGGTAAAACTGCATGAAAATGAGTTTGAAAAAAACAATTGAGCATTGTTTCTATTGTTAAGTTTTGCCTAATTTGGTGTTAGATGTTATTGGAAGTGCAAAGAGGCTTTTAGATTTTCTTCTTATATATATTTTTGGACACCTTATGAATAAACTATGAGTTTTCAAAGTGTTGAAGATAGATGTACCTAAAAGCACACATTGGCTCTCATGAATCGAGATTGTACATTTTTGGCAAGAATCTACAAGGGGGGTATAGAGGGTTTCACAAATAGGTGCGTTTACCTTGGTTGTACTATGTAAATTGATTTGATCATTGGCATTGAATACAAAAACACATACAAAATACATACGAAAACCATTAATCCATTTTGTTTGTTGACAAGATTCATTCTAGAAAATACAAAGAGGAGTGAGGTGGAAAAATTAACCAGGCATGACGGCGATGGATGAACTTGTGTACAAATACATATTTGTATTCACATGGATGGCTCACATACAAATCAAAGGGGTCAATCAAACTAGAATTAATAAATAACCACATGAGTGAGTTTTTTGATGGATTATCCACTTAGAAGATATGTTATACATTCACTTCATATAAAAAATATATAAGGATAGTACTTGTGCATTAATTGGCAGCATGAGAGATAGTTATCTTTGATATTTATAGCAATTTTACCCAATGTCAATCCATTGAGATTACACTATAAGAACCCGTGTTTTAGGTGATGTTTAATATAACAATTGATGCTTAAGTTGATGGATTTTATGTGACGTCAAATCTAACAACCCAATCAAGCATACCAAATTTCACTTTCAAAAAAGCAAAATTCCATTTTGGGTGAATTTTTAAAGTCAATTTTCATGCTTTTCCATCATTTTTTTATTGAAAACAATTGGTTATGAATTTTTTAACTCAATTGCATAGATATATAGGGAACATCTATGTGCACATCTTTCATATTACACTCCCTATTAAGTAACAAAAATATAACCTAGGAAGAGTTCAATGTGAGATGTCACATGACCAAGCTTTGTAAAATAGATATCTTTATATTTTAACTAGATTTTGTTATTTGACCCTCATTCTATAACTCATTTTTTACATTTGAGCATAATGGTACAATTACCTTGCCATTTGAAGTCTAATTACGATAACAAGATACACTTTATTTTCCAAAATGAGGGCATTGTCACCCCAACATTGAAATATCTATGGAGGGAATTGTGAAACTTTTTTGGAGATGCTTGTTGAAGGAAATATGTGCGTATGGATGTTTCCTACATATCCCTGCAATTGAATATAAAAAAAATAATCACTAATGTTTTTCAACGAATTATCATGTAAAACCATGAAAATTAAATGAAAAAATTCACCGAAAATGGAGTTTTGTTTTTCCAAAACTGAAATTTGGTGCACTTGATTGTGATTGCATAAAAATTGAATGTTAATTATGCAAGACGAAAAATGCCAATATTTATTTTATATTATGCAAAATTCTTTGAATGGCAAATGAATTACACCCCCATTATCTCAAAGTAATTGACTCCCAGAGTATCTTACTTCAACGTTCATCTGCTCCATTTAACTTACCTTGCCCCTCCGTCCCCCAAAAGAAGGAAAGAAAAAGAAAACACTTTCGGGACTTGCAGGGTACCCGGAATCCTAACGTTGAAACGGTGGACGGAACGGGTCGACCCGCCAAAACACCGGGACGGGCGGCGTGGATGGGAACTCCCGCGATCCCAGGAAAAGCGGGCCAAAGCCTTACGGTAGGATCGTTCCAGGAGAGTCTCGGCTGCGCCACCAGCAGTAGTTGCAGTAGCAGTTCCAGCACTTCCAGCTTTCCATTAGATTTTTCCTACCTCGGGCCCCGGCATTGCCGTTGCTCGATCCGTCCCCCGCGTGCTGCGACTCAAGGAGCCTCGCTCGCCGTTTTCCTGACTGTTTTGATCAAACGCGGGCGCCATTTCATTTGTTGGAACCCTTGGCAGTCGGTGGTACTGTTGTGGCCGGGGTAGCCGCGTTGGATGCATTCATGTCCTGCCAAAAAATCGCCTCGAGGTAAGGTAAAAATCTCCGTGCCGCAGAAATTTAGGCGAGGATCTGAGCTTGTAGACTCTGTCTGAAGTGACCATTTTTTCTTTTTTGGAGTCAAGGTATGCAGATCTTTTAGATCTCACGAGTGTCGAGTTTAGTGTTTGTAATAATATTAATGCCGGGTAGCGTAATGGAGTGCTTCATTTTTGTGATGTTGGCTAGGTTGTGAGCTATTTGAAGTAGACTGGGAGGTATTGGTGCTGTGTGCAGAATTTGCATTTCTTGAGAGGATTTGGAGAGGTGTGCGTGGAGAGTTGCTTGTTTGTGCATTTGCTCTTTAAAAATAGGATATAGTTGTATACTTGAATTTCTGCAGTCATGGAGTGTTTGCAGTTCAAGTTTTTATGTCTTTTTAGATCTATTGAGTGTCAGGGCAAGTAGACGGAAGTTGCCATGTTTTAGACTAATGAAAATGCGGGGTAGCGCAATGGTGTGCTTCGTGTTTTCGATGTGAGCTAGGTTTCGATCTTTTTGAAGTAGAGCGGGAGGTTGTGATTTTGTTTGTGCAAGGGTATTTGTGCAACTTGAAGGTGTAATTTGCAGATTCTGGGAGGTTTTAGGGATGCTTGCGGATAGAGTAGTTTGTTTGAGCAGTTTTCATGTAAAATAAGGAATTAGTAGGGTACACTAGAATTTCTGCAGGTGTGGATAGTTGATCTCGTCATCCATAATTCTTAGTCTATATTTCTTCTTTTGCGTAACAGGCAACAGGCGGCTCTGGAGAGATCCCGTTAAGGATTCAAGATTTGAGCTATGTCGTGGCGGGCATCCACTTCTGCCTTGGTGGCCATGTAGTCAGCATGAGCGCAGCAGTTTTCAGCAAGACCTAGTGAGCGACTCTTCGTATTGAGGGCCCCTGTCGTGAAGGGAACCTTAGTTTTTAGTGATGCAACCATAGTGAAGAAGGCTGGGGGCACCTGACTTGGACGTGACGAAGTCAAGGGGCTGCATATCAGTGATTAATACAACGGGGACGTGCTTCTTTGGATCACAGATTGCCAACATGGTGCTCGCCGGGCTTTTTTTCGGGTTTCTGGTTGGGGTGGGACTTGTTGCCGGATTAAAATATGTGATGGACAAACGGAGCAAGAGCAGAATTCAGAAGGTGACTAGTCATAAGGATTCTCTCCCCGAGAAAAACCTGTCTCTCTTTTCGTGCTTCCTTCTCTGTGAATTCTGATTGTGGTATCCGAGATAACAGTGGGACATTTCTCATCCAGGACAAGCGAGTTGTGTTACCTTCTTCTGCATAACAATCGTCCTTCACTTGTTCTTCGGTGTAGCTGAATGTAATTTTTATAATGTAATTTATTAAGTCGCATGCAAGGTTGAATGTTTTCTTCTCGGGTCGAATATTGCGTCGTTTAGTATGCCTCGCACAGTGGTTTTACAGTCGCACTGTGGGCGACTTGTCACATTCCCCTTTTTGTAGGGAGTGATGTTATTTGTTCCTCTCTACATTTTGTTTTCCTCTTTGCTTGTCAGTTCGTCTATTGTTGTGATTTACGTGCATCTTGTCGGAGCTGAGTATTGGTATTTGTAGTCACTAAATTGGAACTTTTTAGTACAAACCTTTGCAAGGGCGATTGTTCTGAGATAATCGTTTTGTGGTTATTTCCATGGCAGGCTACTGGGATTGAGCTACTCAACCTTATAGATATTGTGGACCTCAAGAAGCTCTGTGGAACAAGCTATCCAAGCCACATTGCAATCTTAGAGTTCGAGAAGGTACTAACGTATTCGTTTGCTGTTATTTTCAGTTTTTTTCTTCTTCCCTTTTTTTCTAATGAGAGTTTTCCCCATTGTTTGAGAATGTAAATATTTTACCGTTTAGTCTGATGTACAGAGTCTTCTATCATTGGTCTTAACTTGGAGGCGTTCTTTGAGCTAGAAGTCTGATCTTTTCATTTTGTAAGACTGACGTCTATTCGGTGATTTGAACAGGTGGGCTGGTTAAACAAAACTCTGGTGAAATTTTGGCCATTTGTTGTACAGGTACGGACCTGTTACATGTTCCATAATTTTTAGATCTTAAGCACCCTTGCAATTAAGTTTGCTTTGTGTAATCTATCTTTTCAGCTTTTCTAGAAGATTTTGGTTCAAGAAAGATTTAGTCCATGATTCGACTTTTATACTATTGTGAGTGTGCAGGCCGCTGAAGAATTGGTGAAGATGAAACTCGAACCAATGTTGAAGGCATACACTCCTATTGGGATATCGTCCCTCAAACTGGATAAGTTTCATCTTGGAAAAATTCCACCTCAGATTGATGGTAAGGCCTGACCGCCTGAGTTTTGTCCAGTGTTGTTCTTGAGAATCTTTGTGCTGTTTTCATGTTTTACTTGTAGGTTGATGGTGACAGTGATTTTATCTTCTCTTGTCCAGGAATTAAAATACAGAGGTTGCGAGAATCTCAAGTGCATATGGATTTGGATTTCAAGTGGGGCGGAGATGGCGATATCGTACTTAACATTGGTGTTATGGGCACCGAATTGCCTGTTCAGGTGCTTGGAAATTGATTATCGACAACTTTATGTGGTGATCCGAACTTGCTTGCTCTTCATCTTGCTGATGATTGGAAGTACAGCGAAATTTTTATTTTGAGAGTTGCTGTGCAGGGATTTCTGTCAACGTTGTGATTCCGACAATGATGTAGTAAATCCATACATGTACTTGTGATTGAATTTGATTAACTCCTTCAGCTGGTTTTGTATGTGGATTACTGTATAAATCCTGGTTACTCAAGTTTGTAAGCCAAGGTCAAGGGCTAATGATCACATACTTGTCAATTTGCAGCTTAAAAATCTGTCCTTTTTTGCAACAATCCGTGTGATCTGCCAACTCTCAGAGGAGATACCCTGTATCTCTGCTCTTGTTGTTGCACTTCTACCGAAGGTAAAGCTGTCTCTGACATCGAGTATGAAACTTTACAATCCGGTATTGTAAGACAGTAGAACTTTATCGTAGCTCGAGAGTTAAGTTGAACTCCATTGCTACTTGAGTAACTTGAAGACGAGAGGTTTATGCATTTTCGACAGCGTCACCTAACAGCTGATTGTGTTTTCTGCGTGCAGCCGAAATTTCAAATCGAATACACTCTAAAAGTAATCGGAGGTAGCACTGGAGCCATTCCTGGCCTTGGTGACATGATTGAGGTTGTTGGCCTAACCGAGGACTTTATATCTTTGGTTTTTGCGCACATCCTGACTGGGCTCATAGCACTTGTAGCTATGAAGATGATCTGGATGCACTTTTGTGCTGTGATATCTGTTCTCATGTCCAAGTTGAATGTCGTCCTGAAATGTCGTCCTTGTGAAGAAGTTACGAATGATTGTTTTAGACATTACTCTTCTCTAATCGTGTGTTTTCGCTGTGAAGGATTTGGTGACCAGCTCCGTTGCGGATCAATTAGAGTGGCCCCACAGAATTGTACTGCCAGTTGGTGACACTCCTGCAGACATCATAAGGTGAATCTTTCTGCACGTTCGTTCATGTTGAAAAAGTCTGATATTTTCATCCAAGTTGTGTTCGTTAAGTTATTGATTGTCACTGGTTGTTCCAATGTTCTCTCTAGAAATTGGATTTGAAACTGAAACTGACATGTGATGTCTTTTTGTCATTTGATGCTATTCCTCCCCATCAAGATAATGTTAGTCTCTTGGGTCTCTCAGGTCTTGGAATTTCTTTGTCTTGACATTCGTAGGAGTTGAGTTTAACATAGTGTGGTTGCTTGCAGTGATTTGGGATTGAAGCTTCAGGGTAGGATAAAGGTCACTGTAGTGAGGGCTACAGGACTGAAAAACGAGGAGAGATTCGGCAAATCAGATCCCTACGTTCGATTGTATGTGCGTGTTCTCTTTAAGGAGAAAACCAAAACGATTAGTAGCAATCTGAATCCCGAATGGAAGGATCATAACGTCTTTGAGTTTGATGTGGAGGATACGGAAACGCAGACTCTCATACTGCAGGTTTGTGTCTTTTGAATACATCTGTGCACAGACTTGTCTACGTCTACGTTTCTCAATTTGTAAAGAGAGGCGCTGGATTGTGTACTGTAGGGTTTCCTTAAATTGCCATTTTTCTAATTTCTAGAGTGATTCTTCATTTCTAGTAATGAACGCAATGATGTAACCTTCAATATTGACAGGTCAAGGACGAGGATATTGGAACAGATAAGGAACTTGGCGTAGCTGCGGTGTCACTGCATGACTTAAAACCAGACAATGAAGTTGAGCTAACTCAAAAGTTGCTTAAACATTTGGACACAGTCAGATATAGGGATAAAGGTGATCGTGGTACCATCACAGTCAAAGTAAGTATGCCTCTATTTCTCATGTCATGTTTCAATTTTATATATGTTTTTTGATGGTTATTGATTTCGTTATTGCTAGACCACTCTGTGACTTGAATGGTTGCGTGACATGCTTTTCTTCTTCAGTGTGGTATAAGTATATATCCACGTACGACTCTTTGTGTTCAGAGGCCCTGTGTTACTATCGCCATATCAACTCCTGAAATGTCAATTCTAGAGATCTGCATAGCGTCGTTCACTTTCGGACCTGTACTACTGAGTGTTGCCCTAATAGGTGGATACATGTATGCCTCCAGCTCCTTTACCACCCCTACACCAAGGAAGAACAGGAACGCGCCATGGATGTCGAGAAGAAACTCCTCGAAGAGCGAGCAGCGAAGAGCGGTGGTGTTGTTGGAGGTGCGATGGATGCTGTGGGTGGAGGTGCAAAGTTGGTGGGCACTGGAATATCAACTGTTGGTTCAGGTGGGGTGAAGCTTGTGGGCACTGGTGTGAATGCAGTAGGTTCGGGTGTAGGTATGGTGGGTTCCGGAGTGGTTCGAGCTGGTAGGATGATGAGCAGCGGAGTGAAACGGTTGTCAAGCAGCAATAAACTCGTGAATACCGCTTCCACCCCAATCAATGGAAGCCCTATGCATGAAGTGAATGGCACGCAGAAAGTGAAAGAGGTGTAGACGGTTGCTGCTTAGGATTGACAATGGCCTCTCTACATCTGGAACTTTGCGGGGGTCAGAGAATTCCATTAGCAAGTTGTGGCCAAGCCTCAAGCAGGATACTCTTACCTTCTCTCAAGATCAGCATCCGTCTTCATCTTTGAACCCTCAGCTGTATCGGAGGCTCTTGATCGGGAGGGCATTTGGTATTGTGCGATTTGTTGTCCAGAGAGCCCACCAATTACTTTTTTGGCTTGGAGGCTGTGTATAATGCATTGCAGTTTTAAAGGTACAGATACACTCGCTTAGAGAGCGTAGGTTTGGAATCCGACTGTTCCAATGTTGTGTAGGATACTAGGACGTTCTGTTGTGGTCGATAGAACTGTGATTAACTGTTTCACACGCATATCCTGGTTTAGTCACAAGCTGTCTCTAGATGCAGGTCCCATACTTCGAGTATATTGATCAAGTTTGATGTGCCCAAGATCGGTGTCTAGTCATTACCTCAGAACATATCTCTGAGAGAGAATGTTTGCAACAGAACATAGTTTGGTCTGAGTTCGAGTTGTTTTTAGACGATTACTACTATATTGCTAGCAGTGTCGGTTTTCTACTGTAGAAATGCTCGGGTTTTTGCGAAGTTTTCTGCTGAAATTGTGTGAAGTTGTTGCTACATAAAGCACATGGAGATTTCCTCGGTACTTCTTCACTTCCAGACCCCTTTTTGTTGAATACATAGCATTAGATTTTAGAAAGTGGTTGTGCTACTTGAATTCCAGTTCTCTGATAGTGTATCGAACCTATAATGAACTAATTCGAAATGCTTTGTGATGGAACTCTTAGCTCACGCTATGTTTCTGCCAATTTCTGACACTGGATTACAAACTATATGCTTCTTCTTTACAAGTCCAATTCAAGCTGAAAACACTCGAAACACCCTAAACTGTCCCTATATCCCTCAAAGTGCAATTAAATTGGCCCCATACTAAACTACAATTCGTTGACTGGTGATCTTTTAGGACAAAGCTATATGATGGTTTCAGTGGCCTAGGAAGTTGCACTTTGAAAATTCTTAGCAATTACGGAGTACATGTCTTGTCCATTAAAATTATTTCAATTTTTGAATCTTCATGGTTTCAATTTACTGATACTTCAAAAAATGTTATTTTCTCTTGAAAAGGCGTCTCCGATCATCGCTTATTTTGCTTATTTTGTTTGTTTTGGGTGTTCTCACCTTCTGCCTTCTTTCTAATGTCAAATCCCCAAAGCGGTTCATCCATATCCTTAGTCCTGCCTCGACGACTGCGCCTTTGAACAGAAGCTATTTTAAAACATCAATACGCCAGCTGACATGATCCAACCATTCGTAAACTCCGAAAGCGTCCAGACAAGTCCCGAGGAAAGTAGGGTCAGCTATTTCCGAGCATGTACACTTCACTGTTCAAATTTGCAGTATGTACATACGAAATAGGTTAAAATATCCCTTCCTTGTAAATTTTTTTACCGTATGTAAGTTCATTTCGAAACATGCACCGGTACTACAAATCAGTGTACCCAATTGCCCAGGGCAGATTAAAGCTTCCGAATATGAGAGCTCTCATTTGTAAAGCATCAATTCCGCTCATTCAATTGTACAGGGAAATTTGTGTTCAATCCTATGTTCTTGATTGTAAAATTATTGCAACTTCTTTTTCCACTTCTCGGAGTGAATTATGAAATTATGTTCACATGAAAGGCAACATGCTCATCAAATGCAATGTTTGATTTCTGGGATCAACCCTTGTAGTCTTTCCATCAGATTGGGCAAATCAAATTTCAGCTGTGCCCAAATGACCCCATAGCTACTAGGCTTCAGCAGGACAAGAAAGCTGAGAAAACCCTAAACCCACGTAGAGTGATTCCCGGTGACCAAGTCTGCTTCCGCCCTGCTTCGTCCTTCCTCACTACTACCGCGTGGGTAACGCGTTTTTCTGTCGACATGTTATGTCGGTAGTGCTCAACAAAGCTTCAGTTCTTTGCCGCCGGTTCTGCTTCTGCCCTTGCCCATCGTCGGAGGTTCCAGAGCTTATCACTCATCACTGCGAGCTTCTTTGTTTGCTGCGAGAGACTGAATTGGGAGCGCCGACTTGAGCTGCTGCTTGCTCTGTGATTATTGATCTTGCGGTGCTGTTTGGAGGTTTTACGACCGAATTGTCGGTATGCTGGAGTAGTCGGTGACTGCTGTATTTGCTGGGCGATTGGGGTCGATGTGAAGGAGACGTCGAGCTGCACTTGTATTGCATTCCCAGGTACTGTTGGAAGTCACTCCGTTTCGTTACCACGATGCTCTTAAAAACTCTTTTGTGTTGTTCCTGGCATCTCCTTCTTTGAATCGTTGGTAGAATCCCTTGGTGGAATCCTTTGGACTTGTCTGGTATAGATCTCCTGACTACTTATTGACTTCATTCTGGGGGTTGGGGGTGGGTGGGTTTGGTAATAGATGAAACAAGCTAATTGGTTTTAGTGCTCTGACTTCGTTTTTTGTGGCCAGATGTTTCTATTGCCATAAACTTTCGTTGTTTGCACTTGCAGATGATGTGTGTGAGGGCATACCGATTTTGGATCATTACCGCCATTGGTGTCGAGTTTCATGGAAGTTGTCAAAAGATCTCTCAATCCAAGCTCTTGTTAGAATAACTCTCTTGAAGCCAAAAATATGTCCATCCTTGGCACAATGGGATGAAAAACAATTGAGTGGGCATTTATTCGTCTTAAGCACGTGGGCATTTTCAAGCAACGCCAACACCTTGAATATTTGTTGAAAGAGGCTGATATTCTTCTATTATTTTATGATGGATGAATCAAGTGACTCAAATAGTTTGATGGCTCTTGCAAATGAATCCAAGCATGAAATCACCTCCATTCCACCACCAATCTTTAGTGACCTTGGGCGAAATTCTATGGATAAGATGGAGGTCAACAATATTGTGGGAAGTATTGAAAAGTCCAAGAGTCATTGGAGCCAAGTGCGAGAGTTTGATTCTGACAATGAAGTAGCTGAAGTGAGCAATGTGGAGTTTTTTCGTACTTTGCGAAGGCATCCCACTTGGGGTAGTTTCTTCATGACTTTTGGTGAAGGTGAAGGTAGTTCTGGTGAATTGGTGATGGGCACGAAGTTTGCAGAGGGTGGACAAGCAGAGCTCTATGAAGTGCAAATAAAGTGGAATGATCCAAAAAAGATTGAGTATGTCCAAAATCGTAAGAGTGAATGGGTCTTGAAGGTGTTCAAGAAGGGGACCTTCTTGTGGCATTTGCAATCACAATGGCCACAAGGAATGTTGCAATTCCATGCAGACTTATTGCGTCGTGAGAAGCTTGGATTGCCCCTTCCATTACGATTCTTATGTGCTGTGAATGGTACAACATTGTTGGAAGATGGGAGATTTGCGTTTGTAATGGTGAAAGAAGAGAAAGATCTACGGAGTAAGATAGACGAGCACATGTTGGCAAGACCAAATGATAAAGGACCATTTTCAAAAGATGATGTTGAGATCTTCATGTATGAAATTGCATGTGGGATGTATGAATTGCATGGTCGAGGTATTGTTCATAGAGACATCAAAGCTTCTAATGTGCTTTTTACAAGAACACAAGGTTGTTACATAGCTGACTATGAATGTTCAGTTGGAGTTGCGGGAATTGGATTCTTCAGAGCCCCTGAAAATTTGGAAGCTTACAAGCATGGGAATGTCAATGAGAAAACTAAGTTATTCACAAGAGCAGTGGATGTTTATGGTTATGGAATGACTTGCTATAAGATCTTAACTAGCAAACTTCCATTTGAAGGTCATCCAAGGAATGAGTATGATTTTATTCTTGAAGGGCAAAGGCCAGAGTTGCCAAAAGATGCTGATGATTGGATTCGCAAGTTGTTGGAAAGATGTTGGTAGTCAAATCCTCTTGCTCACCCTTCATTTGGAGATATATTGAAAGTACTTGTAGCTAATTCAACAATATGTAGAGAGCAAAAATTACTCTTAAAACAACGAGAAGTAGAATTAGGAATTAGAAAGGTTTTGGCAGTGGATTCCAAAATGGCAAAGTTGAGAAGATCAGTGAAGATGGTGAAGTTGAAGCTTATATGTTGGATAGAAGGATTCCATCTTGCTACATTGTGTAGCTAATTTTTGGAATAGTAGAATGTAGTATGGAAGATTGTAAATTGAATAGACAATAATATAGTGGAAGAAAGTAATAAATGTAAGCATCAAAATGTTTAATTGCCCAAATTTTGTCTGTTTGTATTATTTTTTTCCAAGCTTTAGATATGTAAATGTAGATAATATATAATTGTTAATTTTTTGCATTGGCATTTTATTTGAAAAATTGTTGGAGAAATGCAAACTTGGGTTCCTTAACTATTTTTATGAAAAAATGATTTTGAAATGTAAAATTCTTTTGCCATATTTAGAATTGACTATTGAGAGGAAGAAATTATATTGTTTTTGCAACCACATATTTGATTGTTTTGTGCTACTATAGGCAAGTAGAAAATTCAACACCTTGTGGAAAAATTAATTAAATTGTCAAAAATAGGTTTGAAATCCAATTTTTGGTTTTTTAAAATTATAAATTTTTTAAACTCAGTTAGTATATATTTTGTCAAGGTGCTTAATGCCTAAGTTGTGAGAGAAGACAAGTGCTTTATCGAAGTGGGAAAATAGGAGATACAACATTCTATGTGGGATATGTCAAATTAGGGCATGAAAGGGCTCAACCATTTATAGCTAAGTCAAATGCACTAATTACTTGCACACTTGCACTTGAAATCTTATTTAAGCATTGTAAACTAATTTTCTTTCAAAGATGGAGTTGAATAAAAAAAAATTCAAGCTCAAATCCTTTGTTGGAATCAAATACCAGAAAGCATGTTATGAAAATTACAAACAACTTTGATCAAGACTTGTCCACTTTGGGGATGTTGAGACCTTTAAAGGTGAAGGTTCTAAAGGAATTTAGTAGAACAATGTAAGTGATACAATAGATTATACAATGTATCAATGAAAAGGTATAGAATTCTTAATATAAATCAAGGATATGAATATTTTGTAGGAATTTGAAATGTTTATTATAATCTATCAATTTCTACTATCTTTGGTATGGGTACTTAAGTGTCATTTTCTTAGATTACATATATCATAGTGATTGATGACAATGTTGGGGTTAAAAAAGTTGTAGAGAAAGAGCAAAATGGGTACCTTGATGACATTGCTTTCATCTCCTATTTTATGTCTTCATCATTCTATGAGCAACTCCAATTGAGATTGTTGATGAATGGAGTCATCCATATAATTAGGGTTCACAATATTGTATTGCCATAGATGTTTTGCAAAATAGAATTTGCTAAGGTAAAATTCTGAGGATCAGTTCTTCTTTGGTTTATATCAACAAGTTATGCCACCTTTTTAAGTGCAAGAGTTCCTTGTGCACTCAAAATTTCATATTGTTTTACAACTTAAATTTTTTGTTTTCTTTATAAATTCAATTGAATCCTTAATAGTAAGTAGGGAATCATGTCTGTGGTATTGTATCTGACTTTTAGAATACAATTGGTGTCCTAAAATATGACCAAACATAGACCATTGCAGTGACAATTCAACATATAACACCTTTCATGTGGGTGCCATTTTAACATTGAATCCTTGTCATGCTTAAATATAACACCATATGGGTAGCATTCATATCAAATTCACTAGAAGAAAATGAAGGGTTTTGCAACTACAAAGAACAACTAGTTTTTAGTTGCACCGGACATTTGTAACTGGTGAGAATCTGGAAGGCTCCAGTTGCTATGGACAAGTTTTTAGTTGCACCGTAGTTGCAAGGCAAAATGTTTTAGTCCCGCATTCTGTAGCTTACTTGGAACTTCATCGATGCGCTTTATGACGTGGTTGCCTACGTGGTATTCACTGCTGTTTGAGGTTGGTAACTAAGTTGCAACTTGTTTGTGACTTCATTGTAACTTTGATGCGATTGGTCTACTACTTCATTTCAACTACTTCGCAATTGCTTTAGGTATATATTTGATTATTGGACAATGATTATGGGACAATGATTATGGGACAATGTTTATGGGACAATGTTTATGGGACAATGTAAGTAGTTTGCGACTCATTTATGACATGTTTGCCTCTTCTTACCAACTAGTTTGCAACTAGGTTATGACTTTTCTATAACTACTGTGATTACTTTATAGAATATGTACAACTTTTTTGTAACTTTTTTGTGACTCATGAATCATGAGTACAACTTATTTGCAACTACTATGCATCTTGATGATACATTTGTACAACTTGTAATCAATTGCATACAAGTGTCTTACAACTCATTTGCAATTGATGGTCAACTAGTATACTCATAATGTCCTATACAACATATTATACATAATATACCATACATAATACAACACATATAGTAAACCATACAATATACACCATATATCATACAATACTCACCATATTAGACAATTATGTTAGGTAGCTCCAAAGGCCACTTATTGTGATTTTAGGGTGTTAAGAAGACGAGTTATTTATACAAGTGGGGTGGCAGGAGGTATGACAAATGATATGGGATAAATAAAATGCAGGAATTATATTAAAGTAGAATTTCAGACCGCATTTAAACATAGTAGACTGATTTTCTTTTAAAAACTTCAAACTTTGAAAAGTTGGAAAAACAAACAACCTTTTATCTCCAAAAATCCATTTAATATTTCAAGTATTTAATCAAAATTTGTAAACAAATTTTCAAAGACAAATTAGAAAAAAAAAATTCTTTGACATTTTTCTTACATCTTCTTTAAATTTGTCCATTGTCATTGTACATGGCGAATATAAAAATATGTTATAAAAATATTATTTTCTAGATGATGTAAGGAAAGAAGGTTGAAAAGTAGTATTACTTAAAGAAACTTATGTTCGATAGAGATTTGTAAACACATCAAATGTGTTTGTCAACATCATTATTTAAGCTTCTAGTTTGACTATTCCAAAGGATGTGCCACTTCTTCCTCCTGTTCCATCTTTGGTTGGAGCCATAGAGTTATCCGAAGAAGACAATTTCTTAACATTTGCAAGATATTGAAACTTTTGCAATCCATTTTGTTATTCTCAAGTTTGAAACTATCTTTGTATTGTTCTTTAGTTCAAAGAGACTTCATATACGATGTATTATATTTTGTGAAAGAAAGAGTCAACTAGAAATCCTTTGTTCCATGGAAGCCATTGAGTCAATTTTATCATAAAGTTGTAGAAGCCATTATGAGCTATATTTTGAAGTGTTGTTTTCAACTGATATGAGCTTTATGTAGGGCAATGATTCATTTATAACTCATGTAACAAAAGAACAAATTGTGAACTTGAAGCAAGTTCCATAGCATTTCAAGTAAAAAATCCGACTATAATTGTTTTGTAGTCTTCTGGTTGTTTATAGTTATTCTATATTAATCTTCCAATGATTTCTTAGTTGTTTTCTACTCGAAATGTAGTCGTTTCCTACTTGCATAACTTATCTTCTTGTAGTTGTTTTGTAGTTGTAAATTAGTTGTATTTTGATTGTTCTATAGTTGTTTTCTAGTTGTCTTTGAATTGATTTCTAGTTGCATTGTAGTTGTGGATTCCACATAACGTAAAGTTGTCCACATCAACACTTCTAACGAATATACGATGTAAAATACCCACTCTGTTACGATTCCATTTTCCTACATTTTTTTCTACGACTACTCTACAACTACAACATACACATCAAAGTTGGTGCAATTATAGAGGATTGTAGTTACAAGATAGTTATATAGGACACTTAGTTGCATTTGAGTTGCATATGGCCGGTTGTAGCGGACACGTTTTTCTTCTAGTGTTTTGTAGCTTCTTAGTACAAATGTAGAAGGTGCAATTATAATCCAAATTAGATGTATTTGGTATCATTGGATCCGTCTCAATATGAAGACAAACTTGTGTCATTGTTGTAAATCTCCCTCCATTCATGCACCTTCTATGTCAAATACAACAAAAACACCCATGTTGCAACCAATGTTAAGCTTTATAGATTTTTAAAGGATAAGGCCACTCCAAGACTTCACCTGAATTTGTGAACCCAATTCCAAATTTTTCCCACATCAGGAAGTATAAGAACTTATAATTGACCACGCATAATAAAACCTAAAAAATGTGAATTTCCATTGCAAATGAGGGACACTCAACTTAGGGACTTTCTTTGCACATATAGCAATGAAGTTTGAGAGGTCGAATCCAATATCAAACAATGCATGCCACAAATGCCTACATAGAGAACGTATTCTAAGTCTGGTTTGAGGTAGACTAACATCAACATTGTACAATTGCAAGAAATACATACCCGCAAATTTCACACAAAGACATGGTGGTGGACATGAGGGACTCTTGTAAGAGTGTACATGAGAGTGAACATCCTCGTGTATAAACATAGGAGAGTCCTGTTGGATTAAGGGTGAAGAACTCTTAGAAACGACCTAGGATTGAACTAAGGTGACCATGTCCTAGTTGTTGTCACCGTGTTCTCCAAGTTCAAGGTCAACGTCTTTCATGATGTTGGAATCAAAAGAAAGCTCAAACATCTCATTCCAAGCAAGCTACAATGGAAATAAGAATGCAACTTGCTCTTCGGCTACAACAACATTGAGGCCCTAGCCACTATCCTTTAGTTGGCCAAATGAGGAAGAGAACATTTTCCACAGAAAGTGGCCGGCTGCCCTTAGTTTGAAGAACCAGAGTCTCCCAAATTGCGCACACCGGGTGAGTTTATGATAAATGAATTATTCAAACCAAGTTGCGTTAAAGGGTGATTGCAAGAAAGACCGAACGATTTTGGTAGCGTTCTGTCAAAATTGTGATTTTTTGCACTCAGTACTATGAGTACTACAATACTACAAAATGGAGCAATCTTAGCCGTTGATCTAAAAAATCAACGGCCAATAGTACTTTTGAGTACTTAATAATACTAAAACAGTACTATTTGTAAAAAATGACAATCTATCATAGAAAGTAGATAAAATTAAGTATAAATGAATAATAATTAGAAAATCATGAATAAAAAAAACTAAAAATTGGCCATTTGTAAAGACTTGATAGTGATTACATTTCACCAAAAACTAGAAGTTGAAACCATCATGAATGTTTGGAGCGCTATGCACAAGGGACCCCTATTCGCATGCATGTTGAGGACAAAGAATTGTGTTTTTTTGAATGCCCTTTGGTGGGCACATGCTCATCTAGTGTGGAAATAGCCTAGAAAAAATTCAAGTGAACATCATAATTTTTCGATGTTCCACAGTACTAAAAATCCCTAAACTGCAAAGTGTGACAAATTAGCTAAATTGACATTTCATTATAAAATTATTTTTCAAAATTTATGAAAAATAACGAATCTCATGATTTTTTAGTTAGCCATCTTCAATAAAAATTTCAAGTCCATCAGCTTCATTTTCCAAAAGTTATGATTGATGGCAACTCAATCACTTCAATTGTGACGCCAAATAGGACCAGTCTTCCTTGCAATCACCCTAAATGATGAATCTCCTCAAGTCCTTATTAAGCGGTATGTACACTAAAATTGCAACGCTCTTCCAAAATGTATATAGTCCCATAGTAAGTCCAAGGTCACTTTCCAAAACACTACTTCTGAATGGTGGCTAGATATACAAAGGGTACATTGAAATCCTCTTTCAACACCAAACAACAATTAAGGGAATCTAGTAATAGTAAATATGTTCAAACATTTAATTAAATGCACTTAGGTATTTATACCTCATTTAGGGCCTCCTTACATGCTCGTTCGGTGGGCAAGTTTACAACTAATTCAAGCAAGAGGACAAAAACAACTCTATTGATTGCCTTGTTAAGGTGGTCAAGCAAGAAAAGAGGAGTTGAAGTTTCACCAATATTAGTGGACAACTTCATTGGTGGAAACTGGTCAATTCAATATGTGTGAATTTTTATTTTTTTTCCTTCCTGTAATCTAGATTTTTGCTTCAACCCCCAAACCCAGAACTATAGTATAGGGGTTCTAATTCTAGGGAATAATCAAATAGTCTAATGTATTGTGGCTGAGGTCACTTGTTTTCTAGAATGATGTGGTATTTACAAACAAATATTACATAATTACACAAACAAAGGGAAGATACATAGTTTTCACTCTTATTCCCATAGTACAATTTGGTTAACAATCCATTAATAATGCTATTGGACGCATGAGTGTAGTCTCGGTCCTACCTAGTATTCTATGGGGTGTATTGGGCAATTTGTTAGGATTTTGAGCAATTTGGTATGCATGATCTAGACTTTTAAATGCAACATCCACATTTATAATAACAATATAGATTCCTTAATTACCATGATTTTTATTACCCGAGAAATTTGTCTAGTCACTACTTAGCTAGCCTAATTACGAAATTATCATGAGTATCAAATCGGTCCTAGTCCGAGGGCAATTTGTCTCTATCTAATGCAATGGGAATGAGTGTGTTATGCAATTTGGGTTCTCCAAACTTCACTGCACATTATCAATAATTTGTTAAAACCCAAGGACACAACCCCAATTAATTCTCAAGAATATTAGTACCCATTTATATATAATTCCAAAATTAAAGTCAAATTGTCCATGCAAATAGAATTTTAGACATACTCCCTATCAGTTCTAAATTACTATCTAATACCTAGACAATTTATTCATCAAATTATTAAATTCTTAATTCATCAATAAGGATATAAATAAATAAATTTTTATTTAGTTAATATATATGTATTTTTAAATTAAATTCAGAATTAGGCAAGCTGACAAGTATTCACACTTCAATCATTCCTCCAGGCAACACATACAATTCGTAGGATGACCTAAGGATCTATACATATCAACCACTTTTAACTCTAAATCAAGGCAATTTGCCCATGACTGTGTACGAAGACGATTGGGTTCACAAACAATTAGCCCAGTCTACACATTTATCTAATATCCGCCAAACCTTCCCCACAGTTCAAGAATTTGTTCTTGATAAATTTCCCTTTTCTTTTGTAAATTCTATCTAATAAAGAAAAGTGTAATGAATAAACTATTCACACTTTTGCAGACCGTCAATTTGCCGTTTCAAGACTTAATTAATCTTTGATCAAGATTAAATCTTTACATTGTAGAAACTTCTAAATTTTAAGTAACACATCCATCACAACAATTTGTCTAAATATGACATAATTGCAATTTAATTAACACTGGAACTTATAATTTCACATAAAATTTATCCAATTTAATTCACACAAAGACAATTTGATCAAGTATATACTTCACCAGTTTTGAAGCAGGTTAGGCAAATTGACTGGCAGCCTTCACTTGATCGGCAAAAATGACCAACGACTAGCGCTGCTCTTTGGCAATTTGTCTTGTTGACTCCGCAATTTGCTGATGCGTTTTGAAGTTGCTTCCGTCGTATATGTTCCACAAATCATTCAGACAATTTGCCCTTACATATTCACTCTAAAATATGGGATCTATACTCTAGACCTAGTCACTGGGCATTATCTTGGCAAATTGACAAATGGCTAATTTACCATCTTGCACTGACCATGTTTCATTTAAAACTCTCCAGTGATTAAAGAGAACTAGACAATTTGCCTACTTGAACACTTTAATTAGTCCACTCACTGGAATCACACAAATTCACAATACACACAGAATCAACAACAATTTCACACATAGAACAAATCCAATCACTGGATAATTCAAAGTCAAATTGCCTAATCTTTTTTGCCAAATTTACACACCAAAATCCACTCACTAGATTAAGAAAGTAATTCACAATTACTCAACAACGTACAAACAATTTGCCCTCAATAATAATTTCCAATCAGTGAAATACAAACAATTTATCAAATTGATAATTCATAAATTAACAATCCAATCACTAGATATACTTAAGACAATTTGCTTTTTATCAATTCAGACAAACTCCCACTCAAAATCCAATCACTAGATTGATGAATTAATTTACAAACACACAAACACAACCATACAAATTGCTCACAAGTTAAAAATCCAATCACTAGATTCACAAATAAACAACAATTTGCCCAAACTCCAATTTACAATAAATTAGTACTCCAATCACTAGCAATACAAGAGATATACAAGAAATGAATATGCCCAAGACAAATTGTATTAAAAAGAGGTGCACTGTGCATACAGACAATTTGACAAAACAAGATGCTACTGAAGACCAAGAGAGGGGGGGGGAAGTCAAATTGCCCGATTCTATACTGTCACAAACAAGTGATAGACTATTATTTCAAATCTCAAGTTCTCAACCAGTCAATTTGCCTTGCTTTGTATCCTGCCTATTGAAACCTTCAAAATCTCTTTACAAAGACAAATTGCTTATCTTCTTTATACAATGTGAAACTAACATCACAATTTATCTCTTCTACACTACACTAGGCAATTTGTCCAAAAAACAAAAATTGAGTCGGTCTACACTTCCCACCCATCAAATCCACATGGCTATTTTTCCCTATAGCACCCATTGTGCAATTCCCCCACAATTGATACATGTAAGGAGGCCCTTACTACCACAACCCCCACAAATATAACCAAAAACAAAATGCAAGCCCCACGTTGTACTTGTGCAAAACACATGGAAAACGACTTGGATTTGATAACAATAGTTGGAATTTTGAACGTATTTCTTTTTCATACGAAATTAAAAGACATTGGTGTTCATAGTTGTGTAGTATAGAATGATTTTTTTCGTAGAATATTGTGCATTTTGGGTTTTAGAGGATTTTGTGGAATCATTTAGGGGTCAATCCCGAAGTGCTTTGAAGTCCCTATTTTGGATGATTAACAAGTGCCTCAAGGCAATTTTTTGTCCAATTAACTTCTCATTCATTCAAATTAATACTTAAATCTTTAGAAGACCACCTTTCTTCTTAATGAGCAATTTGATGAATTTGAGGTAAATAGTATAATGTTTAGTACAAAGATAATAATAAGAATGTTCAAATTTCTTTTTATAAATTTGCCATTAGAAGATTAAAGATTTACTCCATTGCCATATAGTCAAACAATAGTTTTAAGGTCAATTTAATCTATCAAATTTTATTTGGTTTTCACTCTTGTAGTTTTATTAAGGTGAAAACACATAAAATTGTCAAAATAAGCAATTCATCATAGATTCATAGTTGGAAGCACCTTTTTGAAGAATTTTTTAGTAGTATTAGCAATTGAACATCATACATTACATTTTTTTGGCCTGTTGGGAGGGCCATTTCAGGCTAGTTCCCGCTGTTGGGAACCAGTTTGCGCTGTTTGGAAAAAAATTAATTTTAAAAATAAAAAATTAATTAAATTATTAAAATAAAAAAATAAAAAATAAAAAATAAAAAATCTTAAATTTTTTTTTTAATGCCTGCTGATGTGACAATCTCTCGACCACGTCAGCAGGCTATGTGGCAAAGATCAGAACGTAGGGGAACACAAGGAGAACTCGTAGCCCTTAACAAGGGCTAAATCTCATCTAATGAATTTAAAAAAAGATGTCTTTTTTAAATAAGACAAGTAATTACTATTAAAGAGCCAATGTGCAAGCTCCCTAATCCACTGAAATTGTCGTGTAGACTTGTCATAAAACCAAAATCTAGAAAATCAACAGTCAACCAATTACATTTTAAATATAAAGAATTCACTTTTGGAGACATTTTGGAAAAAAGTCTACTTGTCCAAAATGGTTCCACGGACATTTTTGGGTATTACATGAAACAATATTGCCAATCAATTAGGAAATCTCTAAAGTTTTGTAAAAACATGTCATTGTCACAATTTTTATTGATAAAAGTAAAAAATAGTAGCAAACAAAACAAAAACATTAAACTCATTTGAAATTTCTTGTTACGATACAAGTAATGAAGGAAAATAGTGCAAAAATCTTTCAGGTAATTGTTTTATGTTTTACACCCAAAACACGTGTAGCCCTCTGAATCAAACCATTGGTACTAAGATTTTTTATTTATTCAAATGTATTAAGCCTTTATAGAATTGATTGCTAAATTTTTTTATACATATTGTATAAAAAACAATGTTTTTCTATGAATGTTGATTTTTTCTAAATAGTGGAAATTTGCAAAGAATTTTTCATCAATTATAAATACTTTGAATAAATTTAAGTTTTTACCAAAATGAAGATTGAAGAAAAAAATCAATAAGTTTTTATTGAACCTCTAATAACTCAAGGGACCTTGACCAAAATCTAAATGTGTTACAAAATTCACATCAAAAGTGATTATGTTTTGCATCGTAAATAGAAATCACCTATTCAATAGAATTTATGGATTTAGCATTAGCTACTTGTTTTTATTGGCCAAAATTGCACCTTGCATTGATGATAGAGTGCAAAATTGTTAAATATTTTTTTGTAAAAACATCATAACTTTCTTCTAATAGTAAATTTTTTAGACCACAAAGATATTTTATACTTCACCTTCATTTCCCCATAAAAATAGTTAGCCTATAAATTTTTTGTATGTTCTACAATTCAAAGAAAAAATAATTGCATATTACAAAATCTCATTAAGATTTTCATATAAAGCATGGAAAGTTGTTGTTGCAATACAATAGTGTGAGGTCACCTTCGGCACATTTTTGTCAAATAATTATTTAAAATTTGGAAGGAATTGGCAATTCATTTTTTATTAATTTTTAATTTGAAAATTAATAAATATTTTTTCTTAACTTTTGGCAGACCTTCAATTAATCTTGGAAGTTGAACAATTTTCTTCATTGCATAGGAAAATGATAGTCATAACTTTCAATGAACTCATTATTTTTTATAGTGTCATTCCTTTCTTTGATGTAAAGTCAGAGAAATGAATTTGGATTCAACAAATTTTGATTTTGTAGACATGTCATGGTATCAAGCAATCAACGTACCTTTTCCAACATTTTGACTTTCTTTATATTTTATTTTCCTTAGAATTAGAAAAATGACTTTCTAATTTCCAAAATCATTTAAATTAAAAAAATTTAGTTATTTTTTTGCGAAGGCTGACCTCAAGCTGTGGTAATTCCAAAATTTTGTCAATGTTGAATTTTTGAAAACATCCTATAATAATTGTTTTTATTACCTATTCTATTTATATTCATCAATATTACATTCTAATATATTCCACTATTAAACTGTTATACAATCTAATAAGATGAATACCTGTAGTAATATTTATTTTTCCAAAAATCCTATTGATAACTTTCCAGCTAACTTTGAGCTTTATTTAATTGGATTGGCTTTAGATAGTGTAAATAGACCATAATGATTGGTAGGAATCAATTGGTAGTAAATTGGTAGATATGGACGAATTGAAAGATATGAAAGGACTTGAACCAATAGGTGGTAATTGTTCAAACCGTTCTTCTTCCTTTAAGTATTCCAATTGTGTCAATTGGAATTTAGTCTTTCTATAGGTACTTGGGAGCTCCTGCAGTTGCATGAAGCTTGCAGTCTATTTTGGCCTATTGTGCCTTTGTGTTTTCTTTGTTGTGTTAATCAAAGTGGATGTTACTTTGAATGTGTGTAATTTCCCAATTGTTTTGCAATTGGTTGAGTCAGTCAGTTACTTGGTTACTATTAAAGTTGTTGTGAAAGTTGTATGTATATGTGTAATAATTTAATTTCTATTGGAAGACATATCAAATTGTTTACCTTTAGCACTAAGGCTATGGAGTGAATGTGAAATAGAGAGAGGACAATCGTTGTAGTCCAATTGGAAAAGTGTGAGGATTGTATTATCATAGGCTCCAATTGGCTAATTAATTAAGATTAATTGTTTTGTAAATAAAAAATTCTACTTGGTATGAATTGTGACAACTCAACAATTAACATAATTTCCATTAACAAGTCTCCCTTGTGTTCGAACCTTAAATTACTATAGGTTTTTTTAATCTTGATAAAAACCTATTCAACAATACCTTCCTCTTCAATAATCTTCTCAACTTTGACATTTTGGAATTCATTTTCAAAGCATTTTTATTTCCTTCTTCTATTTCTTGTCTTTCTAAGAGTAATTTTCGCTTTGGACATTCTTCTAAATTTGCTTAAAGTACTTTCAATATTTTCCAAATGAAGGTCGAGCAAAAGGATTCCCTTCAAATAATCCTTGAATTGTTGGTGAAATCCTTTGGATTGAAAACCCAAGTTTTAGCATCTTTAGGCAACTCATATCTTTTTCCTTTAGTATAAGATCACAGTCAATCCTCGGATGACCTTTCACATGGAAGTTTACCTATTAAGATCTCATAGTAAGTCATTCTATAATTGTAAACATCCACTGCTTTGGTGAATAACTTGACTTTCTTAGTAACATTTCCATCCTTGCAAGCTTCCAATACTTTTGGGGATCTAAAAAAACCATTTCTCACACCTCCAACTAAGCATTCAAAGTTAGCTATGTGACAACCCCTTGTTCTTGAGAAAAACACATTAGAAACCTTGATGTCTTTATGAACAATACCTCAACAATTTAATTGATCCATCCCTTGTGCAATTTCATATATAAGAAGATCAACATTGTCTTTTGAAAATGGTCCCTTGTCCATTGACCTTATCCACATTTGGCCGTCTATAAAACTCATAGATCTTTTCTTCTTTCACCATGAGAAAAATGAACCTCCCATCATAAGAGAAGAATATTTACTCCTTCAACAAATATTGTAGATGTTTGTGGTGGAGTTTGAAGTTGATTAGAAGAGCCCTTGTTTTCAACTTACCCTACACAAAGGTCAAATTTGGCAGAAATTAAGTCATTTTTGAAAAATGTGACATGTGTCATCTTGGGGAGTGGTCTGAGATGACGTGGACCCCTGTCAATCTCATGTGGAAACTCAATTTTGACACTCCGGTGCCAAATCAGACCTTCACATATGGTATTGGTTTTTCACCTCACTATGCCAACAACGTGTAGATTGAGAGATCTTAATGCAACTTCAACTTCAGGAGAGCTATTCTAGCAAGAGCTCAGATTGAGAGATCTTAATGCAACTTCCGTGAAACTTGACACCAGTGGCGGTAATGATCGAAAATGAATAGACCCTAACACACTCCATCTACAAGTGCAAACAATGGAAATTTAAGGCAATCGAAATCGAAACATTCAACGAAAACAAAGCTCACGACACCAAAACCCAAAACTTGTTCCATCCATTACCAAAAACCCAGATTGAAGTCAGAAATCACGCATCAAGAAATCAAGAGATATACTGTATACCACCCAAGTCCAAAGGATTCCACCAACAATTCAAGGAAAGAGATGCCAAGAACAACACGAGCTAGGGAGTCTTAGTTATGACTTTCGCATCATGGTAATGAAACAGAGTTTACCACTTAGGAGGTGGTACTGGCACAACCGAGGTGGTAAGCTCTGTTTCATTTCCTCCATCCATGGTAAACTCCTAAACTCCTTTGTCGAAGATCACAGCAACCCCAGAATAAAGTGACTTCGAACAGTACCTGGGAATGCAATTAATACAAGTGCAGCTCAACGTCTCCTTCACACCGACCCCAATCACCCAGCAAATACAGCAGCCACCGATCACCAAGCTTAATTACCGACAACTCAGTAGTTATACCTCCAAACAGCTCCAACCAGCTGCGCAGAATCAATAATAAGAAAGCAAGCAGCTCAAGTACGTCGTCGCTTCAAACCCAGTCTCTCGTAGCAAACGAAGAAGCTCCCAGTGATGATAAGCTCTGGAACCTCCGGCGGTGGGCAAGGGCAAAAGCAGAGACACACAAAGAAAGAGCTGAAGCTTTGTTGAGCACTACCGCCCTTAACATGTCGACAGAAGAACACGTTTCCAACGAGGTATCGATCTGGGCGGAAGCAGATCGACTTGGTCACCAGGAATCACTCTTCTACGTTGGTTTATGGATTCTTCAGCTTTTTGATCTGCAGCTAGAAGCCTCGTTCGTAGCTCTGGTGACATTAGGGCCCATCGGAAATTTGATGGAGAGACTAGCCCCAGAAATCGAACGTTGCACTTGATGGGCATGTTGCCTTCAATTCCATGCAAACATATTAATTTCATAATCGACTCCGAGAAAGTGGAAAAGGAAGTTGCCAAAATTGTCCAAGTTAGACCACCATATTGAACCCAAATTTTCCTTATGAAATGATGAGGAATGAGTGGGATCGATGCTTTGCAAATCAGAGCTTGAATGTTCACTCTGCCCACTCTGGGCAGTTGGGCACAAGGGACACTCGGATTTTTCGTATTGGTGCATGTAACAAACAAAATGAACTTACATATGGTTCCAACTTTTTACAAAGAAGGAATATTTTAACCCATTTCATGTGTACTACACTTGTTTATGTTGAAGAGTCTTACAAATGCCATTGGTAGAAATAGTCCTCTCTTGTAAGAAGTTAGAACCATGAATAAATTCATTTCACAATATGCATGAATAGGACAATTCAATTCATGAAGTCTAAATTTTTTTTGTCTTTTTTCAATTGAAACAAGAACAATTTTGAGGTGATGAATAGTTGGATGAGTAGAACTTCAAGCTATTAGCAACTAATAAAAATTTTAAACCCAAAAAGATATATTTTGGTACTTCCATTGCTTTTTGGCCTTTTGGGGTGATGTTCTTGTGATATTTGACAACACCTATGCTGAACATAGTATATTAATTTACCCTAATAGTGCATGTGACATTCATTAACCAAAGTCATACAATTTGAATTACTCAAAGTTGAAATATTGTTATGGTCAATTTCGTTAAAATGGCAGTATTCCATTAAAATGGCACAAAATGAAACCACTGAAAGAATGAAAACAATGGAAAGATTGGCCAAGGGGAGTGGAAATGCGTGAACTAGGAGTGGTTTGAATGTGCTAGGCATAAAATTGGCACATGTATGACCCTATCATGGCACACTTATTCTCCATTTGTAGAAGATATTCCATTAAAATGGCATGCGGAATACCGCCATTTTAACGAAATTGACCATTGTTGTATATTGTAGTAACAATATCCAATTTTTTTTTCTTGTGGTGACACTAATTTTTAGGGTGAAGCTAATATTTTGCACTCACTATTATGACAAACTAGTATACTTATCTTCAAGAAATATCACCTCAAAAAATCCTAATGGAGAAATTTCCTGCCGGGATGAAAAAATACATAATCGTCCAACATCCCATTTTTTATGTTGTGATCTTTAGGAGTTAATCTTTAGGGATCTTCAGTGACTATTTAATGGACAATGAACACATTCATGAGGCTTTAAATAGCGATTACATGCAACACCATTTTCATTCATCTATTTTCTCAATGCATCCTTAGTAATGAGGTTCTGGGCTTGTCTGTGCACTTTGCACTGCCTTTAACGACAACCTGACATTTTCTTGAAATTGAAGATGTAGAGAAGTATCAGGATCGACACAATTCTCAGGTTGCCCCATTGTAGAGAAGAAGCCCTGAATGTACAGTACAAAATTTCGTGGCTCGGTCTCAGTATTTGGGCTCGACATGAGGTCGCAAACCCAATGAGCGAGTTCAGGGATGGTTTTGAGATTCATGTTGCGAACTTCACCGGTCATTTTGTCTTTTGCCCGCTACTAGTGATCAGTTCAAGAATTTTTCCAAACTCACAGGAGTCATGCATCAGCATAGCAAGCTCATTGTGAGATCAAGGATGACGTAAACTGTTGCACCACTTTGTTTTCTAGTTGCAGGCCTTCATATTCGAATTCTTAGCTATGCTCATTTTTGTACAAACCCCACTCCCTCGAAATTTGCCTTTAATTTCTACGACAATCCCAAGGTAACTCTTGCTGCCCGGGCTCGTCAACTCCTCCGTTTCCTCAGTCGGACCTTATAATCTTCAGATGCGCTCAGGATTGCTGAAATAAATCGATCTCCAAGCTCAGTCACAGCAGCTTGTCGTGCTTCGGTTACTTACGGTTACTTCGATGGTTACTGACCGAGACGACTTTGTCGAAGTACTCACGGATCAAAGAACTCAAAGTTTTAACGCCTGTTTCTTCTCTGGATGTGGATCAAGGCGCTAAGATGTTAAAAGTAAGATCAAGAAGAATCCAAGAATGACATTCGAATATCGAATACGAAATCAATATGGAGGACAGAGTAAAATGGTAGATGTTCTAACTCAGATCCGTGCCCTGATGTCCACATCGTAGGTTTGAACAGTGAGCAATGACGATCTATTATCGAGATTCATTAGAGCACCCTTGTGGGTACAGTACTGCTCTTGTGAATTAGCTGACCCTGCTTTTTTCTAATTATCTAATTAAACGCTTTTGGAGTTTACGGATGGATGCCCTGGTACATTGATGTTCAAAAATAACATTTGGTGAAGTGCACAGTTGTTGAGGTGAGACTAAGGATAAGGATATGGATGGTTCACTTTCGGAATTTGATATAATAAAGAAAAGCCATACATTGGACTAAGCATATAGTTTATAATCCAATGTCAAAAACTGGCAGTGACATTGCTTGAGTTACAGGTAATTAATTAGTTACATCACAAAGCATTTTGAACCTGTTCATTGAAAGTTAGGGACACTCTCGGAGAACTGGCATTCAAGTAACACAACCACGTGGAAAATTTGAATTTACATTCGGATTGAGAGACGGTTATAAACGAAGCACTAGCTTTGCAGGAACAGCAATGAAGTTAGCCCGCGGATACACAAGGGTCAAACGAAATACTGTAACAGCGGGGCAAAATTTTTGAGCTGCATGACATTGCCAGCTAATCACTAACTAAAGGGTCCATGATTCCAAATACGAACTCAAATCTTCCAAGTTTTTCCATGGGGGGGAATTGGGCATTGGGATTTGGGAGCTGCCTCCACCAGCTCCTTTTCATTGTGTCCGTTTTAGCATCAAAGAAATAGTGAATCTCCATTATTATATTCCAAACACTGTACAAATATCTGCGCTCCATGATGTCCGGCCCACATGATCAGCGCGCTGTGTGAGACTTTCGAGGAAGACTGTGGCGTCCTTCAACCGCGTCCTTAGTCCTAGCTCCAACCGCGTCGTTTTGCCAGCCCTTCACCATTTCTTTGCTTCTGGCCTGGAGTGCTTCGCAGGGGTGCTGTCTCTGCGGTCCTGTGGGCGACCTGGTGTTTGCGACGCTCTGTCTCAGTCCTTTTGTGGTGCTCAGACGGGCTTCGATCGATTGTGTGGAAGTCGGGAGGAGGTTGTTTGTTGCTGCAGGGACCTAGCTAACTAGCGCTGTACTTATATTATGTTTCTACGTCGACGCTGGTTGGTTGGAGTTGTTTGATTCCTTCGCTTGGACCGCTGGACGAGCTTGAGAGGTGCGGTTGGAAGCGTTTTCATGCGGCATCTGCAGCTGCTTGGAGGTGGTGGAGTCTGCGGAGTGAAGCACATCCATTTCTTCAAGAGCTAGCACAGGTTCTGATTGTCGGTGTGTTGAAGTTATCAGCTTGGAACGGGTGTGCAGACATTGGCTGCAGCGAAGTGCTCCTTTTTCTCACGCAAAGAACGCAACGCAGCGATTTGTTGGTACCAATTTCATTCCTTCTTTCTCGTGTGGTAGCAGATTTGGGGACAGAGATATTACATGCTCATTTGGGACATGTCCTTTTTTGATTGAAAAGGATTAACTGCTACAGGATATTTCATGTTCGAGCTTTGGTCCAACTCATTAGCATTTTGTATTTAGTGGTTGGATTCATCTTATTGAGTCTGGTATCTCATAGATTGTGTAAAAATACCTTGGATCTTTATTGTTCAAATATGCATATTGGATTTGAATTTCTTGATTCTTGTAGTAAAACAATCTTGAACACTATATTAGCTAAACCAATTCCATCATGAATCAAATGAATATGCTTTTTTAATGGATATGGTAAAAAAATCCATTACAAACCCTTTTCAACTCTTTTCCATCCTAATGGTCATTGTTGTTATGCAATCAACCTAAGACCATTAGCCTTCAACAAAAGAATTTAGGTCCAATTGAAGTAGTTGAGTGCGCTACTATGAAAGTTTTCAATGAGTAATAGGATGCAAATACTTTTCTACATCCTAATGACTTTAATTTGGAGAAGACCTAATGATTCTCTTAGTCTACTTGTGTAGAAAATGTTTTAAACTCAATAACAAGTTTATACATTTTTAGAGAACAATCTTGATTACTATCACTAGCTCATATATTTTTCTATTTGTAGAAAAAATAATTAAAAGATTCATCCTTCCCATGAAAACAAGGCAACCATTTTCTTTCTTAAGATAATCTATCATATACATATTTCAAACATAAAAAAGCAGATTATGCATTTTGCATGCAAGATTCATTCAAAGTGACTTTAGTATTGCATGTAGGTGTCAATTTCATCAATCAACATGGAATTTGATACTTACATATGGTTTGTTGTTCTAGAATTTAGTAAATTGACCACTTCGATTAGACTTTGTTACCAATTAGATAATTTTCTTCATAAGGGATCTTGTAATATGTGCATCTATTGCTTTTTATAGAATTTACATGAAATTTGCATGCCAACCTCAACAACATCATTTTATATTAAGGTGTAATGAAAATTAGTGACAATTATATCTTTGCATATGTTCTTTTTGAGTTTTTGATATGAGTGCAATATTTGTATTCTACTCTTACATATTATTGTAGTCTAAGATATTCTTCTTGGCAAATTTATAGGTTGCCAACTTGCTATGGGGGATCCACTTCTTACTCCAGCATTAGTAGGAGCAGCTGTGAGTTTATTACTCAATGAAGTGATTGATGCTACCAAAGGGGCAATAAGAATCAAAGAGAGTTGCAAAGTTCTCAAGGTGAAGGTGGATAAAATTATACCTTTGTTAGAGGTTGTTGAGAAAAATTCGACCATCTGGGAGCAGGCTCATTTGACCTGGTTGTCAGAATTCAATACCATACTAATCAATGCCCAAAATGTTCTAAAAGAATGTCTTGAGGAGTCAAGAGGTGGCAAGTGGGTGAGACTTTTGAAGGTGTGGCAATGGCGCAAGTTACCATCTCGCTTAAAACACATCAATGACCAAATTGATGAGGCAAGGTTGAATGCAATTCTAACTACACTAGGTGTGAATATCCAATCTTCAAACTCAATTCAGAAGCAATCCAAATCAGAAGTTGACTTTGTAACACAATCAATTCCTTCATTGATTGTGGGGGTGGAGAATCCATTCAACAAACTAAAGACATCCATATTGGCAAGCTACACAAATGAAGAGCCCACTTTCCTTGGTTTGCAAGGAAGAGGTGGGGCTGGGAAAACTTTACTTGCTAGGCAATTGAACAATGATGAAGACATCAAAGCTATGTATGGATTACAAGGCATCTTGTGGATTACAATTGGTTTGGATGCTAGAATTCTAGACTTGTACAAAACCATGGGGAAATTCTTGAATGATGGTGTATTTGAAGACTTGTATTCTCATCGCAACGAAGAAGACCAACGCACATATTTGTGGAATGCTTTTGCAAAGAAGAAGGTGTTCTTAATTTTAGATGATGTGTGGGAAAATCTATGGGATCACCAAGAAATAATGTATTGGTTGAATATTTCCTTAGGTCCTGGGTCTACAACTTTGATAACAACCCGAAGCGCAACAGTCCTCTCCAAAGTTCATGCTGAAGTGGAAGTAGTGTTATTGCTCTCTAATGAAGATAGTTGGACATTGTTTTGTGCTCATGCATTCAAAAGTGGCACTCCTCCACCAAATATATCAGAAGACTTGGCAAGAGAGGTTTGTAAAGAATGCAAAGGTCTTCCACTAGCCTTGAAAGTGATTGGCAGTGCAATGTTAGACAAGAATGACATGGTTGAATGGCGTTTTGCGTTATCTGAATTGAAGCAATCCAAACCAATATTGAATTCCAATGTGGATGACGAGTTGTATCATCGTTTACAATTAAGTTACAATAATTTAAAGCATGATGCGACAAAGACGTGTTTTTTGTATTGTGCTGCATTCCCAGAAGACTACAAGATTCAAATTCGAGATTTATGCAAGATATGGATTACGGAAGGATTATTTGGCATACTTGATGTGCAGAATTCAGAAGATGTTGCCATGGCCCATCTTGAAATTCTTGTGAAGCGATCCATGATTGATTGGAATCGTAAACTTGGATATATTACTGTACATGATATTCTGCGGGATCTTGCAATATACATCATTGATACAGCAAAATCGGACGATTGTGCATACAAATGTTGGTTTCAATCAGGGAAAGAATTGAATTCACCTTTTGCAAACAATTCACTAAAGAAGATACAAAGGATGTCATTTGTACAAAGCAATATTTTGGAATGGCCAAACCAACTTCACGCTCCCCATCTTCAAGTATGTTTGTTACGGGCAATGTCTATTGGTGAGAAAGGATTGTATATTCCAAAAAAATTCTTCTCCAACTTGCCAGTCTTGCAATATCTAGACCTATCAAGAAATCACTTTGATGAGAAGCTTCCGGAGATATGTGGATTGCAGTCTCTTTTGGTTTTGGATCTAAAAGAGTGTGAATCCTTGAAAGTGCTTCCTCAAAGCATTGGGGGTTTAAAATGTCTTAAGGAGTTCCATCTTCAAGGGTGTAGATCTTTGAGTGAGCTTCCGGAGAGCATTAGCAAGTTGAGCTCTCTCATTGTGTTGGGTCTTCAAGGATGTAAATCCTTGAAAGTGCTTCCTCAAAGCATTGGAGGCTTGAAATGTCTTAAAAAGTTGGATCTCCAATGGTGTGCATCCTTAAGTGAGCTTCCGGAGAGCATTGGGGAGTTGAATTCTCTCATTGTGTTGGGTCTTGGACGATGTGAATCCTTGAAAGTGCTTCCTCAAAGCATTGGAGGCTTAAAATGTCTTACGAAGTTGGGTCTAGTAGGGTGTACATCCTTGAATGAGCTTCCAAAGAGCATCGGCAAGTTGAACTCTCTCATTGAGTTGGATATTCGAGGATGTGAATCCTTGAAGGTACTTCCTCAAAGCATTGGAGACTTGAAATGTCTTATGGAATTGCGTCTTGAAAGGTGCAGATCCTTAAATGAGCTTCCAGAGAGCATCGGAGAGTTGAATTTTCTTATTGAATTGGATCTTCGAAGATGTAAATCCTTGAAAGTGCTTCCTCAAAGCATTGGAGGCTTGAAAAGACTTATAAAGTTGGATCTTCAAGGATGTGAATCCTTGAATGAGCTTACAGAAAGCATTGGGGAGTTGAACTCTCTCATTGAGTTGAATCTTCAAGGATGTGAATCCTTGATAGTGCTTCCTCAAAGTATTGGAGGCTTGAAATGTCTTACAGAGTTGCATCTTCAAAGGTGCAGATCTTTGATTAAGCTTCCAGAGAGTATCGGGGAGTTGAACTCTCTCATTGAGTTGGATCTTCGAGGATGTAAATCCTTAATTGTGCTTCCCCAAAGTATTGGAGGCTTGAAATGTCTTACAAAGTTGAATCTAGATTAGTCTAGATGATTGCGTAAGCTTCCAACGAATTTTCCTATTGAGTAGGATCTTCGAGAATATGAATCCTTGGAAGGTTTTTCAAACCATTGGAGACTTGGAATGTCTTACAAAGTAGGGTTTAGAAGGGCGTGAATCCTTGAATTAGCTTCTAGAGAGCATCAATTACTTAGACTCATTTCAACATATTGAATCTTTCAAGATGCAAATCTTTGAAAGTCCTACCAATTAATAGTGGAGGATTGAAATCTCTTATAATCGTGAGACCTTGAATATGAGAGTTTTTGAAATGGCTTGCAAAAGGGAATTGACAACTTGAACCATTTCATATTATTAGATCCAAAAAGTTATATATTGTTAAAAGTTCTTTAGAAATGTGTTAGGCATTGAAATCTTATACATGTGGATAAAAGAGAGCATAAATCTTTGAATGAGCTTCAAAAATGTACTCATTTGTGGAATAGTCTTCAAAAAAGTTAGTGGCTTAAACTTAGAATCCATATGTGAGACATTGTAGGGGATCATTTTTGTTTGGGATCTATAAATTCGACTTTGCCTAGATATATGATAACGTAGATGGATGGGTGATATTTGGAGGGGAAGATAGAATGAATAGTATAGGATGTCACAAATATTAGATTGTTGATTTTTATTATTTGTAGTTTTATAATTTAGCATATACCAATGAAGATATCCAATAAATTATGTATAGGTTGCTCAAATATAGATATGGTATATAATGAACACCAAATATTGGTGCTCAACAAACTCTTAGTAATGGATAAATTAAACATTGCATTGTATTGACAAACCACCATATCCACATTCACTACTACTCAAGCTATCCTCATCAAAAGCTACTCTATTCTTGAGTGCGAAAGTTTGCTCAAGTGCATATTTATCATACATATTCTAGATTTCTAGCCACCATTTCCATCCAACTCCAACTATTACAAAAAACCTAAACCTTAAGATTGTTTTGTCAGGTCCAAAGCGGGCTTACAATAAACTAACCACCTCCTTTTGTACAAAGGAGATTCCGAGGGAGATTCACAACACCAACTATTGATCACAACAATGTTGAACATTACCTTCACTAACTAATAAGGAATTATGACTTCAAAGAATTTAATTCAGTTGTATTTGTCCATCCATGGGGATTGAAAATATTGAGAAGGTATATCATGTCAAGTATGAAACATGTGTAATAGTAACAATGGGATATGCGAGATAGTTGTGAGACAACCCTAGAGTAACTCTCAAACATCCTTCAATTGCTTTGAGACGAGCTTTGAAAAGATGTGACAACAATTTAGTTGGAAGTGAAACTCATTACCATTCCATAATGATAAATTCTTTGAATAACTTCGCATATTGCATTTTTGAATTTATTACATGATTATCTAGAATCCTCTTGACCTTAAGAAGGACCATTGTTTTTAAAGGTCTTTCTAGAGCTTTCGAAGTAGAGACGATATAGTAATCTGAAGAAATATAGCCATGAATAAAAAATGTCCAAGATCTTGTACAAAAGGCAAATCCTACAAGCGGATGAACAAGATGCCATAGCGGGTGCCTTCTTTTCTCAAGAATGTCAACAGTTTCATAATATGGCATCCAAAAAATCTTGAAACAAAACTAATGAGTTTAATTTTAATATCCTTTCTCCAATTTATTTTTTCCCAAACCTAATTTTATTTCATGCAAAGTACCAGCAACATTGTGCAATTGTAGGGAATATGTACATGCAGATTTCATACAAAGACATGGAGACAAATTTAATGACTTGATGGAGATAGGTGAAGGGCCCTTGCAAGAGAGTACATAAGAGTGAACATCCTCACATGCAAGCACAAAATAATCATGTTGGATCGGGGGTGGAGAACTCTTGAAAATGACCTAGAATTGAACTAAGGTGACCATGTTCTATTTGTCCACTTTGCGTTTTCCAAGTTCAAGGTCAAGGTCTTTGACGACATTGGAATCAGGAGAAGGCTTAGCTATCTCATTCCAAACAAGCTACAATGCAAACAATAATGTAGCTTCTTCTTTGTATCTATCAACAATGAGGCCCCATAATTGTCCTTCAGTTGGTCAAATGAGAATGAGAATATTTTCTACAAAAGGTGATTGCCTTCACTTTGAAGAATGAAAGTGGTCCAAATTGCAAACAATCTGGGTGAGTTCACAAAAAATGAATTGTTTGAACGAGGTTGCATTAAATGATGAATTTGCTTGACTCCTTGTTAAGGTACATATACTAAAATTACAACCCTCGTCAATAAGCAACCCTAATACAATAGGTTCTTACCAAGGATCTATCAAATCTCCATCTAAATCTGGAAATTGGTTGTTATGGCACCAACTACATTTGCAACTACATAAGGTCTCTTCCTTTACGAAATACAAAGAATAGAAGGATTGTTGCATGCCACATTGGCCACCAAGTTTCAAAGCAAAGTAGGACGGTGGTTGATTACCTATTGAAAACTCCAGTTTGTATCCTAGCCCTATACTTTTGAAGAACAAATGTCAATGTCAAAGCGATTGGTAGTCCTTCATGACAAAGAGCGGCCATGGAACAAAATATAGAAATAATCCGTGGATTTGGTCTCATGAGATGTAGCCTTTTTTATGAGGCACTCAGACAAAGAACACATTGCATGATCTAAGACTTGTATATGAACTTGCAAAACAAATAAAAATGAATTTCAATACTTTTTTCATCCTAAAGAAGGTACCATGTACACCAAAATACATAATTTTGGCATGTTTCTAATATATCATGATTTTTGAGAAACATAAGGCAATGCCCAAAAAATACCAAAAAATATTTGAACCTTTGAAACAATGCCTTCTATGGTCACTAAGATTGCATCTAGCTGAAGCATTGCATACTAACAACACTTTGTATTTATAAGTACCTTTAGTACGCAATGTACTAAACTATAATGCAAACCACCTAAAGGTAAGGCAATGACCATATTTTCAAATGAAAGAGTCATTTTCTTTATATACAACCACTTTGCAAATATATATGAATAAAAACATTGTATTTGCATTGTTGTTTTTTAAAATTTTGCATTATCATGATTTTCAAATAAAAGTGAAAAAAGTAAATTCTAGTAAAAACTATGCTTTAACTTTTAAATGCCCAAAGCATATCTTGAGCTTCTTAGAGTTTACTCAAAACTAAACAAAAAGACCAAATTTTGATGAAATTTATCAATTTTTTCTAAATTGTAACCATATGAATTCAAACTTGACCATATTATGAATCCTATAGAATAATGAAACATAATTATATCACTTGTGGATTGAAATATATTAATGTTTGATTACGAGGGTATAAAAATTGGAAAATTGATTTGAAGTCTTTTTAATCCATGTTTTACATGTCAAATCTAAAATTGAGGTAATGAAAAAATATGAAGCTCAAGAACATAAATTGCATAACCATATTTGATTTATGAAGTTTCAAAATCCATTCTACAAAACATTAAAAGAATTCCAATGTGATTTTGTCCTCAAAATCTAGTGCGCTTGACTACTTGAGGTTCATCTCTATGAGTCTCAAATACTAAAAAAAACAAGATTTGCAACAACCCTTGCACAAAATCTTCAATAGAATAATCATAAATAATTATTTTGGAAATCGGATTTATAATGTTCAAAATAGATTCTGAACTTAGGATATTCAATTGAAAAGAAACGAGCAAAAATAATACTTTACTAAGATTTTATATAACTTTAAAGCTAAGTTGACACCTAAATATGGTACCTTCGGCATTTAAGGGTTACAATTTTAAATATCTCTCTACAAACATGTTTACATCACAAATTGAATATTATGAAGAAAATTTAGTAATTATGTCATTCTAAATTACAAAATCAACAAACTATGCTTATAGACTAAAATTTCAAACTTGCAAAAAAAAATTTGAATTTTAGGAATTTTCAAATCGTCAAATTAGACAGATTCTAGATTGACAAACTTTGGACTTGACAAGCTCCATTTCATCAGCATCATTCAAATTCAATGGACTCAAAATGCTCATTTCTATGGAAAAAAATTAAGATCAAGAATAGACAGTGAGAAGTTGCTTAAATATATTACATTGTGATTGTTGATTATGCCTCTATTTAAGTAGAATTTTAAAAAACAAAAAATAATGAAGGATTATCCAACACAATTTAATAAAAATGCATTCAATTAACTCCCAATAAAAGTTGGATGAAGAATTATTTTATTTTTCATCCTATACACCTTGAAAACATTTAGACAATTCAAATTGCCCCCTACAACTTCCAAGGTTCAAGGACCCTAATGATCCAAACGACCATTTTCTAGTTGTTGCCTCTTTTTTGAGATGATTGTTCTCAATTTTTGAATTTTTCTCTAATAAAAATTATTTTTGAAAAATAGATTGCATTGCTAATTCAATGACGGTAGTTTCATCAAATTCCAAATTAAACTCTGCCTTGTAGAATTTTTTAAAGTTGAGTGGTGTAGTACAGTTCATAGCTCATTTTATTTTTTTGGTTTGGTCATGGATTGAGAAGTCAGCCAACCAATGCCATTGTTCCCCACCTCAGAAAAATCATATCCACGTAAAAAAAGGAGATCCAAGAAGCTCAAGGAGAAGGCAAGTGTGTCCATTCTTGTTTTTCTTACAAACACTACATACTCTCATTTTAGTGACCATGATGCATTGCAAGCTCCACTATGAATTGAAAAATGCTCGGAATATTGTCAAATTCTAGATGAGCATTCTCAACACTCTTGTCTTTTACTAAATACAAAAGGTCAGCATTTCAAAATATTCTCACTAAGATATTCTCCTTCAAAGTGTGTTGCCTTGTTTTTCCATTGACCCAAATAAAACTTCAAACTTAAATATCTACTAAATTAGTCAAATAATTTGAATTTTTTTGAGGTGCTTACTTTCAATGTGAAATTCAAGATCCTATAGTTACATTCTATCCAATCTCAAGGAAAAATGAGCAAACAAATTGCTCAAGTTCATTGTAGTTTTGGCCTTTTTTGAAAGTACACCTTCCTTAAGTCATTAGGGGTTAAGTAACTATAAACTATTCAACAATCGTGGATGACAAGTGTTTTTAAGAGAGCTCTACTTCATTCAAATAATATTCATCCATGAAGCTTGTGAAAAGCTTGTGCAAGAGAAAAAAAACTCTAGTTCTTTTATTTGAATTTACTACAAGAAAAGGGGGTCCTAATCAACAAAAGATCACACTACAGCAAAAGCAGTGTTTTATAACTGCAAAATATGATTGCAATGAGTTATAAAATCAAAAATTATGACTCATGTAGAAATCACTATAGATGATTCGGAGCATGACTGGGTCTAGTCATTACTGACGAGTCGCTTCGGACATTAGTCATATTTTGAGTCATATGGATTGGGGGGTATATTTAGTCATAATTAGCTCTTTTTTGCCAATGTGGCATATACGTTGACTATCATTGGGGGCTTGACTTTTTCTTGAGCTACCCGGGCAAAGAAAAAAAAATCCTACGTGGCATATGACTCTATTTAATCATATTTCTAGGTGATGTGGAATATGACTGTAGTGAGTCATGTTTTGGTTGACGTGGAATATGACTGCGATGAATCATATTTTGACTAATTTGGAATATGACTACATTGAGTCATATTTTTTGTTGATGTGGAATATAACTGTGATGAATCATTTTTTTGTTGATGTGAATTGTGGTATATAACTCTTGTAAGTCATATTTTATGCTATGTGGAAAATAACTCTCATGAGTCATATTTTTGAATGATGTGGAATATGAATATGACTCTTGTAAATCATATTCTTTGCTAATGTGAAATATGACTCTTGTGAGTCATATTTTTGGTTGACATGGTAGTTAATGTGGATGTCATTAATAATTTTATGAATGATTGTAGTCATTTTTTGGGATGTGTAAGGTTACATTTTGAAATACACAAGTATGAGCATTATATGCATATAACTAATTATATTTTGGCCAATATATATTATGAAATGTAACTCAAGCAAGTGATATTTTGGATAATTGAGAGTCATATTTTTTTAAATTGTGTGTAGTTTGTGATTGGGGTGATTGAGGTCCAAAATAGCTTTAATTACAAACTACGATTATATTTTTCATGCATTTTAAATGGACATGACACATTGCAATTATACATCAAGATGATTTAACAATTGAAAAAAATCCTTCATGAAGTTAAAAATACATACACATGATTTTAGAGATATACATGAGACAATATTGGAGAGGAAGAATGCAAGAAGGAATGCAACTCTCTTCATTGACATTTATTAGCCAACAATTTAAAACATATATATCACAATGAATCATTCACAAAATCCAGTTGGGCCTATATTCCTTACAATAATATGAAGATGGATCCATTGGATTGCAAGTAGCCTCCAACAACTTTGTTTCAACTTTTAGTGCCTACATATACAATTAAAGAAATAGTAGGTCAATTTTTAGTGAATGAACAACAAAGCTCAACCTTCTAAGGTTTACAACAACAAAAAATATGTAGCACAAATTTAGAGTAGAAGGAATAAAAATGGTGATGAAGGAAAGAAGAAGAAACAAGATTCATAAACTAAAAAGCAACAAGAAGCAAGAGCTTAGATGCAACAAGAACTAAAATGCAACAAAAATCAACAACTAAGAAGCAAAAAACAACAAGTAACAACAAGAAAGAGCTAAGAGACAACAAGAAGCAACAACTAAGAAGCAAAAAATAAGAAGTAACAACAAGTAAGAGCTAAGAGACAACAAAAAGCAAGGAAGAAGAGCCAAGAGAAATGGCGGCTAGGGTTTCAAAACCCTAAAGAAATGACGATGAGGGTTTCAAAACTCTAAAAAAGTGGTGATTAGGTTTGAAAATCCAAAAAATGAATTGGCTAGGATTTCAAAATTTTAAACAATGACTTGTCCATATTTTTTTTGGATTGTCCATATTTTTCTTGGGCTACCCAAAATTTTAAAAATTTCACTCCCATAAAAATATGACTAAAAATATGACTCAACATTCCCAAACATATTCCCTTCATTCTCTATAAAATACTTTAGTGTTCCTAGTGGGCATATAATATACGCTTCTGAAATACGAGGCCCAAAAATGACTAGTAGTCATATTTCTCCCCAAGGTGTTGGCATCCAAGAATATGACTGTGAGCAATCGCCAATCATCCCTAGTCATATTTTTGCAGTCATAAAACACTACTTTTGTTGTAGTGTCAATGCATTTATATTGATTATGACAAAAAAAATTGGGCTCTGTTGATTTGGCAATCTTCTAAACATCAGTCAACAAAATTTTGTTCATTTCATAAGAAAAACAAGATTTCAAATAGTAATTTTACATAAAATCAATGAAAATAGAGTAAGTATAAAGGAAAAAATGTTGACTTTGGAGAATACCAAAAATGAAAAGAATAAATAGAAACAAAACTCCTATTATATTCATAAAGCTCCAACCTTGATGCAAGGTTGGAGGTATATTTTTCCACATATGTGGTTGTAGGTTTAAATCCTACTCGGCATGTTTGCCTATATAGTAGCCTTGCCTACATGGCAAATTTTCTAATAATAATAGTGTTGATTATTTGACCAAATTAAGAAATAAAATCAACAAAGAAGTATTGATTATTTTCTAAATAAAAATGTTCTAACCAATTGAAATTACCAATATATATGAGTTGTAAATTATATTGAAACGGATGCTATTTTTTCTTGTAGTGATTGGTGTACAACAAGAGCTTGTTTATTTAACCCTTAAAAGACCAATTTTATTGACAAATGGTCAAACACTATTTTAAAGTTCAACTTAACCATATATATTATACACAAATTTTAATTTTATATTTTTATTCCTTAGACTTTCTACTGGTTATCAATGTGAAAAAGCTCTATTAATTTTGTAAAGAATCTGTAATTGTTGACAATCTTTTTTGCTATTAGTGAAAAAAATTGATTAAAATTTTAAAAAACTTTTAAACTTTTAAAAATTATTTTGACTTTTTTTCAAAAAGTATAAGAAATAATAGTATTTGGCATTTATATATTTGTGTGTGTGAGTGTATGATTATACATTTTGGACTTCCTATACCTACATATTTTCAAGATTAATTTAGAGCACAATGTTTAGGAGCCTCTACCTTAAAGTATATATCAACTAATTCTAAGCATGTATTATATACCCATGAAGGTACCCTAATGAATCTAAATAATATATCATCATCAATCAATGTTCAACCTTACAATATGAATTGGATATTAAGACATAGGTGTACAATATCTACCATTTAAATTTGTCTTCATATTATCTTCCCATTTGATATTTAAATGTCATTTTTGGATTCTTTCAAATCATACATTTAACCCCTTAAAGACATAACAACTAAAAGTGGGATGATGGATGATTTTGAATCTTTGTATCTTTTTCATCCAAGTAATTTCTCATTTAGTATTGTATGGGCTGATAGGTTATGAAGATAACCCCTACGTTTAGCAAAGATATAATCAATATTAAAAAAACTTCATCCGAAAAAGTTGAATAAGTATCAAGGTATGTCCTTGAGGGCTTAAAGTTGTTATCATCTGACTAGTACTCCTAAAAGGGGAGGTGCTCAAAAGGAAAACCTTGCTTATAATGGGGACAGTTTTTATCAATAATATTTGTGAAGACTCTTCAACATAAATAATCATAGGGCACACTCAATGGGTTAAATATTTATCTTTTGTAAAAAGTTGTGACCATATGTAAGTTCATTTTGTAATACGCACTAATAAACCAAATCAGTGTTGCTCATGCCTAAATGCCCAACATGGGTATAGTGAAGCTTTCAAATATGAGAGCTCTAATTTACAAAGTATGGATCTCACACATTAGTCTTCATTTTGTGAGGAAAATTTGTGGAGTTCACAACTAATTTTGTGTTCTAACTCGCAATATTTTTGCAATTTTTCTTCCCATTTCTTGGAGTCAATTATGGAAATATTTTTGCATAAAGGGCATGCCCAACAAAGCCAGCAAAATTTGATTTCTAGGGTCAACCCTTTTAATCTTTCAATTAATGAGAATGTACAAATCAAATTTCAGTTGTGCAGAAATGACACTATAACCATGAGACTTCAGATTATATGGTTACATTGTATATAATTAATTAAAGTTGGAAAAATTTAGAAATATTTTTTGCCTACTCTAACCACCAGATATGTGTGATTGTTGTTTAAAACATATTTGGGTGTAAGTAAAGGAGAACCACCCATAATCGACTGAATAAGCAATTCTAGATATGATCTAGAGTATTGCATGGTGAAGCAAATATTTTAAGAGGTGAAAGGATAGAAATGACGGGGATTGCACAAAATTTAATAATTTTATCACTTGAATTGTAATTGCTATGAATTTTGAAAGGTAAAAAGTGCTCTGGACCCACTCCCAATCTCTAGACTCTTCCAATTCCAATCACTCAAAAACTATAGTCTTATTAAATGTTTTTTGCTTTCTTACTCACTACTTTGAGACATGTGTCATGAATCTATTAGTCCCAATTTCAAAAAGAAGAAAAAAATACATTCTAGCTATGGTTGGAAATAAGTCAGTCTATAGGTTGGTTATTGGGTCTTGATTAGGAATGGGTGGCTTCTCCTTAGATTGCCTTTTTTTTTGACATAGAGGGACTTTATTATGTTCCTTCCTCCATCACCATTTCCTATAAAATTCACCAAAAGTGTCCTCTTGAAGGTCCTTTCCATTGCCAAATCCAAATGCATTGACCAACCAAAGTATTCTTTGTGGGTCATATTAACCCCTAAGTGTTCCAGGGGACCAAAAGTGTCCTCACATAGTCTAGAAGTCCAATTCGAAGTGTTGTAGCTTTTGCATCTAATGTCCAAATTTAATAAAACTTGTTGGAAAATTTACACTCTCTCTTTTAGTTTGTGTGGTAATTTTTTTAAATCAATCCAAGATGTACTGATTTTTTGAAAGTCATTCAAAGTTCAAAAGTTCAATTTGAGCTCACCAAACTACATTGTCATGGTTGTTACTTTGGAGGCTTGTATCTATTTCATCCAATGTGTGTTTTTTAATAAAATTTGTTGGGTTATGTTCCCCTTAAAGTCTATGTTTTGTAATAAAATTTTCATGTCAATCTAAGTTGTTTGGAATGTTTGGAAGCAATTCGAAATCCAAAATCCAGATATTTCTGGATTATAGTGAACTTTGATGGCTCGTTTCTTCTTCATTAAGTGTCCATTTCTAATATTTTTTTGGAAAAAGTTGCGCATACTAGTCTAGTTTGTGTGGTTAATATTTCACATCGATCAAAGAAGTTATGAGTGACTAAGAAGCATTTTAATAGAAGGAGGTTCAACCATAGATGTGCTTTTTGTAGCTTTTTGTTTTTGTTTTTTTGGACATTTCAAAGCCATTTTGCAAACACGATGAGTCAATTGAATGATATTTTCTTTCACCAATGTGTTTTTATGTTGGTTTTGAAATACTTCATAGTTTAAGGTTTTTTCATTTGAGTAGGTTTAGAAATTGAATTTCACATCCAAATGTGTTGCTACGAAAATTTCAGCATCTTTTTCAACATTAAAACATTATAATCTTGCAATCAATGTGACCAAATGACTCCACATTTGATTCACATCATCTACCACATGTACACTACAAGATTGTACGGTCGAGTTTTCTATACCTTACTGACATTTAGACCTATAACACTTCAAAAACAATGATGTTTTTAAACCCAAAAAGGTCCTAGACCCCACGAGGTCAACTGTAACAATTGGTAAAAGGTATCCATTCAAATTTGTTGTATGAATTTTTTTTGAACTTATTTTCACATCGATTTTCATTCATTTCTTTGGGGTGAAAGCCAATTATTTCTACCTTCCCACTTAGGCACAACAATATAGATTTTCAATATTTTTCATTAGTTGTCATCCTTTACAAGCCTAAGTAAACAATGTACCCAAAAGAGTGAGCAAGGGTATTAGTTGCCCCCCTCCTTTCTCAAAATTTTTTAAGGCCGTTGATTTTTTTTTTAAATGCTTACCTTCAAAATCATCGTCAATTTCTCAAAAAAATTTAAGCCGTTGATCTTTGAGATTTAATCTGAGCCATCCATCCAAATATGAATACGAATACGATATACGAATATGAATCAAAGTATGGTTACGGATATTGTTACGGGTATTGTACAAATATAGTATTTGATATCTAAATACATGTATGTATATGAATATGTGTACAAATACAAATACGGATATGGGATACTGATATGGGATACAGTTTTCATTGTCCCATATTGTTTGCCATTGTATACTTGTTCAAAAAATTACAAGTAAAGGGAGGGGGGACGAAAATTCAGAAATTAATTTTAATTAATAATTTTTCTAAAACCTAGGGATCTAGGAGGGAGTTAAAAAATTAATTAATTAATTTTTTTTAAAAACTCATTGTGACAATTTGTTAGAATGATAATGAGCTCAAAACATTACATGTTTTTTGAGGCCTGGGAGAGCCCGTTTCAAGGCTGTTCCCCTCACTGTTCCCCGTAGTGAAGGACAACCGACTGTCGGAAAAAAAATTAATTAATTAATTTTTTTTTTAATTCTTCAAATGGTAAAAGAAGTTGGAAAAAAAATTCCAGAAATGACCTGGTCGCCTCTCGACCACGCAGGACGTTGAGGTGGCAAGCCAGCTGTCCTGTTCCCTGCGTTCTCGCAGCAAGGGAACTCGCAGTCTCTTAGAGGCTTCAAAAACCATCTAATGGATGTAGTAACTACATTAATACATTAATATAGTAAACAATGCAACAAATGCTTGCACAACGAAACCATGTTTATGATTGTAGAGTGTAAACAAGCAGAAATTCAATCAAATTGCATGGCAAGATTACAGTCTGGATTAGTTTTCACAATCAAATTTGGAGTCAAATTTGGAATCATGCCTATTTTGCAACTTTTTAATTAGACATGTAGGAGTTGCAATCATGATCCCAATTGGGAGTGGTATGTTCCAATAGATTGAACTTAGTATGAATAAATACTATAGGCATTGTTGTATTTGTTCAATGAATGCACCATGTGTCAAATACAAAAATATCCATGTTGGAACCAAGGTTGAGCTATCCTAACCTTTAACCCCTACAGGACCATTGTCCCTTCAAGGGACAAATTGGATTTTGAGCAAGTACCTACGATCTCAATTTTTGTCATAATTTTTTGAAACCCTTTTTGAAGATAGAAAAACTGATTATCTTCATAAGAATACAATTTTTTTGCAATTGGTGCTTGGGAATAAAAGTTATGTCCAAATAAGTTCAAAATAAGGGAGACTAGGTAGCAAAAAAAATATTCAAAAATTTGAATTTTATTTATTTTATTTATTTTCCCTCATAGATTATATTTTTGTCTATATAAAAATCTTTGATTCATTTCATTTGGATAGGTGATTTGAAAGTTATGGACAATCTTGTTTTAAGAGCAATTTAAGCATCTTCTTGAAAAAATAACTTGTAGTATTCATTTCTAAATGCAATTTTTACAATTTCTCAAGAAAAAAGTTTCAAATGGCTTAGTTTTCTTGCTAGAACAATCTCATCATTGGGAACAATGCATTTTCCCTCCATCTTAGAGATATTAATAATTTAGATTTTCCTTCTATCTTCTACCTACTTCTACTTAATAATTTTCTTAAAAATGAAAATTAAGTTTTTTTGAATTTTGTTTTTCTTTCTAAACTCTCAACTCAATTTCCCACCATAATGATTTAAACCTCAAAATTGTATACAAAAAATTTAAGTTAAGAAGGTTCAAAGTCAAATAACTCTAATTCCACAATGTGCTAAAAAACTTGTTTTCTTTACTTTAAACACATGTAACTTGCAATTTGTGTGTTCAATTTTTTATTTATTTATTCCACACATTTTCATACTAGTTATGTGTAAGATCCTATGGTTAAATGTGCAAAAGAAAAAAAAATTCAAATTTTTGTACTCTTTGCAATAGAAATGGCAGTTTTGAGTGTTTTCTAGCGAAAAAAAGGCCTTGGTCCTTTAAAGGTTAATATTACTGAGAGAGTTTTCAAATCTTAGGAAGGATTTTTTTCTTAAACTCACTACTAGAGAAGAATTGTAAAATATATAGAATGAACATTGATTTGAGGGAATGAATGTATTCAAATAATTTAAAACTCTCATTATACTGTTAAAGCCAATTGTTGACATGCAGTCCTCAAAATCATTGAAAATCTTTGATTCTTTATTCTTGGAGGATATTGCAGCTTGAAGGAAAATTGAGTCCAATTGAATACAAATGTGAGATTCACAAGAGTGAAAGGGTCAATCTTGACCACTTTTTTAACTTTTGGAAGCCCATCAATCCATCATCCCACGTAATTTACAAACGACATTTTTCACTTGTGTCACACTATACTATTACAATGCTACAACTCAATTATTTAGTACTTCCTTCATTCTAAAAGATCTTACGGTTGGGCAAATGTTCAAGATTAATGTTGATACTAACATTATTTCAAACTATTTTGGAGAGTTTTAAAGAAGTTGTTATCCATTCACTAAATCGATCTTCAAAGACAAAAATGACCATTTTTGATTAATTAAAAGATCATTTTGGGACAAAAAACTCTAAGGGAGCCGGAAGATCATTTTGGGTTAGAGGGAGTGCAATTTAGTGCCTCTATAATTGTGAAAATAAAAAAGTCTACTTGTAGATAACAAATTTATATTTACCCCCTAAGTGCCTAAGCCTTTCCAAGTTTGTTTTTCCTATGAAAAAAGAGCACGGGCTTATAGTTATCTCCAATGAAGCAATTTTATTTTATTTTTTCAAAATTTGATTGTATAGATGTTTAGAGAGCTTGCTTATTAGTATGCATACCAATTTTGAGTGTGAAATTGCATAGGTGTTGTGGGATTATAACAAGAAAAATATATGCATTCTATTTTTAGTATGTTGCCCTTTCCCACAATGTTTCAAAAATTTGCATATAAGAGTTTTTTGGAATGGGAGGTGACATGAACAACTACAAGTAGAGTTAGTACACTAAAATTCACTTTAAAAAAACTTAATTTCACATGAAAAGCTATCAAACTCATTACATGATCTACTTTGCAATTGTTGAAATGCAATTATTTTTATAAGTAGAAATTGCAAATAACTCCAAATCAACACTTGCTAGTTTAAATTTTCAATGGTGAAAATCATGAAAACATTTTTCATTGGGACCATTTTCAAAGCAAATGGATAAGTACAATTTTTTAGATCTCAAATCAAGTGAAATTGACAAGCTTTGCTCAAAGCCAGGAAATGAAGTAAAATTGGCAAGCTTTAGTCTTCACTAATGGTACATATATGCATTTGAAGACCTCTACAAGAATCAAATATTTACCTTTTTCAGTGAAAAATTAAAGCTTCCAATAGTTAACCTTCACAACTGCCTATAAATTTTATTTAAACAGTCAAACAAATTTAATTGCCCATTGCAAAATGAGCTTGAAATTTCACATCCACCATATATGGTCGCTTAGGCAGTTAGGAGTTAAGAAACATTCTCTCATGTGATGCTCCTTGCTAAATTTATATTGTTGCCTTCAGTTGGAAGTGTGGATGTGAACATGATCAAGTTGAAATCATTCTCAACTATAAAGATTTGTCTTATGATTGAGGTAATATCAAAATAAGTCTCCTTTACAATTATTTTTATTATTATTTTATTATTTTAGAAGAAATTAGTATGTACAATACAACAACATTTTAAGTCTACAATAATTTAATTAATTTACAAATAGTAAGATTTTGAAAAAAAAATAGGGACACATGCACAAATGATAAAGTGTTCAAGTGTCTTAATTAGGGTGTGTATGGATGTATGGAATGGGCTTCAAGCTCGTGTGATATTTGCCCAATTTCTCAAGAATTGTAGATTCTAGTGAAAGCTCATAAGTGGAAGAAGTAACATTGACCAAATTTCCTAAACTACACGAGTCTTTAGGACCACTCTAGTTGGTCTTATTAGTGATAATGCAAAACTATGTCAACTACAAAATTAGTGTCATTACACAAATTCATTTGTTGTGGAGATTGGTCAAATACAATAAAGTTTTAAGTTACACTAATTTTGTTATTCTATACATTGTGTGACTTGGATAAATTAGTGTAACACATATTCATAGGACAAATGAACATGGATATATGTAAGCAATAAGGATATCAACTCATAAGAATCAATCATATGCTTTGTCTTTACATTAAAAGGAACCGATCATAAGGAACATTAATAAGGATATCAACTCATGGCTAACTTTGCAATTGAAATTAATTTTCATTGAAATCACAACTAATTTTTTCTTCAAACTTCCATGGTAATGTGCAGTATGCCGCACACTACGACTTTTGTATATCTACTTTGGGACTTTGTCCATTGATGCTTATGGTATAGTTGTTTGAATGGAAATGTTTCAAATTTCTACTCGGTTTTGTTTGCCACTATACACATGTTTTTCCTAAAAATTGTTTTTTTGAATGATTGATTAAAATTATCCATTGTTTTGGAGGATGGTAATATTTTTGATGTTTAAATCTTCATTACCTTTCCTAAATAGAACTTTTTAAACACTAGCCTCATATTTAATATTTTGTGTTCATTTTTCCTAAGAGAAAATTAAAGTATTACCATTTTCATTTAACCCTTAAACACTCCAACATCCAATTTTTGGATGATGAACAGATTGAAATTCTTGTTTCTTTCTCATTCTACTTGGATGAAAATCATCTTAATTTGTGGAGATACTTTATCGAGTTGTTGTCCTATCTAATGGTTGGATTTGGTGTTGTTAGAGTACATATTTTTCTAAAATTACAAATGTGGAAGTATGTCAAGTGGTTGACCAAGCCAAAATTGCATTGACTCTAGTTCAAAATTGGATTTGCAAAAATGAGGTCATAGATTTCAAGAACACAAAAATTTCAAAAAATCACTATGTCAAGAGAACCTCATTTTAAATGCATTCCAACAAATTTTACTCAAAAAATGATATTATTTTTCTCATAATCGAATTTAGAAGGAATTCTGAAATTTCTCTTTCAAAATTTATAATAAAATATTGGTGGCAACATTGGTGAATCTAACCGTACGGATGGGATCTAAAACTCAAAATCTAAAACTTTTATTTGTATATGAATTTCAAAATATTTTTCCAAATAGTACTTTATGATGATTTTCCCCAAATCTTCAATTCTAGAGAAGGATCTGGACATTTAGGGGTTAAAGTATACAAACATAAAGATAACTTGATTTCTTATCTTCAAAACAAAAGTTTGAATAAAAAAATTTATTCCTCCTAAAGTCTGTTCGAGACTATTGGGTGGTCTTAGGCCTGTAAAAAGCCTTGTGACATTGTGACTTTCATGTCACTTTTCTGAAAAACACACGATTACAATTTTATTAGCACTTAATATAAAAAATACATACTTTTGCTTGATAGGACCTTACATAGTTACCTTCCACTATTGCTTTTAACACTTATCTCATTTTTGATAAGCTTCAAATTTGACGTATTACGTCACAAAAAATACAAATGTCATCCAAATATTGTTTCTCTCAACACATTTTTCTACTTGTATTTGTTGATAGCACAATTCCCATAATATGTCCCCTAGAATGCATGCAAGTGCAAAATCCAACCAATTTTGTCCATTCACTCAACATTCATATGCTTCAATATATGGTGTTATCTAAAATTAGAAAATTTCACCCAAAATTTGACCAACTTTATATATCTTAGGAAACTTCTTTTGATGATTTTTTTTTCTAATGTAAAGTTGTATCATATAATTGTGGCTTGTTTCTAAAACTAAACCCCATAGATTCTTGCCTAAAAATGTGCAACCCCTATTCATAAGAATGAGGGCCAATTTTGGATACACTTATTTTCAAGTTTCAAACACTTTTGAAAGCTCATAGTTTATTCATATAGAATTGAAACATGCATTCTAAGAGAATCCAAAATTTACTTTTGACTTCAAGTAGGGTCCAACAAATTGTTATATAACTCAATGATTATGATTAAACTCAAATTCTTATTTAAATCATTCTAGACATTGTTACCATAATCCCTAAACAACCAACTAAAGGCTTTTCTTTTTGTCAAAAACTATTCAACTTGATGTATCTATTTTTTTTAAATTGGTATTAAATTGTGGGTCTTGCACTATGCAAGTGTAAGAATGTGTACAAGAAATTTCATAAACTTTGATTGTATAGATTGCAAGATAATTACCTATATCATAGTTTTGGAATCCATCCCCGCCACAACCACTACATCCATCTACACAAAGCATAACTCTACTTGACTACAATACTACATCCACGCTTAGATATCCACCCCCATACACTTACTACACAAATGGATCATTCATACCATCCAAAGAAAAACCTCTTGATTCAAACAATTGGTTACTTGAAATTGTTGGTTATGGTATTTCTCGTGGTATTTCTAACCCTATTGGAAAAATGTAACTTTTTACTAGACTACTTGAACTCCAAAACATCTTGTGAGGAGAAATGACCATGGTTCATATACTTTTTTTTTACCTCAATACAAATAACCCTCACAAACTTGCTCATATATTTACAAATAACCTCAATTCCATCTATCTTATCAACAAACATCTCAAACATCCAATTATTTACACAAATCACCTAGACAAGTCTATAATCAATTCTATTATTCAATTGCAATCTTCTATTTTTCCATTGACGATACAAAAAGTACTTGCCTATACTAATATACAAGGAAATGATAAAGCATACAACCTTGCCAATGCAAGTAATCTGAAAGATCATCACCTACTAGATCATGACTATAAACATGCACACCACACACCCTATTGTCTACACAAAGGCAATTGGCCCCGCGGCAAAGGACATCATGTGAAAGGACCAATCTGTTTTCTCTACTCCTATTTGCACAAACTATAAATCTTTTTAGAAGCATTACTAGCCCAATAATTCCCAAGCATTGAAAAATGAAAAGAAAGTACCGTATTAATCCAAACATCAATAATTCCCAATCAAGGACCATCCCTTCCATCTTAGATGTCCAAATCAAACACCTCTTCAAATTTCTATATACTCATCTAGCCAACTAATAAGCACCCATCTTTGCTTTGCACACTACATGTAACCTATAATAAATTAATACATAGATACACTTACTATTATATTGCATCCATTCAAACATCAATCAACTAATCAATCAATAATTTAGTTAGTATTGGGTTTTCCTTCTAACAAAGGTACGTAATCTAGGAGTGTAGATGGGAATTTTTTATATATGAACTATTGATAAATTCCTATAGTTTTGAGTTTGTTCACAGGGAGGTATGGGTGCCCTATAGGTAATTCCTAAGGATCATGACTGACCCAAGGTTGTGCACAATTGAAGGAGATTGGGAATGCCTACTCCAAACCAAACCAATAAATAAATTAGCCTTATTATAATTAATACCAAGGTTGAGAACTTATCAAATCAACTATGGATTCTTTTGTTTTAGCTTTGCTCCATTCTCTAGCATTCTCACCTACTGCTCTAGTCCATCATCTATTGATTTTCTTCCGCTTGTACAACCAATTTAATAGATTTTTTCACATCGTCCTATTTCTCTTTGCAGCATGCTTTTCACCAACTATAGATTCTCCTTAGAACTGATCCCATCTAGCTTTTCTTCAATTGAACTCTAGCCTTTAACTTCTACTATGGCAGGTTCCCTCTTCTTTTTACATTTGGGTTTTAAATAGTCCAATCGATTGCAAAATTTACATTTGCTTTGAGTTAATTTGGACAACTCTTGATTCATCTTTATATTACTCATTTTCTAGTTTTGTATATATCAGTCTACAAACACATTGTCCATGTGTTTCTAATTATACAATTTCTATAGATCAACTCCCAATTCAAATCTTAAACGCTCAATAGCATCTTACTCACACACAATTGATACAACAATTGAAACCGACCCAATTGAAACCAACTCCAAGTGCCAAGTGAAGAAGGTGTGACTACCTATAGATTCAACATTATGTTCAGACAGTCACAGACTCACAACTACCATTGATTCCTCATAATTCTCAATGCATCATCCAATTCCACACAATAGATTTCAACATTCACAAATCCATCACATACAATAAACTAATTTCAATTGATTTCAATTGAACACAGTACACACAAACTTCCAATTTTACTAATGATCTCCACTTTGTATTTCATTATAGAAAATATTACAATTGTCTTCATTGTATTCCCAGCCTCACTCCATAACAACTATTGAACCAACACAATAGAAAACAACCAACAATACAATAGAAACCAAATTTTGCACTCCCTTAATTTATACAAAAACTATCAGTCACTCCACATACTATCGGCTACACCGTCGCAGGAGCTTTGAATCTCTTCTCTAGACTGAATTCCAACCATTGTTGACAATTGATTTTCACCCACTTCAACCAACCAAGTCGTAACCGCCTCAATAGATTGCACTCCATTCATCCATTTCGCAACCATAGATGATAAACAATAGTAAAACCCAACCTGACTAATAATAACCAAGTTTTAACACTGCAAATGCATTAATACTTTAGAAAATTGGAAAATTAACAAAATTTAACTATTGTACACATTTCCACTATAGACTATATGACTACAAGGAGTTACTTGAAATATTTTGGAGTTTGATGTAGGACCTTAACTCCTAAAGTTTTTTGACTATGTTTTCACCAAAAATGCTCTAAAATTGCCATTTCTAGTACCGGTATCAAATTTTAGGAAAAAAATAAATTTGGACATATGTAACTTTAGGACCTTGTAGTACGCTTGTTTGAAAAGATGTAGAAAAAATTTCAGAAATTTCCATAGTGTAGATTGCAAGATATTAGTGTTTGAAGTGAAAAAATCCTTTTGGGGGCCCTGCGAAAAACCAAGCAGCTGCACTTCACATGGTTACATTTGTATGAAAAAATGTCCCAAATGGTGGTTATTCTTTGGATTCATTCTTGAAGGCAAGTTGGCTACATGCTTGAAAAATTTCAGATCGTTTGAAATTGTACAACATCTAGGAAAAAATAGTAAGTAGAAAAAAGTAGATAATGATTCAAAATACTAAATTGTTATCAATTTATTTATGGAATTGAAAAATACCAATTCCAATGGTTGTAATGTTGTAATAAAAAATGTACCTCCTATGATTTTATTTATTTCCAAAAATATTGAAAATTGAGTTAAATAAAGGACTTCAAAGTTTATCTTAGAGTAGAGATTCCATAACTACCCACAAACTACCTGCAAACTAAACCTCCTTATAATTTTCATCTCATTAATCAAAATGGAATAATTCAAAGCTTTCCACTTATATATAAATCTTGAAAACCAATTTCAATTTTTTCTTTTTTCAAAAAGTAATTTCAAAGAAGTTTTTTGTATCACTCTCAACGAATGAGGACCCCTGGCCCGCGCTCATCCACCCAATATCATCCAACATCCGAACACCCCCCAATCCCACAAACGTGATTCCCCACAAGCGAATCCTTTGCCTTCTCGTCGTCGTCGTCGTCTTCGTCTTCTCCACCCCAGCCCAGCCCGACCATCGCCAATTGCAGCTCCAAATTCGGGGTTAGGGTTTAGGATGGTCGGAGTGCATGGCGTGGGGGAGACCGTCGTAGCGGTGGGCGAGATGGCGGAAGCCGTGGTGGGCGCCTGGGGGTGGCGGCAAGAGAAACGGCAGAAGAAAGCCGAAGCCGACAAGGCCACCACGGAATGCTGGGATGACTGGGCCGAGGTCGAGAGCGACCTGGAACTCCAGCGCCGAGAGAACGCGCGACTCCGGGCGACCATCCACATGTACGAACAGGTGTTTCTGGAGTTGCATCAACAGAAATTAGCCACAGGCGAAGTCTCCGTCGATCGATCCATTGGGGTCAGTGCTTTCTCAATTTCTGTCTTCCAATTTGTTCGAATTGGAATTTGGAAATTATATCCACCGATTTTCCTTTGTGTATTGCCATTCTTTCGAACGTTGTTAGCTTGTGCATTAGTTGGCGCTGTACGTGCAGTGGTTGAGGCTGCATGGGAGTGAGAATTGGAATTTTCGCAGTGGCTTTTCGTCGAATTGTTTCTCCTGTTTTCCTTGTTGTTTTGGACCTTTCTGTCGTCGTAGCAATCATGTGCATTGGTTAGGCGTGAGTGTTTTCGGTTTGAATTTGAATTTTCGTTGTTTTTAAGGAAATGTTTCCCCCGATTTCCCGTTTTTTATTTGCATTGTTTGGGGCGCCAGATTTATGAGCAATTGAAGCTGCGTGTGGCGTCGCCTGCCTTTTTGGACAAGCTGAAGTCGCTGGAAGGAGATGGTGACTCGACGTCGGATACTACGCTCTTGACAACTGCAGGTATTTTCTTTTTATGGAAATTGTTAATGCTGAAAAAGTTACTTGAGCCCTAATTAATCATGAATTTTTTTATTAAATAAAATTCGTCATAAGTGCACAGGGGACTCCTGAAAGTGGGCAGGAGGGGTGAATTCTTATTAACCCGTAGAAGGACATTTGGGTGCCTGGAAAGAGCTGCCTGAAATTGGATTTCAGACTCTTTATGACATGGGCATCATGAAGGTTGCCCAAAAGGCCAATCAATGATGAGCTTCTACCCTTCACAAGGCAATGGGCAACCTCAAATCTACTATTCAAAAATTCTAACAAACTTTCCATTGCATGAATCGCACATTTAAATTGTGATTTGGAGCCCAAACTTAGCATTATAGATACATCTCTTGGAGAGAATGATATTAAGAAGTTGGTCTCTAGTTAAGTATTGGAGATGCTATCGTGAAAGGAAATCAAGCCCCTCGGACTGGGTCTGTCCTCAAGGGTTATATCTGTTTTTGCACAGGATTGATCATCAAAGGTATTGTTAAAACGACTGGGCTGTCATCTAGCTTTAATTACGATGTTAGAAAAACAAATGTTTGTATAGATGGAAGAAGGTAAAAGGGCAGAAATAAGTGCAAATGCCTTTCTGCACTTTTAACAAGTTTGGTGGTTGTTGTCGTGCAGATGGCATGTATGTGAAAGCGGATGTGGATGATCCGAATTGGTGGTTGTGGCTTTCTGAGAACGACATGGATAGGGAAACGAAGGAGGTTCAAGACGGGTTGGGAAACGATGGTTATGTCCTGATCAGCCAGGAGGATATTGTGGATGGGATTGCGAGTTTTATAGCTCGGTACATATCATCAATTCCACAGGCGAAGGTCAGTCTCCTGCTCCTCATTTTACTTGCAGTAAACAACTTTTGTGTACAAATGGTCAATTCGTTAAAATTACAGGTGACTTTCGAAAAGTGCGCATTTAGGTTCAATTCTTATCTGGTGGTTTTTGCAGTAGAGTAACGAGCGTCTTCCCTTTAGCTTTAATTACCATGCTAGAAGCGCAATGGGTGTAATATTGAAGGTTATACAGGTGGAACAAGATAACAAGGTAGGAAACAGAGCGCATGGATTTGTACGATTTTAACAAATTTAGGAAACAAATTTAGGAAAGGAGCACTTCTACTCTGAGAAAACCTTTTTGTATTCTTTATAAATTAGGAGATGGAGTAAGTGTTGCGATGGCTTACTGACACGTGTTCGTGTTCTTTTTACCAGAATCTGACTCCAAAGGAGCTACAACAAGGTAGTATGCTTTTTTCTTACCAATACTTTGTGTTTGTGTTTTCATTGAGAGAGCTCATTCATGTATGTTTTCACATTACATTTCGGTTTCACTAACCCGTCGCTACATTGGAGAGTTTGAGATGAGGAGTATCCATAGATTTGACCGTAATATTGTCTCTTGAATGGGCTTCTAGCATTTTGGGATTATGCAAAATGAGGGAGAATTATGGGTTCCGTAGATCAGTATTCCTTCATCAAGCTGATGAACTGAATAGGTTTTCTTCTTTTCTCATATTGATTTGTTGGGTTTTTTTCACAGCAATGGCGCAAGCATTCTCGAAAGTAGAGACAAAAGGAAGGCTGCGTTCATTGTGGACCACCGGGAAGTATATCTACACGGCTGGTTCGTGGGGTGCTACAGCACTATCGTAAGTACCTCTGTGGTCCTTATTATTTCTCTGGTAGTTCAGTAGTTTCTTGCACTTTCAAAATTCTTGGTGTCTCCTATTTCGAGTGAAGGTTCAACTGAACGAATTGCTGTCTTTGGCCGTACAATTTGCAGGATCTACAGGCATCCCATTGTGATTCGGGCGGCTTCTATGGCTGTTTGGACCTCCTGCTGCCTTATTCTCAAATTAATAGCCTAAGGTCTATTTCTGAGTGTTTTCCTTGGAATTATTCAACGACTTTGTGTATATAGGTGTACATAGACGTTCATCTTCGCATTGAAAAAGAATTGATTTAGTCATTGGCAAAGCATCTTGAGGTCACAAAGCTTCAATAAGCTGATTTCGAGTTGTACATTTAATGCATTTTGGCTAGTTTCGAATACAGGGTACGTCCACAGTTCCGTTCGCATCAATCCTAGTAGTAGTCCCGAGGAATTCCGCATCTTGGCTGACGTCTTGAATTTGTTTCTTTTCTTGAAAGTTTATTCTGAAGGCCAGGTTGTTGTAGGAGAAAACTCTGGAAAAATGGTATTGTGATTCTCTAGGTTCAAATCAAGCACTGTAATAGGTTCTGTGACTTGTAAAATACAAATCTGCGTTTCCTTGGCCTTGCTTTGACTAAATATTGCGTTTATGGCTTTTTAACGACCAGATCCTAGAAATTGAGGTATGCTTGTTCGCAATTTGATTAATTGTTGGTACTCTGCAATACAGGTTGGGTATACACCACATGATGTAGCTCATGTAATTCAATTGCGATTATTGTGTGTTTCTTGGATTCATATTCTCATGTTTGCCTTTCACTGCAAGCAGCGTGAGCACGTGCCAGATGTGTTCCACGAATTGTTTATCGGCTGAGGGACTGTTTGAGACTCGTTGAGAATCCCAAATTAGATGCGTCTGATCATGAATTGTAGGGTTCTCTCATACTCAGCCTTGAGCTCGTTTACAAATACGAACCAGCTTTATCTAATGACATTATGTATGAGATAGGTTTCGAAGTTGTCAAGTGCAGAAAGCTATCTTTCAGATTCTATCATCTCGCCTTGGTTTGATGATTCCTCTGTACCCCAGACCAGGTCTATCTTTGGATAGAGCAAAACACATTCATAATGTCCTTTCAAGTCCCTTGATTGGGCTTGTATCGAACATGATTCAAACATTGATGTTCGCTCAATAATGTGAAAGTTCACTCTCATTATAGGAGTAACATCTCGTGTTATTGTCATGTTCTTTAATCCACTAATAACTATCAGGTGTGTTTTAGAAAAAAACATTCTCGGATGGACATTTTATTATCAAGGGGTGTTTTAAGTTGGCATAGAGAAAAGGGAGCATCAAAATCATCTTTCAAAACTTTGTGTGGTACTTGTACTTTGAAAATGGCATAAGAGAATGTCAAAATCATCTTTCAAAACTCTATGTGGGACTTGTACTTTGAAGATGGCATAAGCTTAGAGAAGAATGGAGTGTCAAAATCACCTTTCAAAACTCATCATGAGACTTGTACTTTAAAGAGAGGAGACTCACATGATGCTCAATCATCGATGAAACCTACATAGTCTGAAACTCTATCTGTAGAAAAAGAACAACGGAAGGGAACAGGAGTCTTTCAGCAATGGAACAGAACCGAGGATGTCAGCAGCACAAGGGAGGGATATGAAGTGAAGTGAAAAGGAAAAGGAAACTTGTAATAACCCTTCTCTTTGAATAGGCACTGAACGGATAGTAGTGGACATGAAATGCCAAGCCAAACCTGCGTCCTTCGTATCTCGGCTGCAACTCTTGCATTTGCTTGCATTCGCATCGTCCCTTCGAAGACTTTTCACTCTCCGGAGGCCATGTGAGGCGGGGCACCTGCTGGCAAGGGCTTGGTTCTTGCCAATCCAAGAAAACCATCATGCTCCAAGTGTGAGGGCTCTGTGACTTCCGAAATTCTATGGTGAGTTCCTCCTGCTCTTACTTGTTCTTGTCAGGTGATCGTAAAATTTGACATCTGTAGAGAAGTTAGAAGTCTTGCCTGTGGGATTTTGAAGCTGCGAGCTAACACGTCAGGATTTGGATTGTTGTTGTAAAATTAGGTCAAATTGTTTTCGCAGTATTGCTGATAGCTCTTTGTCAGAAGAATTTAAAAGTTTCGTGATGGTGTGGAAGTGTCCTGTTATACAAACTCAGGGTTTAGCTGCAGCAGATTCACTATATATTAGTGAATCACTTAGCAATGGTTTGAAATGTAGAAATGTATGGGGCCCAATGAAAATGAAGCTTGGGTTATAAGGAATAGGAGCATATTGAGGCCCATCATTCCCAAGACAGAATTTCTCTGTGCTAATAGATTTGTGAATTGTGGTAATAGGAACAATGGCGTTCAAATTTTATTGATCAGGGTTTTTCAGTCACTGAGGATTAGATTATGGAAAGAGACTTGAAGATTACGCGTTTGTATCTGGGACAGAGACAATGGTGTTTTGCTCCTTGTCTGATGTTCTTCTGGGTATTTAATTTGTAGACACTAAAACCTCACAGCGCTCATCCAATGTCCTCGGATGACTGAGTTGGTCTCCTGAATAATTTTTTGATTTGATCACCTATAAGATTCAGGCTTCATTTGACCTGACATGGCAATTTCAGGTGGACTGGGAACTCATTTCCTTGAGCAAACCTAATGTTAAAGCTCACTGAATACAACCTGGAGCCACTCCACCATGATTCTCCTGCTTCGAGGGTTTTACAAGTGGTGAACAGGTAAATATGATTTCGGCAACAAGAACCGTAGCTATAAATAAGTCCATATAACATTCTTGAGTACTAGTGGTATGGCACATTTTGAGAGCAATTTCAACAAAGAGTAAGAGCAAATTCATTCAACAAAGTTTTAGAGCAGAGTCATGTCAAGTCAGAGCACATCAAACAGTGTTAAAGCTCTGAGATATTCTCATATTTGAAGGCAATGACTCATTGGTTTGAGGAGCTTTCATTTGTTCAAATTGAGCTCAACCTTGTAAAATATTTGTTAGGATTTCCTTTTTATTTTTCAAAGAATCTTTTTTTGCCAATTCAGAGGGTGCTCAACAGGGGGTTTCTAGAATATTATGCAGGCTGACTGGAAAAAGCTTGTGAGATACATTTTTGATTGCAAACCTGAACTTGAGTCTGATTGTTTCTTTTTCTCTTTCTTACAATATTCTATTCAGGTTAATAGATCATGATGGCCAAGGGGAACAATAAGTTGCAAGAACCCGAAAAGACTGTTAAAAAGTTCTGGAAGCCTCGTGTGAAGAAGGATGCAGCATCCAACCCACCAGGACAGGACAAGGTGAAGAAGAAGAAGACCAGCCCTAAGAGAAACGTCCCCAACCTACTCGGCAGGATACGGCATCCTGAACCACAGAAAGGTTTACAACAAAATTTACCATTGTTTTAAGGTGCTATGAATACTGTAATGTTAGGTTCTGGATTATTAAACTAATATTTACTTAGTGTTTCCCCATTATTCACTTATTGAATACCGTATGCATTCGTAGGCAAATTGGTTATATATTCATTACTCGTGTGGAAGTTCAGAGAGGAATGTGGCTCAGCAGATTAAAAAGAAACCGGCAAAGAATTCCCCTCGAACTACAGCCTCTACACATGTTACACAGGTTAGCACCATCTAACAGACTCTAACAGTCTGAAGGACCAAGACGCTCAAATTTGACCTCATGTTTTTCAGAGGCGTTTTGAGTTGGGGATTTTATAAGAACATTCAATATCACTTAATTTCTGACCTCCATATGCAATTTTTATTACTGATTCTGGTGATATCTTGATTATATTTTTCAAATATGATCAATTGAATTGGTTGCCTTCAAACCATGAATTTTTGGTCATTCAGATTTTTTACATTACATCGGAACTGCCTTGTACTCTTGGTAAGATTAGGACACGCATAATGGCCATCCTAAAGTCTTAGAAGATGGGTATGTATTGATTAGGAGGATGTAAATCACTTAGACTTCTGTTGAAGTCATCTACCAATAGAACTTTGAACCTTCATACTATTTTGTACAAAAACAAAATGATGCATTCTTTGGAATGTTAATACCTTCTTTCGTTTGCTAACAAGAGCATATAAAAATTTGACCTGTCTAGTAACATGAACCTGCTCAATGCCTAGAGTGGCAACTTTGGGTTTCCTTACCTTATTAAACGGGCCTTGGCGTTCTGCATTCCTTGAACAGGAAGTGAAGAAGAATAGTGCTGTAGAAATCAATTACTTCACGCAAAGTTGCCCTTGCGAACACATTCTCCACTGTATTTGTTAAGGTCTGTGTTAGATCAACCTTTGGGTTTAATAGAAGAAGAGTACAGGGTTGCACGGAAAAGTGAACATTACATTAAAGGTAATTGAGTATGATGTGCATGTGATTGTGCAGACCTCCAAGCGAGAGCAAGCACAGGTCAGCCAGATAAAATCTCCTCGGTACATTCTAATTCTTCATGGAAACTCAACGTAACTCTATAACTAAAGATTTCCGCTCTTTGTCCGTTTGTGTCTCCTGGCCGGAGGATAGAATATCTCTCCTTGAGATCCTTGGGAAGGGATTTGAATAGACATGGCTATGAACACTTTCTTCTGACTCCTATTTTTCTTCTACTGCTATTTAATCCTCTGCTTTTAACTTCACTTATAGACAGTTGATATGCCTCAGTGGTTGGGATGGTGGGGAAGTTCGCCAGCACTGGAAAGAAAGAAGGAATTTGAGGTAAAAGTCCTCAAAAGACTACAACAATGTCCGACTGAAACTCCAACAGAGAGAAACTTGGTGCCATTGAAACCAACTGTGCGCACCATCACCATTCCATCGCAAGTCCCTCGCAGGGCTACTACGACTACTATTTCAAAAGCTCATGCTCATCTACTGGAGATGGCTCAGCATTCCCGGTTCGACATTCCACAAGCTCAACAGCAACGTGGGGGGATTTCTGCCCTTGCAACTGAGTTTCATCAAGCACCAGAAGGGAGTGTCACTGTCAACAAGATTTTTGGTGAAGGGAAAGGTAATTCCGTGAAGGAAAATACTGCTCCAGGTGTGATTACAGGAGGAGGTGAAAGCAAGAAAGTGGTCTTGCAGGAAGATGTAACTCAATTTGTGTGCAAAGAAGTGAGTGAATCCACCGAGCCGAGGTTCATCACACCAAAGTTAAACACCCGCCAGTTCAATCCCTTTCTACATTTGCATTTGATGTGCCTGAAAATCAATTCTATCTTCTAATTTTTGAGGTTTCAAACCTGGGAATGACTAATGGAATTACTAACCAAATTTGAGTAATATCAGACTTTTTAATGAATTTGGACATCAATCATGGGGAGATGGCAATGAAGTAGGTCAATCATGGAGAGGCATATCCATTTATTTTGTTGACAGGTTGTAAGTTAAAGATTTATAGTGACTTAGACTTCTTACAATTAGATACATTTTATCGTGGGGAAACCTCTTAATAAATCATAGGGAGGTCTCTCCATGAATTCTATCATGTTTGTTTTGCCTACCCCATGATAAATCTCTATATGATGTTGTCTAAACTGTTTTGAACAATCTAATTTGACTGATAACCATGTTTTTAGCTGATCTGTGATGGTTGAACTTCTTTGCCTGAATATGCATAATAGATATAATAGAACTGCTATGTGTTCAAGAACTGTTTGATTTTTATAGTACTGCCATGAAATTGAGACCGACTTGAAAGTTAACAGTAAGTTTTAGTTGGAAATTGTTGCATGCTGAATTACGCGACTGGCTTTATTGTACAGAATGGTGGCGTTGTTTGAGGATTGGAGGCCTGGAGCACCGAAGCTTGATGTTAGTGCGCTTCCCCTCTCTTTTTCCTCGGGTGTATATTTCTGAAATCTGTTATCATCTGGGAGACTGTTGCTGATGTCAATGTTGGAAATTCGTATGCAGGAACTATATATTCAATTATAAGCTTATTACTTTCAGTTTTAGGTAAAGCATTGTGCTGAAACATGACGTGTTAAGTGTTCAGAAACCTCCCATTGTAGATCGGGACCACTGGCTCGCCGTTGAGATCGAGAAGCAGCAGGATCTCCGAGTTGCTCGAAAACTAGGTGACACAAGCATTCCATCAGAAACCACAATCTTTTCCTCTCCAGTATCACACAATATTCATTATCCAGCATTCTTCTAATCATTGAAGCACTACAACCTTTCTGTTTACAGATGTTAAGACACTGCACTAACAAAGTATTGTCCCTACTACTGCCATTCATTTGCAACCATGTGCATCATTACCTGCATCATGCCTTTTTAACATCCCCAGCCTTCCTATGGTCTTATCTTATATAAGAAAGGGGAAATGGGCATCATGGATCCCCAAGGTTCAGGTAATTCCAAGGAGTCACAGGGTCTTCATAGCAAACTTTACGTAACATTTTCTTAGAGTCCCTCTGATTCCCCCAAGAATTCAAATTCACCATTCTAATTCTATAGTTAATGGTAATATGTTGCTTTGCAACCTTGCCAATTTGTCATTTAGCAAAGAGACAATAGGAGCTACAGGAGAGTAGCAGTGCAAGTTTAAAGCAAAAGGTGCAAGCTTACAAAGGCTAGTGAATGTTTATGACATTGGCAGGAAGAAGGAAGAAGCAAGTAAGGTACTTGGAAGGTGTTGGTGAAGACACTCCACTATCCAAAGATCCTTCCCAATTGACCGTGGATTATCCGATTAGGGAGGATATTCCAGAGTATATCGAAGAGGTGAATTTATTACAGTACAAGTCTCTAGCATTCACTACTATTGCGAATATCACTATTACGATGTGAAGATCTCATTCTTGTGGTCTGTCATTCTGTCATTGCTTACCACGTATTCTTACGTTCTTAACACCGTTGTATCATTTTGTTGATGGCGAAAATATTCACAGTTTGTAAGCATGTTGGTCCTCTGTCTCTGAGCTGCAGAGTGCTCGAGGATACGCGGAGTTCTTGTATCGACCAGGAGCGGCATGGATGAATTTGGGCTCAGCATCCACATCCTTGCGCAGCTTTGGGCCACCTGAAACTCAGGCCAGGCCTAAGAGCTGTGAAGCTAGAAAAACTACAGAGGAGATAGTCCTCGCCATCTCTTCGGTACGTAGTTTCTTTTCTCACGACCAACATATGTTCTTCTCATCTTTTTCTCAGGTTCCTTTACACCCAGACCTCAGCATGAAGTTTGTGAGAACTCACTCTTCTCCAGTGTAGATAGCAAGCAAAACAAGACTCAAAAGTTTGACATTCATTGTAGAAAGCATGCATGGTGCAACTGTCGTCGGCACTTGTCATCTTCCTGTTGCACCTCCCACCTGACATGAGCTCGAGATTGTGCACAAACAGATTATGGATTTCTTTTCCAAGGGTGTTATGTTTTTGATATCACCTTTTTTAACACCTTTTCTAGTCTCTAATCAAACCTAGCAGTAACTTATAACATTCATCTGTCACAAGAAGTTCCATACAAATGTGATAATAAGGAGCTTGACAAATCTGAAAAACCTTTGTACCACCACCTTCCTGACTCCATGGAACACTTTAATGCCCCTTTTACAATCAACACTATTTTGATTGTCACAATGTTAAATAACTCCATTGATAATCACGAGCGGATTGACCGCCAAGGCTGCAACATTAAAGAGGTCTGGGTGTGTTGCATGTAGGCAAGCGCAAGGAGGGAGGTGATGAGGAATAAATTAGCTGAGCGGCTTCGGCAAGATCTTCTACGAAAGAAGTTACTTCTCTCGCAAAACCGCGCTGCTGCGAAGCGTTCACAATGCAGATGTTGTTAAAACCAGGAGAACAATTCTTCGTTTAAACTTGAATGCTGGATGCTGCTTATTGCGCATTTTTTGGGATAGTGATGATCTAATTGCAGGTAGTCTCAAGCCTGCTTCTGCCTGCCAACTTCGTGCATCTCCAAAACGAAGAGCACTGATTTCTTCTCGGAAGTGCTCTTAAGATTGTCAGCAATATCTGGAAGCATGACATTAGATGCCGCCAGGTACGCAGTTTGTAAATTACAATAGAACTATCTTCTAAGTCGGGCAAACGGGATTGCTAACCTTGTGTCAGCCGAAATGAAGTGGTGAGTCAGGGTGGAAATCTCTGGGTTCATACCACCATGAAGTAAAGGATAACTCTGAGGTCAAGGTAAGTACTGATACAAGCAATGTAAAGTTTTGTACACTAATTTCATGAAACTCGAGAATAGTTCAAGCAGTGGTGAATGTATAAGATCCTCAATATGAAAGGAACAGCAACTACTGTAATGACAGTTTTCAGAGAAAATTTGAGATATCGATGACACTCTACTGTACTGTACAACATGAGGAAAGTGGTGTAAAGCAAGTGTTCACCTGTTCAGTTGATGATCCCTTAAAATTCTGCTATATGTTCTCTACTCAGCAGGTTGCACATCTGACCTTAGAGAATACTGTTTGCGTCACTTTAATCTGTAATAAGCAGTGTGCTTGCTTTGGGAGATCACTGTCGAGCTCATTGGAGAAATTACTTTGGGCACAGTAGCCAAACTCTCTTGAGATCAAATGCTGTTTCTAATCCTTTCAAGGTTAATGTATCCCCAAGTTGCCCACCTCCACGCATGTAATGCACATTGCTTGCATCCCTAGATCTGCATTATGGTAAGTTTCTTGGTGTTGCCATATAAGCTCAAATTTTCAGATGATTCTTGAGAAGCAGGTCACACTGGAGAACTTAGTTTGACTTACAATTTTCTCCTTAATCTGCTCCTAATTTTTATTACGAACTCAAACCCTGTTCACGAATCAACAGGAGCTTGCAAACGTTTCTTAGACATCCATGCCATTTGCAAGTCTCCAAAGTCAGCAAAATGGGAACAAAGGATTTCATTAAACTATGTCCATGTGACAAACATTGTGTCACTCATTTACACAAGGCTTTCAAAATTAGGATTGGTATGGATTTATGTTTTAAGGCTACATGTAAGGTCCCTCTAAAGACTTTGTCATACCATTTCAAGGGACAAATACACCAAATCTAAGCCTTTAGTTGGTTTTCTTTTCCATTCCACTTGTGATTGATATATTCACTATATACAAAATACATTTGGATGCATCCAACTTGTCACACCACATTTGGTCCATAAGGGTGGGAGACAAGAAGGAAAATATAGATATGAAATTATGGCAAGTTGATTTAGCCACATTGGACTAGGCTAACAAGATTTTAACATAAGTGTTTGAGGTGAAAAGGAATTTGGTAGGAAGGAAAGATTGAGGATGGAGTGCTAATAATTTAGATTAAAACATTCACTACCAATAGGCATTGGGTACTATGCCTATAGGTCGATGTAAGGTATGCATACTCATTATGGACCCTCAATCCAATTGTGTCTTTATCTATAATTATTAGATTTCCGAAACTAAACTAGGAAACTCATTTTATTGCATTTTTTAGTTTGACAACCAAATTAAGCTGCTCCTAAAATGTGGTTTCTTTCTATTCACAAAGAAGTGTAATTATCATCAAACTCAATGGAAGCAATTCCAATTCTTGAAAACTTAAAAATTGTTTTCTAATTCTGACTACATAGAAGTTCACCGTTAGTGTAAGATAAATACTCCCTTCCGTCCCAAAATAAGTGTTTATATTGGAAACTAGATTTTTGTTCAATACTTTTGAGTAGGTTGTATAGAAGCTTTCTTGAACCTTGAACCTTGAAGGAACAAACCTTTACACAACCTATATGAGTGACGCACTACATCATCATCTTGAGATAATATTTAATTTTGTACATTCAATGTATGGTTATTTTGAAGCCACTCAATATTTTGGCATGATTTTCCGACGAGTGTAGAATTAAAGAGGTAATCCTTGTGCAACTCTTGGTATAACTTGTCATTCAAATGAGTATCAAGTGGAACCAAAGATGAAAATTCTTTCTTCTCTTGTACAATTTTTGACTAGAAATAAGCCTATTTATTGTCATAATGAAGAGCTCAAATATTGACTATGCGATCAATGAAGTTTTCTCCATTACCAAAAATCAAGTAAGATTTTGAAAAAAAATTGTCCACAACTAACACTACCTAAATTTCATATTTGTTGGCATAGAGAAATTTAGTAGAATACTTACAACTCTAGTCTCTCAATTAAAACCTTAGATGTATAAAATTGCTAGTTTGTAAAGCTATGGCCATTTGGAATTCAATTTTTTGGCACTTTGAACGCAAGCAAAGAGAACAATTTAGAATAATACTTGAAATAAGGTTGGAATGCCATTAGACCATTGTCATTGTATATTCCTATACATTAAATTGAATGACTACTATGTAAGAACATTTCATAAGAATGCCTTAAAAATCCATGTCAATGTAAACATTTGTAACTTACACTTGTATTAATGAATATAATAATCTAAAAGCATCATTCTTCACTCAATTGTAACGGCATATGGATATTGAAAATTTCTTGAGATTCATTGACTACTTCAATTTTTTAGGACATTCACATCCAGGTCTTTTGGGGAAAAAAAAATACATTGATTTAAGACTAGGAAGATTTTAACTCCAACTATTACTACATATAGTGCCTTGATTTGTTGTGTAAGTGGTTGGAATTCGTAGATATAGATGAGTGAGATATTGAAGTGGTTTGAATCCTCACACAAATTTTGAAGTCTTATTAAAATTATTGACATATTCAGCTAACATTTGGTGCAAACATCCCCATTTATCCCCACAAAAATAGAGCATAAGCAGTTACAATTGCTGGGAATTATGTGCAAAATTTAAAGCGCACTATACACAACCAACATACTGTCGTAAGATTCTTAAAATGTTTCATACTACACAATAAATTGTGCACACTTGATGTTGCCAAAGGAGATGAGCTAATAAAACCAGTCAAATCTTTTCTGGCAAAATATTGCAAGATTTCAACCAAAAAAATAGGTTTTGAAAAACGCAATTCCATGCGATAGAATTGAATTAAAGTCTGGCAAAAAGTGGTAGAAATCCCATTGTTGCTACTCAACTAACAAAAGAACAATATGCAAAATTCGCCAGAATTCGAAGCCTCAAGCAAAACTCTTGACCTAAAAATTCAAAAATGGCAAAAGGAACACCGGGTCTGGCTATGAATCCCTGCTTAACCTAGAATCCATTCTCTCTTGGCTCAGAAGCTAGCAGTGCAGCAGCTCTAGAAATCAGTGGTCCCAGATGTGATCTTCATAAACACATCAAGTTGTTGCTACTGTAAAAACACATCCAAATCTTCATTTCACACAACTATTCACATTGCTGTAACTCCAAAATCATTGTCTGAGTTGCTCAATCCATCCACATTTGAGCCAACACAATCAACCTGATTTAGTGCATCAGATTTTAACTGAGAAGCTAAGCTTAACAAGCGATGTCAACAAGAGCCTTGAACCTTGGAGTCAGCTTGAACCTCTTGGCATGAGGATGCTCCACATGGACACGTAAGGAAGAGGACGATCGTCCAGCTGGTGTTGTAGAGATTTCATTGAAGGAAGACAGACGTCTCTTCAGCTTCTGCTGCTGCTGTTGCTGCTGCTGCTGCTGGAAATATCCTGCCCTCTGGTGGTTGGGAGCTTCAGACGATGGCGATGGCGACGACGGCGAAGGTGCAGCAGGTTTGGACAATTTAATGCCATTGCTGCAACAATATCTTCTCTTCTCAGCTGAGTCACCGTCCTCCCCTTCACCGTCTCGGGAACCATCTCGGGAACCCGCTGATTTGGGATAAAATTTGCTGGGAACCTGATTCTCTGGAGTTCTAGCATTGTTTCTGAACCTGGAATCTAGTATTCCTGCGGGGGAGAGTGCTACTTCCACCAAACGGTCTAACGCTATGCAGTCGCTGGTGTAAAATCTCCATGCTGCAGGCTTCTCTTTGATGGGACTAGGCTTCATCATGTACGTGGGGGCTCTGCTTACAGTGGGGTTCTTACTAAACTCTAGTTCTACTACTGGAGCTCTGCCGTTCTCTCTCATGGTCGCCGCCATTGGTTTCCCATATGTGCAGTCTCTTTCAAGTCCTCCCTCTTACCCCAACTTTCACTTAACCCAAATTAAGACGCATAAACTCTGAAATTGGACCCAGAAACTCAAACCCTGTGAAGCATTGAGCGCGACCTGGATGAGGTGACGATCGAGGGAGTAATTCAAGGAAGTGTCATAAGAGCGCAATGTATTGGCCAAGAAGAGGCGATGAGGGGACGCAGAAGACTGAGTGCAAACTATCAAAGTTCTGAAGAGTGCAAACTATCAAAGAGGGATTAGAAGAGGAGGAAAGGAATGTTTCCAATGAGTGCAATATATCACCACCACCACCACCCAAAAAAAGAGGCGATCGATGAGAGCTCCAAGAGGCACTGCTGCAAACTGAAAAAGTTCCAACAATCACACAATGTATGGTCCAAAACTCTGCCACCTTCCCTTCTGCCACCCAAATTCTCTCTCCCACTTGTATCCAAAAAACACGAAGCTCACAACACTGAACTCCCAACGCTTTGAGCAGAATCCAGCCGACAACCTGACACCTTTAGTGGGATTTTTTCCTTCTCCCTTCAAACCAGAAAAATCATGATGAACCTCAATAGAGTGATAGAGTCGGTCACCAGGGAATTCAGTAACTTTAATTATTTCAGTTTCAGTCGATCTCTCCTTCCCGGCCCTCCATCGCCTTCAGAGAGAGAGAGAGAGAGAGAGAGAGAGAGAGAGAGAGAGAGAGAGAGAGAGAGAGAGAGAGAGAGAGAGAGAGAGAGAGAGAGAGAGAGAGAGAGAGAGAGAGAGAGAGAGAGAGAGACGGAGATTTGCAAGTTCCAACAAACTGAAAAACTTACAGTATTATTACTGACAACACCCACCAAAATATCTAGCAAGGTAAATTCATGTACCTCACTGTAGCATGACACAAGGCTTGCTTTCAGTTGGACTGACTGACGGAGACGGACTGAGCTTGAATGAATGAATGACACTCACATGAACCACGCACGCCACGCAGGAGGACGGACGGACGGACGGAAACATGGTGTCTGTTGAAGCCAACCAAAGCCAACCACAAGGGAACCAAAAAGGGGAGGCTACAGGCAAACCAATGAGAGACCCAACATGTGGAAGGAGGAAAAATAAACAAACAGAAACAAAAAAATCTATGGTGGCCTGTGTCCGCGTTGGAAAGTCCTCAATCATAATAATAATAATAATATCCTGAGTTCTCTCACTGTGTTGTGTGTTGTAAGAGTTTATCGTCAGTAACATAGTACGAGTTTTGATGTAAGTTAAGAGTGTTGTAACGTGTGGAGGTTCCACTTGGCATGAGATTTTTTTGTGTTGGTTTTTTTGTCGCTTGATTCTCTCCTCGCTGGCTGTCTCTCAGACTTCTGTTCAGCTCAGTTCTCGCTTGCTTGCTTGCTTTTGGGTTTGAGGACAACAACCAACAAACAGGAAACGAATTCATCCAGCAGGGCGGAAAGAAACATGGCACTGGATCGGTACGTTGCACTGGGGAACTGCCACGAGTTGGCAGCAGAGGAGGAGGGGGGGCAGACTTCGCAGAGGATTGCAATTCGTTAGTTTCAGTCGGTTGATGGAAGAGTTTAGTTTTTAATTTTAAAGGTTTGAGACACGAGGCTCTGGAAGTCTGGATCAAGGAGCATGATTTGAGATGAGATACCTTAGGATAGGGTTGGGGCTTTGGGAGTCGTTATTAAACCCTGAGCCAGAGACAGAGACAGACCACATCTGCCTGGGCTTGTGTGGAGTTATTAGTAAGGTAACAGGTCCATCAATCGGCCACCTAATAAGAGCTGAAACTGAATTTTGGATTTGGGGGAGGCAAAGCTTCTTGAAATGATTTTCAGTAAATTTTCCTTGAAAGTCAAGTGGAATTCGCATGTAACCCAAGTCATTTCATATTTTTTGGAGCTTTGTGAAATTAGTTATAAAATTTTGAAGTTGAAATGGCATAGGGCTCTAAAATCGCTCACCTCCTAAAATGTACATTGTTTGTGTACATTGTTGAAGGCTATGAAAAAAAAATGTACACGCAATGTACATTTGAGGATGTGGGCGGTTTTAGAACTTGTGCGATTTCACAGCCTATTACCTTAAGGGAGTTTGTTCTAAAGTAAAGCGACCTTTTGAAGAGTTGATTGCATTAGGGGGGGGAAGCTTAACTCATTGAAACAATTTTCAGTAAATGTTTGGAGGGAGAAAAATGGAATTGGCATCTAACCCAAGTTGTTTCATGTTTCTTGAACATTTGTGGAATTAGTTACGAATTTTTGAAGTTGAAAAGAAGATGTAACAACAAAAAGCGATTGGATGACCTCTTGAAATGTGCACTATTGGTACATCGGAGGAAGAAAAATATACCTCTATGTTAGTAGTCGCTTTTGGAGCAAAGTCGCTTTTAGAGCACCCTACTTTATAGCCTCTGGGGAAAACAAAGGAACTTCTTTTAGTTAGCTTGGATGATAAAATTTGGAATTTGTGTTTTGGAATGAAGGACCTTGAATTAGTTGAGAGTTGAGAGTGATCATGAAACAAAAAAAAATCAATGGCTTCACAATACGGGGTAGGGTGGCCCCTTCAACGATCCTTTCTAGAATCCCCTACCAAAGTTCTTTAAATGAGTTAATTTATTCAAAAAATTAGCAAAAGGAGAAAAGAAAAAATAAGTCCTTTGCCTATGCTCTATTGATGGATTAAAATGTACTTCGTATATTGCATCACCGTATCATTGTTTGCTTCTATTTGACTATGGGGTAGAAAAATCGAACTCAACATGAACTCAAATAGCCACCTCAAACTTAAGTAGAAGTTCATAAGTTCATCTTTAAAGACAAAATCTTCTTTTTATTTTGAAAAATATTTTAGATCCTTGATACTATAATATTGGGATACCATTTGAGATACTATTTGGGGAGTCTTGATGATTGGGTGACTTATTGTAGTTTTATTTACTTTTATGTTGGTGGGGGCACTAAATTAGAATCACTTGCAAAATTAATGTGAGTGTAAATTATTCAAACTCAAAATATGGATATCACTTTAATCTTGATTTGCCACATAGGACTAGCAAAGAATTCTATGAATGACTTTCACATTTCTCAACAAAGAGTGCACCTATCCATCTAGAAATTGAATTATTTGGGTTCACTACCTCAGTCATAGGTTTCTTCCTTATAGAGTTAATTCCATGCATTAATGTCAAATCCACAAATAATGTACATATTCTCAAAATCCTCCTTTTCACAATTGCATTCCCTATCTATACTAGCCCAAGATTTTGAGACAAACATATTATGCATGTATAGATAGGTGATGTCAATTGGAAAAGGGGTGATTTTAGATATGCATACTTTAAGAGCATCCCCACCAATCTATTCTGTATCCCTAAAAATTTAGGGAGAGGACCTCAGATGGGGATGGGGATACAGAAGCTTGCGCGCACCAGTCTCAAAACAAGATCTCTACCCCAAATTTATAGAGAACTCGGTAAGAGTTGGGCCCAATTCTCTATATTCAAGTTCATATAGAGAAGACGTGAGGTCTCATCCCTATAAAGTCAAGGTTGACTGGATTGAGGTCCCGAGTTTAGGGAAAGAGAACTCCCTGGTGGGGATGCTCTAAATTCAATAGTTAGTGGTTCAAGCCTACCTAACATGTTTTACATCATCATTAGGTTACATTAAATGAACAAAATTGCATGCACAAGTCAACTTTAGGGTGTATTTAAAAAAACATTACTATCAATTTTGGTGTCATCCATTGGTTGTTGTCATGGATCAATGACTGTAGGTCAACCATATTGCACATTCAAATGTAAAAATGGCAATCCATTGTAGATCAAGAATGGTCCTCTTTAGCGTTCTAATATATTTTATTGTTTTACTTCTACTTTTCATTTATTCAAGGTTTATTTTTAGGTTTATTTTTACATTTATTTTTTTGTTTTTATTTTTTATTTACTTATTTATTTGTGTTCATTTATGAAAGAGTATTTTTACCTTATGTATATATGAGAAAAAATTTAACCACACAAATATTTGTATCCTATATATGGGAAAGAACCTTGAGAAACATTTTAACCTATGTGTGAAGAACTATAAAGTATTAGAACACTTTATAATTATTTATAAGAAGAAAAACATTTATTAAGAAAAAATCTTTCAACTATATGATTATATTTTAACATGTGTATAGGAAAATATAGTACCAATGAAATATATTTTTTCTATGAGTGAGAAAATTATTAAATACACGAGTAATTTCTTTTGTCATATATTTGAGTTCTACATATCAATGATGGGCACAAGTTCAAGCTAGTTTGTATATAGTATTCTACTAAATTCCAACTAGAACTAGCTAGGGCTAATTAACCATAGTGAGTCTAATCCCAAATACTTTAGATGAACTTTATTCACACTTCTACCACTTTCAATTGGGGTGGTATTATTGGTAGTGTTATTGGCTCTTAATCTTCCTATGCTTTTGCCTTTAGTAATGGTGCCTTGCCCCTTGCCTTGGGATATTAAAGAATTTCATTGCAGGTGGCTTTGTACAAGCCTACCTTTTAGAGTTTGATTTTTTCTTTAGGAAAGCTTTGGCATGGTATCAATGTGGTCCTCCCTTTGCCTATTTGTGGGCAATGCATGAATCTTATCTTTCAACACAATACTCTTCTTTCCACAAAGAGGGTTTGGATATTGACATCCATTATGGTTCAAATGCCAAGACTTAGGAGCTACTAGAGCCATTGGCAATACAAAGAGAAATGGTAAGAGAGGTAAAGCAATAGAGAAGCAATGAATCAACTTGGAGGGAAAAAAATTGTGAATGGCTAAGCCCTAGGAGGGTGTATTTATAGGAAGATTTGTCTTGGTGATTTACATGGGTTGATTTTATTGTATAAACTTCCCACCATGGACCTTAGCCCCTTAAGGACCAACATGCATTTTTTGGCAATATAGAAATTTTGGGCAGGTACGTGTGACTAGAGATTTATATATTCTAAGGTGGAATTTTAATAGAAGGTGGGGACAAGGAATATCTTTTATATGCACTAAGTTTCATGACATTTGGAAATATGAATAAAAAATTATGGCCTAATATGTTACTCCCCCCTGGCCATGCAATCCAAGCATATCAGAAAAATCACTTTTTTCATAATTAAAAATTTGAAATTGGTTTCCTAAAGTTATATATATGCAGAAAGCTTTGAATCATTCCATTTTGATCAATGAGTCAAAAATTATGAGGAGTTTTAGTTTGCTGGCAATTATGGAATCTCTACTCTAAAATAAACTTTAGAATCCTTTATCTCACTCAATTTTCAATATTTTTTGAAAAAAATAAAATCATAGGATGTAGATTGTTTATTACAACATTGCAACCATTGGGATTGGCATTTTTCAATTCCATAGCTAAATTCTTAACAATTTAGTATTTGAATCACACTCTACTTCTTTCTACTTACTATTTTTTTCCTATATGTTGTACAATTTCAAATGATGTGAAATTTTTTAAGCATGTAGACAACTTGTCTAGGAAAAATATTTCGAAAAAGCACCATCATTTTGGACATTTTTCCATAGAAAAATGATCTTGTAAAGTACAGTTGCCTTGTTTTTTGCAGGGCCAAGAAAATGATTTTAGTGAGTTTGAATGCTTATATCTTGCAATCAACACAATGGAAATTTTTGAAATTTTTTCTACATCTTTTTTGATGAGTGTAATACAAGATCCTATAATTACTTGTGTCCAAAAATGTTTTTTTCCCTAAAAGTTGGTATTTGTACTAAAAATGGCAATTTGGGAGCATTTTTGGTGAAAACATAGTCAAAGAACTTAAAGGATTAATGAAGCACGAGGTTGGCCTAGTATGTTTGTATCATTGGATTGTATGCACTATGAATGGAAGAACTGTCCTATTGCATGGTATGGTTCATTTCAAGGCAAATATGGCTTGAATTCTATAATACGAGAAGCAATTGCTTATCAACGTTTGTGGATATGGCATGCATATATTTGATTATCTAGAGCCAACAATGACATTAATGTTTGACATTGAAGTCCACTGGTAGGAAATTCTTTAGGGAGAGAATCCCAAGTTATGAGTTTCAAAGTTAATAGTAATCAATATCGACAATACTATCTACCAACAAAATGGAATTTATCCCAAGTGGAGTATCTTCATCCAAACCATTCACAATTCCCAAGGAAAAAAATGGCAACACTATGCGAAGACGTAAGAAGCTATGTACAAAGATATAGAGTGTTGTTTTGGTGTTCTACAAGCAAGATGGACTATAATTAAAAATCGATGTCGACAATGGGATCTAAGTACTATACATATATTTTAATGCTTAATATGATAATGGAAGATGGAAGAGACCAAGACTTAGAAACTATTAATCCACTTTTTGATATAAAACTATTAAGACGTGGATTAACATTTAAAGATTTTTTTTACGTGAAACTAAATCGATTTGCAATGAAAATACACACTATACACTTAGAAATGATCTCATTGAATATTTGTGGGCATTGAAAGGAAGGTCTTGGGACTTAATGTACATGTTGATAACATTAGTTTATATTTTGGGGAGCACATTAAGTGATGATTAAATTGTTTGAGGTACATGTCCTTATAATGCTTAAGCAAAGTTGCATTGTAATCATCCCATTAATTTGTTGAATAAGAGTATAGGATTTTGGATGTTGAAAATATGATGACACTATAATGAAAAAAATCTTATATGAATACGATTATTTTCCATAGTATTTGTAAACAATAGTGAGTACAATGATTAGTTGATGAAGATTTTATTCTAAGATGAAATTTTTTTGTTGACGCAATCATCGAATTTTTTTTTGACCCTTACAACCAAAAAGTGGTTGATGGATGAGTTGATTGTTTACTCTAAAAATAAAGAATGCACCTATTGGTCCAATAGATGGAACATTTTGATGACTACCTTGGTCATGGGGGGTTGTGTCCTTTGTAGGTTAACGTTGTGCACTATAATGTATGACTGCTTTGAAAAAAATTTAATTGATTAGATTATTTCAATATTCTTTGGTAGTTTTCATAGTTTCAACATTTTCTAAATTATCAAAACCTTTGGTATTTTCTAGGTAAATCAACATATTCAACCTTTTTCTCTTTCTAAATTTTCCTTTCAATACTTTAGATTAAAACTTCCAAATTTTCAAAATCTATTGTACTTTTTGAAGGTCATGGAGGATTGATCCCCTTATTGCACCATATTTTACCCCTAGAGAAAACACTGAAATTTTTATTTGCCACCCATTATAAAATTTGTAAATTTTGAATTCATATTTATAATTAGAAGCACCAAATTAGTTGAGGAGGTGAAGAAATACAAAATTTGTGCAATACAAAATAGGAGGCAATTTTACATTTACCTTTGGTTGGGGCAATAAGGGGTCAATCTTCCTTGGCCCTTTTTGAACCTTGGTAGCATTTTAGAGCCTTCACTCGTTTAGCCTCAGACAAGGCCTTACATAATTGTTTTACTCCTTTCCTTGCCAATGATTGGAAAACCCAACAACTAGTTCAAAATTAGCTGGTGGAATTGGGAAAAAATCCAGTTGCAATTTGAAAACATGGGTAAAAATCCAGTAAAAATCCATAAAATTTATATTCAGAGTAAAAAATAGAGAAAATAATCGGACTCAATTCTTCAAAAACCAATTCAGTATGAGTATTGAAGGAATTTAGTTGGTAAAACTCAAAAAGATTCCCGAACATTGTTCCCCACAAGAATGGCTTGATGCCTGCATTTTTATAGCTTAATATAAGCTTACCCGTACCTTTTTGTTTCTTTACCTTTTAATTCACTCAAGCTCACACTCTTAGAGCATCCCCACTTGTCCTCCAAAATGGATGACTTATTAAGAGAGGCCTCCAAAACTGCCCCATCCGTCCTCTAAAACGGATGACTAGCTTAGTAGCTTGGCTTACAAACGGTTCCTGGCTTACAAATGGGATCATTTTGCCTACCACTCCATGGCCTGCAAAACAACAAAAGACAAATTGAAATTTGTTTTCCATATCGTCCACATGCGCTCCATGACAAGTTATTTTCACCTCCGCCGCACACTGCCTTTCACCTTTGGCCCACACATTGTTTTCTCTTCTATTTCATTTTTTTACCCACATATCATTCCAATTCGACCTCTTAAGAAGTTATGGGTGGGGCGGTCTTGCAAAATCCAACTTGCAAAATGGGATGCCCCCCCATTTTACAAGATTGATGAATCAGTGATGTTCTTAACAAGTTATGGGTGGTGTGGTCCCATTTCAACCTCGTTTGCAAAGTGGATGCCCCCCCATTTTGCAAGACGGATTTTGCAGGACGGATGGTGATGTTCTTAACAAGTTATGGGTGGGGTGGTTCCATTTCAACCTCATTTGCAAAGTTAATGATTCCCCATTTTGCAAGCCCATATATTGCAGGACGGACAAGTGGTGATGCTCTTAAACAAATTGTGTGTGGGGTGGTCCCATTTCAACCTCGTTTGCAAAGTTAATGGTTCCCCATTTTGCAAGCCCATATATTGCAGGACGGACGGATGGTGATGCTCTTAAACAAATTGTGTGTGGGGTGGTCCCATTTCAACCTCGTTTGCAAAGTTAATGGTTCCCCATTTTGCAAGCCCATATATTGCAGGACGGACGGATGGTGATGCTCTTAAACAAATTGTGTGTGGGGTGGTCCCATTTCAACCTCGTTTGCAAAGTGGATACCCCCACCGCCATTTTGCAAGATGGGTGGTGATGCTCTCCAACCCCAAACACATCACCCAAACACCTCCAGACAAATTGCGGTGCGATGCACTGTCTGCAACGTAACGTCGTGAAATCTATAGCGGTGTATCCGGCCGTGTAATCCTCTTGTGTGAGATTTTCTTTTCTTTTCTTTTCTTTCTTTTGTTTATTTCTGGTCGCAAGATATGGTGTGTGTGTCTCTCTCTCTTTATTTTTGGTTTCTGTCAGAGAAAGAGAAAAAAAACGTGGTTCTGCAACTGAAAAAAGTCCGGCCAGAGCCGGATCAGAATTCAGAAAGCTCAGAATGAGTAATGGCCCCAAGGTGTCGGAGAGTGGAGGAGAAAGTTCCGTGGCTCTGTCTCGCCTCTATTTTAAGCTGCAGTAACCAGGAACCTGGAGAGTCCGTTCTAATTATGTATACTGTATTGGACAGACAGAGAAAAAATATCCGGAGCTTCGGAGATGGAAAGAGAGTAACATAAAATAAGAGTTGTTGTTTGTTAATTTACACCGCTCCTTTGAGAAGAAGGAGAAGAGGAAAACAGAGTGAAATAATGAGCCTAAGTAAGTAAGTGAAGCAAGGTGAGTGGGCACTGTAGAGCACAGGTTTTTGGGGTGCCGTGACGTCCATCAGCCCGTGCTCAGCTCAATCAAGCTTTAGTTGGCTGCTGCTGCTGCTAAAAATTGAAGTGGCCGAGGCCGAGGCCGACGGACTCATCAGTGAGCTCTGAAATCTGGACTTTGCTGCGAAGGTGCGCAATTGCGGTGGAGGAAGAACTACTGTAGTCGGGACCCACTCACTCTTGCTGATTTGATCTCCTGACCCTCACTTCGCGGCGGATATATTAACCATCCCTACGTGCTAGAATTAATGGTAGACTTGATGGTAGTGGACTGACTATTTTTGAAATTGTACAATGATTAAGTGAAACCCATCTGGCCAAAACCAAAATAATAGGGAGGGAGGGAAGGACGGGGGTTGTGTCACACACCTTCTCTGAGAATAGGGGTAGTCACACCTTCTTCACTTTGCACTTAGATAATGGAGAATGGAAACGTGGCGGCTTGGGGTTGGCTTCATGTTGGTAGAATATACTTAGTTGGATAGATATCTTCCACACTCCTAGTCTTCACCTCTGGAGGTGAAGATTGGGAGTGCGGAAGATATATCCACATATGAAGATTCCTTTGTGCTCTACACTTTTACTTTTCATTGCCGCTTTACCTTTGTTGTTGTCGATTTCCTTCCAACTTTATGTCTAATCTTAGGTTTAGGTAAGTTGCTTCTCCACTTTTTTCATTCTCCACTCTCAACACATCTTTTAGGGGTGTCATACCTTCTTCACTCACTACGGCTTCCCATTGACTCCTCCAAACCCTCACCAACTTCTCATTCTCCATTCTCCATTCTCCAAGTGCAAAGTGAAGAAGGTGTGACTACCCCTAATGAAACTTCTATGAATAATACTTTGGAGGTAGTCACACCTTCTTCACCCCGAGTTCAATTCTCTCATAATTGCTCTATGTGTTTGGCTTGTGAAGTTCTCATTCTCTGAGGATTTTTGAAGTGCCATTCTTCTTCTACGGAGGTGAAGAAATGGGCTTGAATAAAAAAAATTCTTGGAGGATTTTTCACTCCTCCTAGCTCATTTGCACCTTGCTTGACGCATTTCCACTTTGTTGCACCATGAGTTATGTCAGAGTTCTACACTACTTGTGCCATCTACGTTCCAAGCTACCTACACATCTATCACAGTGTTTATCACAATGAATCTTGTTCTCCAAGAAAAAATTTCATGTTGCTCACGTTTTAGAGGGGTATCACACCTTCATGCACAATCACTCTCCATTAGCTCTTCTTCTCTCTCACTAACTTTTGATTCTTCAAGAAAATTTGCTTCTTGAAGGAAATGTGACTACTCCTAATGTGAAGTTGTGGAATGAAAAAGAGGATCCATGAAGAAGCCCCACTCCATAACAAAGGCGTGACACCCATGTTGTGTCATGTGGAGAATCATAATGGAGAACGGATTCTCGTGCGATTGATTCTACAGTCATTTTTACAATCAGACAATCAAACCTCTACAATAAAGAAAAGAAAAATAGATAAAAAAGGAAAAAAAGAAAAATCAAGGCAACTTAAAAAGCTATAGAGACTAGACAACAATGAAATCCTCAATGTGTGAGGAGGTGAAAAGAATGATGACAACAACACTAATGGGTGAATTATTAGTAGAGGGGTGAAACTTCAAAAAGTGAGATGAAAACTTCACACATGAAATGTTCTTCATGCACATTTTTCACCTCTAGAGGAGAATAATCTCCATTCTCAATCTTCAAAGAATGGACCCTCCGCAAGCCTCTGCAAGCCAATAAGAGAGTGTCGTGTCTCCATTCTTTAAAGATTGAGATTGAGGAGAAGAAGGTTTGACAACCCTCAATATGTATATCAATGAAAATGTCCACACCCTACCTCACAAATAAATGACACACAAAACTAGTTTTAGAGGGCTCAAGCAAGAATCAATTTAGAAGATCAACTTCATTACTCAACCCTTCTACACAATGGAGCCCAAGATTGGACATGTGTAACCTCCATGTCTCCCTTGTGAGAACTAGTTTATGAGCCAATTATCTTTGGTTGTATTACAAATTCTCCTAAATCCAAGCTCCGTGTAGCAACTTTTGGAACTTCATTTGTTGAATGGTCTAGACAACTTTTGAAGGGCCCACTCACATTTTGATTGTTGCGAGGTCATGGGTGGGGGCTTCTAACCCCAATGGACCCTAGGACGGACAATCAAACTCTAGGTTTGGATGTCATAATCCATTTAGATCATTCTTTTTTCTTTCTATTGATATGTTATTTGATTTTCCTTGAAACTTCTTCAATGAATCAGTAGTGGAAAATTAATGCAACCCTGGAGCATCAAGCTATAGTGTCAAAACTTGGTACTTCATGATCATATTGGCACTAAGATGATATTCTAGAATTACATTGGTACCATGGTGTTCTACGGTCACATTTCTACTTGTGAGTATTAAGGTTCATAGTTCATTGATGCTAAGGTTTTTATGTTAAAATTGTAAGGACTTAGGATTACTTGTTTGGAATTTATTGTTATGAGGATTGCATCTTCAATTTTAAAGACCACAAAAGTAACCATCTTCTACATATTTTAGATGGATAAAAGTTTTTGTGGTGTTTCTAAATGAAATTATATAAATTAGGCAAGTAATATATATGAAAATTATTAGGTATTTATTTATTCTTAAATTTGGCAAGTATGTTGCCCCTGCTATGTAAGGTTGGAAAACAAATTCTTCCAACTTCAAACATTATTATCTTTTGCTTTGTGTAGTCAAAGTTCCTAAAAAAAAAATCCACATTTTTATAGCAATCTACTACAAATTTGATTAAGAAGAAAAAAATTAATTTCTTTTTCACTGTTGTAGAAAGTGAAAGTTTTTGACAATTTTTGCCCAAAATGTGCCACAATCCTTTTGGGGTTAAATTGTTTAGAATGAACCTTCTAAGGCCCGCATTAGGGAATGAAACTTGATTTTCTTCACAAAACTAAGGTAACTACACCTAAAACCAACACCTTCCTAAGACCAACATCTACAGATTCTTGCCTAAAATGTACTCCCATTGTTCAGAAGAATCTTACTAGTATCGAATAGTATGCCATCTACCATTGCCATGGTCAAAATAAAAATAAAAATAAATTCTCTAATTTTTTATGAAATTCAAAATTCAAAATTCAATAACTTTCTCATCGTATGTCCAAATGCCACGAAACAAAGATTGTGCACCCTTCCCCTCACAAGGAACTTTCTGATGGTATCAAGAAAACAACTAAGGAAGCATACAATTTTGTTTGTTATAACAAACAAACAAAAACCAACAACCTAATTTAATGTATGGACTAGTGTGCCCTATGTTGTTGCCACAACCAAAATAAAAAGTAAAAATATTTTTTTTAATTCATAAAAACTTTGAAATTCAATTTTTTTTTTGCTGTGAGTCGGAACATCATGAAACAAAACCCCTACACCCCTCCTCACTGAGGATTTTTTCTAACAGTACCAAAACACAACCGGCAGACACAACGTTCAGGAGATCTCACCATAACAAACAAAAACAAAACATTTTTGTATTATTTTTCATCTAAGCTTAGGTCCACCTACTTGCCCACTTTTAATTTGTATAGTAAGCAAGGGACAACTGAACTCTACTACAAGTTTAAATGCATAGTTCTGTGCGCACAAAATCTGATCATGCAGTGGATTGTTGTCCAAATTTAAGCTGACCTAAGCTTAACTCTGGATTGCCTGAAACGCCATTATGTGGCGTTCAGATGACAATCCAATGAGCTTTTTCATCCATTTTAAAGCTATTTATTCCCCGTTGTCCTTGTTGACCTTTCATGTTGAGTTCTAAAGAGTATCCAATTGAGTTTGTAGTCTAGCCAATGTTTGTTTTCACAAAAATGAGAAGTTTTAAAAAAAAACGGATCACAAAATATGCTATTTTAGTGTATTTTGGGAAGTTGTTGCTCCTTGCTCTAAATCTGAAATTTCTCCACAAAAATGATGTTTTTTGAGTGTGAGCTCAACTAACAAAATGAAGGTCGTCTACTATAGTTTCTACTCCAATTTGAATTTTGGAAAAATTTATAGTATTAAATATTTGATTGCAATTTGAATTTTGTATATACATTCAATGTCTATTGAATTTTAATTATAGAATGGCATGAAAATTGAGTTTACACTATGATATTTGTCATTGTAATGTACACAGATGGTGAAATTTTCAAATTCGTTGAAATAATTTTCTATTTGATGTGATTTTTCTTCACTTTATCTTCAAAAATTCTCAAAAAAACAATTTTCCACAAAAAAATCTAAATTTTTTGTGAAGTAATGAAGACATGTAATTTCATCTTTGAAAAATAAAAATAAATTTTTTCATACATATCTAGTTGTAAAATGGCAACAAACTAAGTGACGGATAGTGAGGCTTGAAATCATTCAGGGTTGTCAGCTCGACAACATCTTGTTTGGACGAACGTGACGCTGACAAAAAGTCCGGATCCAAACCCAACATCCATCATGATTCAAATTTTTATTTTTTTGTTGATGCGTTCGGACTGACACTGACGGACATACTGACATAAAAAGCCAACGTCACGTCATGATAGACAACCTTTAAATCATTAGTGATGGGTCCATCATTTAGGGGTTAAGTAAGTTATGACAAGGGAGCCAATGACTCTATCTTATGTTTCTTTTCCAACCCACTCTTCCAGTGCCTGAGCAGCTCTAAGTTAAGTGAGACCCAAGAGGAGGATGCAACTTAAGTTCTTCTAAAGGCCAATTGAATGGACTGCTGAAAATGAGAGGAGGTTGGATGGGGTCCCCCAGCTCATGCATTCTTGGAAGACATGACATGATTGGCTCACCCCAAAACAAAAACCATGGCTTAACTTAAGATTATATACTATAAATAGTAAAATTAGGTTGCCCTATTCCAAAAATGTTACTTTAGAAACCATCAAAGTCAACAAATGCTTATATAGATATTTTCATTAGTACGCATGGAGGTTCACGAGTCCCAATTCCAACAACAACTAATTCAAAAGTAGTGCATTCTTATATAGTAACAGTAAATATTTAGTGTCAAATGTCAAGGAATTAAAGAGGAACAACCTAATTTTATTATTTAGTATAGAAAAAGAAGGGTAAGGTAAGTGTATCCAAAATAGCCCCAACCCAATTGGGATCCCTACTATTGGGCCCAAGGATTGGCATTAAACAACTTCATAGTGGAATTAGGGTTGAAAAGGTGTGAATTGGGTTTGAAAGTTAGAAGTTTTATAACTTCAAGAAACACCTCCATGAATGTTAGACACGTGGCAAAAGATTCATTTATTATTCCATGAGTTGAAGGGATGCTTTTGGATTACCATCACAACCATGTGGGGAGTCCAAAGAACCACATTAGAATACAAATGGATAAGAATAGTCTGCCATGCACACAAGAATGGGAAACCTTATATTTTTGTTTTGACTACCTATAAATAAATGTGTATTTATTTTATTAAAAAATGAGTTGACTTAAATACATGTGAAAAACTCTTGAATTTGTCATTCTATTAAAACAAAAAAATTGTGAATATGTTGATCAAATGCTTTTGTTGGGAATGGTTCAACCATCTAAACCTCATGGACCTAGATAGTGAATTCCATCCTTGATGCCTCGGTTAGGAGGTAGACCAAATATTACAAAAACTTAAATTTTTGTTTTTTGAATTCATCTATATTATTGTCTATATGGATAGATTCCAATTGTTCCATTTGAAACAATGATGTGAAAGTTATGGAGCATCTTATTTTGCAGGCAACCCTAAACCTTAAACCCTTAACCAAACTCTTTGCTAGCATATATAGAAGGTTCATTGTTGAATAATTTTATGCTATCCCAAAATGATCAATCAAGTCCAAACTTCACCTTGAAATAGATTTTACTCTTGTTATAGTTCTTGCATCCAAAATTTCATCATAGTTCATTGTTTCAACCAAAGAATTATGATGATTGATTTATATGATTTAAGGGTAGTAAAATTGTATAATTTTTGCATATCATTTGCATTATCACATATTAAGAAATCTCAATGTTGAATTAGAACATGAAACTTTTACAATGATTGGAATGATATATAAGTAGATTGACACATCTAAAAATTGATTGACTAAAAAATAATAATCTTGAGAATTTCAAATTCAAGGGAATTAATATAGTCAACCAAAGACAATGTAGTTGTCTAAAAGTACAAATAGGAAATTTATGGTGCAAGAAGTGGAGAAAATTGCACTAATACACAAGAACAAGAGAAGTATGAACTTGGATACAATATGTTTACTACCCATATTGTCATTTTATATTTGGAAAGTGAACTTAATTTTGACCTTATTACTAGAATCCATCTCTTGCTTGAAATGTAGATTCACTTAATATGAGAACTTAAAGTCAATTGTAGACACTTTTAGTAGAACATTACAATCAACACTTGAAACATAGTTTATTTGGAGTGTCCAAAAGAAACATGCTAATTAGAAGGATTCAAAATCTAGTCTCGATTACTCATCAAGAATCCAACAAACACTAATATAATAGGAACCACACTTAGATGCCCATTCAAACCAATGTCTCTTATTCACAAATCAATGCTATTTCCATTGCCAATGCCTAATGCCAAATTTAGGAGGATTCTCTATAACCATGATTAGACTTTTACAAAGAAAACACCTTGCCAAATGACTTTTTGCAAGCTCACCTATCCTTTTGAGTTCCTCCAACAAAATAGCTCCCCACCCTTTCTCTCTATATTATTGGCAATTTTACACTTCTATTGGTGGGAGTTACTGTAATTGTCACCCTTTAAAAAAATGTTACAAAAACATAGTCAAACAACCAAAATCCAAGCTTGGTGAAGAAATCAAAGGGCCCATTAGGATGGAGGGTTGAGGGCTCATTTTATAGAGTTCCAACTTTTCTTTCTTTGGGGCGTATTTACAGTAGGGGAGATTCGGAAGGCCAAGCCCCTTCCCAATGAAAGAGTGGAGATGCCCTTTACAACTTGCCAAAAGAGGCACTAATTCAAACCCATCTTGGTGTAATTTAGTTTGGATTTGTTAAGGAATGTACCCTTAAAACCGCCACTTTTTGCTTTGTGCCTAATTAATATTATTAGACTAGTCATATTTTATTGTCATATTTTCAAAGGAGGTTCCAACACACCAAGGAATGCAACACATTTGAATACCATATGCAAAAGTTATGAAGCCAAAACAAAGTTGGGTTCTACAATAGTTTCTTTCACATAATTGATTTTGGAGATGTACACAGAGTGAAGATGGCAATTTAGGGTCACTGGCCCATTTGCGGGGCTAGGGTGAACCGCCCCCCATCTTGTCCTCCCCAAGTCATTCCAAAGGTGCATGTAAAAAAAAAAGTCTCCCCTACTTTGTGCTAAATTAATTCATCTTTGACACCTCTAGTAGCTAATTTGGAGCCTTTGGCTTCAATTATGAATTCAAAATTTGTCAATTTTATCATGCATGGCAAATTAGAAAAGTCAGCGTTTTCCCAGGGGTAAAATTGGGGACGAGTGAGGGGATCGGTTTGCAAGTGCCCAACTTAGGGGCCAGGGAGAACTGACCCCCTCGCTCGGCCCTGCGGGCAAACCCTGGAATTATTTATTTTCCGCACATGATTTTTTTTGCAAAATTTTATTTCATTTTTGCGATCAGAGACTCCAAATTAGTCTAGGGAGGTCGAGAGTATACCCTAGAACGGCCCAAAATAGGGGGCTTTTTTTTTACATGCACCCCTGGTAAGGACGAGCGAGGGGGTCAATCCACCCTGATCAACTTAGGTTACTTGCCAAAGAGATGTTGTAAAACTCACACCTCACGACGACCATCAGTGAGCCTGTCCTTGCTGCAACAGGACCCCCCCACCTATGCATGAGATTTTGCTGGGGCTCTTGACAGCCAAAGTCTCCGAAAGCTTATTTGCACAATTTCTCCGTACAAAGGACGATTGAACAATCCGTCAGTCCGACTTGGCTTCGCTTGGCTTAGGGTAGGACAGACTCCTCCTCCGTCATCATCTTTAACTTACAATTTAATTTTCCCGTCCATGGATGTCATGTGACTAGCCCTCTGCAAGTTATCCCATACTATCCATCCCCTTGCCCTTTGAATCGTTCAAATCATAGCATCCTTCGCCCCCAGCACAAGGTCCATATCACAATAAACGATAAGGTAAGGGGTCCATAAATCACCCATTTAAGAAAAGAAACATGTACAAATAGTGTACATTTGAGGAGGCGGGCAATTTTAGAGCATGGGCACTTTTAGAACCTTTTACCTTATTGTTATTGACCCTTGAAGAACTTGGTTGGGTGGGTGGAGTTAAGCATAGCTCTTGTATTTCTAGATTAGCTTTTGTAACAAGCATAATTCCTCATTTGTGTAGAATTATTTTGATGATCGCCATTGCTGAAATGAAAGAAGATTTATGTAGTTTTCCTATGGAAATAAGATCGATGAAATCGCGCAATTTTTGAGAAAATATCGTCACTAACAAGATTGATGAAAGATGTTTAGTGAGGTGGTACTTTGTATATATGTTGAAATCAGAATGTTGGAATCGGAATGCTCAAAAGTGCTCCCAAAACTTTTATTTTTTTCCCATGCATACATATCATCATGATTTTGATGTGTAATCGTTTTTAGATCATTTTGGAGGGTGGAAAAAAAGATATGAGGATTTGAAGTGACAACCTAAGATGCCTTCTCCATTCTCCAAAAATTCAACAAAAATCACACATTTGATCATTTTTTGATTGGATTGCACCCATGGATGCAACAAAAAAAATCATCGATGGTCTCTTTGTTGTTCATGGATTGTTAGTGAGGTTCACATTTCAATTTTTTTGCAAATGTAGTTGTAGAAACCACACGATGGCCTTATTGCACATGAGATTGCACATTCCTAATATACATCAAGAGATTTCATGGTAAAAAACAATGCTCAACAAGACCAAAGGGTTTTCCTAATAAAAATATGATATTTTATAGTTGTTTTACATTGATAACTCAATAAGCATTCTAATTGGAACTAATGACTATGTCATTGAAGTATTTTATTAGTACTAGCATTTATTGGATGCTTTTTAGATTTTGAAAAACCAAAATATTTCTGTTGAGGATTTGTATCTTTAGTTTTGTGTACTTTTTCCCTTTATCAATAGAAATTGTCCATGTGTTTCAAAAAGATATATATATTTTTAATTAATAGAAATATGGACTCCATACAAACATTGTTTTGGATAAATTAGGTAAATTATTCTTGAAAAAACCCACATAGCAGCTTAGACTAGCAGGTCTTTGTATGGAACATTTTCCATGTCTTCATGAATATTCCAAATTTTTAATATTGTCTATAAAAAAGGAGTGTCAACAATCATTGGTAAATGGTCTACTTTACTATTTAATTTTCCATGTTAATGAATGAAATACCTTTCTTGTATGAATTCCAAAGACAAATATACAAAATAAAATTATTGTTTACAATACTAATGAACATGTATTGAAATGAACTTGGTATGAAGGGTTAAGGGTTAAAATAACTTACAATCAAACCAGCATAGTTTGGAAGCAAATTCTATAAGGTAGTGTGCTCTTAAAGAGACCTTTTATGAGTTGATCGTATTTAGGGGGAATCTGAATTCCTCAATAAATTTTTGTAGGAAGAGAAATGGAATTGACATCTAACCTAAGTCATTTCATATTTTTTGGACCTTTGTGTAATTAGTTTTTCCCTTTGTTCTACTAAAAACTTCCAAATATTTTTCCAACCAGGGATTAACTCTATTTTGAATCTTTATGCTAGTGATACATGCATTCAAACACATGTAACTCATTCCCTAAATCTATTCAAAATCTCTAGCTTAGGCACCATTGTTTTGGCACCCAAAATCCATGTCTAAAGTATCATATTTGAATATAGCTTGCCAATGTTGCCAACCTAAACATGAATGTCATTGACCTAAGTTTCTTTAATAGTATCTAGTTGTTGCAACATCAAATCAAGTAGATGACAATAAATGATCTAATCGCTACGACAATTAAGGTGTTCAAGGGCCTTTAGGTGGAGAAGTTGAACAATAGCTTTTCACCTTGTAGCAATGTGTGGTTAAGACGATCAAGATGGAAGCAACAAGTACAAAGTGCCCTCATATGGACAAGTCCAAACTTGCTAGGAGAGGAATGGTCCTTGATTGCTTAACTCGCCCTGATGAGGTCATTCTACATGGCTAACACTTGTTGGATAGTCAAAATCAATAAATGGAGCTTTTTTGTGGGACACAAATTGTGTCTGATCTAGAGTTTTTTTATTAAGACAAAGAGAGTACAAATTCTTGGAGTTGAAACGTAGTGGTCACTAAAAAGCGACCACTTCCTAAAATGTACATTCTTGCATTGTTGGTACATTGAAGGAAAATAAAATGTACCTCTGCCATATTAGTAGTGGTTGCTTTTAGAGCGCCCTACCTTAAATCCACATTTAAAAAATCCAAGAGTGAATCTCCAAGCAAATTGACTGTTAAGAAGTGAGGGCCCAAGAGTGCCTTGGTTTATCATGGGGCCTTGTCCAAGCAAGTAGCTCCCCCTCTGAGCCAGACTCTGTCAGGCAAACCTAAGATCTTGTTTGGGCGCAGGGAGAATTGACCCCCTCATTGCCCCGGTCAACGTTGGTTTGAAAAAAAAGCCCCCTATGTTGTGCCAATTTTTTGGTAATTCTTACACCTCCCCAGAGTAATTTGGGGCCTGTGATTGCAAATATGAATTCAGAATTTCAAAAAAAAATTAAACCTTGAAAATAAAAAATTCCAGGGTTTGCCCTGGAGGGGCAATGAGGGGGTCAATTCACCCTGGCCCTTGTTTGGGGACCACCATACAGGGCCCTATATTATATTATATTATATTATATTATATTGTATTGTATGCAAATTGAATCCTCCAAAGTCCAAACTGAACCAGGCACCAAGGCCAGTTAACTTACCCGTAGTTAAGTTAATAAGTTACTGCAAGTGGAGAATCGCAGTGACTCCTCACCAGCTGCAAGATCCCACTTGCAATGTCTTTGTCCTTCTCCTTCACTGTCTGTCTGGACGGTCCGTCCTTGGGACTTTGGTACGAGGGACTGATGGATGGACGGACGGACGGACGGACGGTTGGTTCTTCTCACGATGGGAAGGGGCCATATAGGGCCATACATGATAGGCAAAAACAACAAGCAGTTAAGGTACGTTACAAGAGGCTTGGTCCACTGAGCCCTGACTCCCTCTTCAAAGGGAAGGTCCGACTCAAATTTGCCTTTTGTCGCATAGCCTTCTCCAGTTCAGTGCAGAGCAGGGCTTCTTTATTTTTATTTTTATGAAGTGTCAAAGTGGAGATAAAAAAAATGTTATAGTGGTGCTTCAAATTTCAACATTCATTCACATACTAGATAGGAAATATCACATTAGCACATGTTATATGTCCATGATTCTATTTTCATTTGCAATTTGGCGATTTCATCTAATTTTTTCTTTTGAATTCAAAGTTTTTTGGTGAAAAATTTCATGGTTTCTTGCCATTTTTTAGCCAAATTATTTTTTTGTAGTGCAATCTAGCACCGAAAAGCCAAAAAAAAGAAGAGCTATGGTGTAGAGTCAATAAATTTGGGGATAACTTATTTGGGATTGGACACAATTGTATAAAGTAGTCCAATCCAATTCCATTCACAACCCAATTATGTCCTTTGTTTTTGGCCCCAATTTTGTCTAGAAAAACATCCAAATCTGTTCATTTTTTTTGACAAAACAAGTGAATTGATACCTACAAGGAATAACATGTCAATTCTATAGGTGGTTAAGGGTTGTTTGTGGGATGTTTATGACTCCACTCTATGGGTGTTTTTGTAATTTTAGGGCAAACCACTTTAGATATTCATAAAAATTACAATTTTAATCAAAAAATTATAATTCCACTTAGTTTTCTTTCATAAAATAAGCACACACCTCTTAAAAAATGTGCCCCTTTTAGAGTTTGGCCCAAGATGTTTAGATTGCAATTTAAGGTGGTGATAGGCTTGTCTACCTTAGTAGGATAGAGAATAGTTGAAGTTTTAATTACCAAAACAATGCTATAACATTATACTTCAACACTAATTTTAATCCTTGAAAACTTGAATTGCATGCATTGGTAGGATTATAAACCCCTAAAGGACTAAACAATGTTCTTTTGCAACATAGCAATTTTGGGTAGTATAGTTTCAGTTGCAGCTTGAGCAACTTAGAAAAAATCACTTTCTTAAAAAGATAAAAAAACTTAATTTGGTTTCCTAGATTTTTATATACATAGAAAGCTTTGAATCATTCCATTTTTATTAATAAGATGAAAGTTACGAGGAATTTTAGTTTACAAATAGTTATGGAATCTCTTTATTTAACTCTATTTTAATATTTTTGAAAAAAAATAAAAGATTGGATGTAGATTGTTTATTACAACCATTGGGATTGGAAATTTTCAATTCCATAACTATTTTCTTAATAATTTAGTATTTTAAATCATTCTCTATTTCTTTCTACTTACTAACTTTTTCAAGCATGAATATGAAAAAAAATTGTTGAAATTATTTACATGTATTTCCAACTTATTTCTTCAACATACGACAATAAAAATAAAAATAATTTTTTTGGAGAGTTACAAGTTGTAGGATCTATGTAAAGTTTGAAAGACGAATCCTAACAATTTGGGAAGAGTTGGAAATCCTTTTTTTTGAAATCCAAGCGATGTGATCTTGCAATTGGTGAGGTTTCTTATTTTGAAATTTTAGGAAGGTGTACTCTAACAAATTAACTAAAGGATCTTGTAGTTAAATATGTCAATGAATAAATAAAAATGAAGATTTTAGCCTTGCTTTGGGTTTGAGTACTTTGGAAGTAATTTTGGGCCTAAAAACATCAAATTCATTTAGGAGTTAAGTGTAACCAAATAATCCTTCTAGATGAGATGGTGAAAGATGGGACAAGTGTCATCAAGTGGGTAACAAAATGAGTGAAGAAAGAAAACTCAATAGTGAAAGAAAAAGAATTGTGCTACGGAAAAACAATATTTGTTTCAAAAAGTCTCTCATACCTACTTACCCTTAGAGTTTTGTAATTATGATCAAATGCACTTAGGGTAACCATCTAGTTTAACAAGCATATTTAATGTAAAATATTCAAGCTAAAAGTAATAAAAAGTGCCTAATGACAAACATATTATACAGACAACTAAATAGAACAACCAATGCATGAAGTTAAAGTCTAGTTTGAAAGCAATTAAAATTTAACATTTTTAGAATGGAATTTCTATTGGACATAATAATGTTCAATAAAGTCTATAGAAAGAAATGGGAGATAGCAATTACTTTCCATCTCCAACTAAGCTTGAGATGTTGACAATTGAACAATGTGAAAAATACACAATTTCCTTCATTATTCATTATTTAAATGTTGAGAAGAAGATAAATATTTTATATAAGTGTAGAGGTAGGGGATACAACAATCCATTTGGTATATAAGAATTAGGTTTGGCACTTGTAGTCAAATCAAGATTCTAAACCCAAGAAGTTAATCCCTAAAAATCTTTTCCTATATTTCACCAAAAAACACTCAAAATGGGTCGTTTGAATGGCAAAGCCCCTCCTCCCAAAAAATGACAAATGAAATCTTGTCGCATCTTATTGTATTCTAGTGGTAGACCACTTCAATATGTTGTAGTAAAAAAATGGAAGTTTTTGATTGCACAAATTGCAAGATTTTAGTATTTAAAGTTAGAAAAAATATTTTTTGGAGGCATCCAAATTATAGGTAGCTTTGATTTGGAGAGCCTTTTGCAAAAGTTAATTTCACTTCTTTTTTATTGAATTTCTTTTGCTTTTTGTGACAAAGTTGGTCACATACTCAAATTTTGGAGCTTCGCAAGTTTGATCAATTTATGACCAGGAGCACGCAAGCTGAATTCCATAGATAAGGTGGACCAGCCACTTCCCAATTTTGTGACCTATTGTTTGGCCCCAATTACATTTACTACCCCATTCAAATTTGTCTAGGAAATGTCCTAAACCATTTAAATTTTTGACAAAATTTGACAAGATTTTGACTTCAATGTCAACATGGGATAATGTGTCAACCTTTGATTGGTGGATACTTAAGTGCTAATAGATACATAGAAGTGCATTTGTGAGTTGTTGGTAGGGCGTTTATGATTCTAGTCTATAGGTGGTTTTGTAATTTTAGGTTGATTACTTCAAAAATTTATAGAAATTACAGTTTTAATCGGAAAATTATAATTCCACTTGAGTTTGATTCTTGAAACAAGCGCATACTTCTGAAAAATATTTGCCCCAATTCCAGGAAATTACAGTTTTAATCGGAAAATTATAATTCCACTTGAGTTTGATTTGTGAAACAAGCGCACACTTCTGAAAAATATTTGCCCCACTTGGAATTGGATCCAAGATATTCAGATTGCAAATCAAGGTGGTAATGGGCAGTTCTACCTTATTGGGTGGAGGGAGGCCAGGTCAAGGTTCACTATGCCTGACATTAAACAAGTTTACCACATGCCATGTCCTCTGAACACCTACATTCCCCTTGTGCATGAAGATTTTCCCTTGCTTCAAGAAATATACTTTTAAAAGAAATGTCTGGCAACTATCACACAAAGCTTCAATAACCACTTATCTTGTATAATTAGAGATGAGAAGACGAGCTATATATACAAATGGGATGGTAGGAGGTAAAACAACTCATGTGGGATATGTAAATTACAATTAGTAGGAGCTCAACCGCTTGTAGTTATGTCAAAAATAAGAATTGTGTTCAAAGTAGAATTTCAGACCTCATTTAGGCATAGTAGAATAAAGTTTTTTGAACAACTTTGAACTTAGTTAATGTGTAAAATAAATTTTACTTTTATCTCAAAAAATCCGTTTGAGATTTTGAGTCTCCAATCAAAAGTTATGGACAAATTTCAAAAGAGGGGTTGGAAGGGACATTTTTTTCTTAATTTTATTCATAGCTTCTTTTGGGAGACTCAAAATTTCAAACCAGTTCCTGGAGATGAAATTTATCTTAATTTCCCACATTAACTTAGTCCAAAGCTTTTTGAAAAAGGTTATTCTATTATGCCTAAGTGGGGTTTGAAATTCTACTTTGAACACAATTGTTACCTTTGACTTAACTATGAGCAGTTGAGCTCCTACTAATTCCTAATTTAGATATCCTATATGGGTTCTTTTATCTCCTATCACCTCTCTTGTATAAAGAGCTTGTCTTCTTACTTTTATGCCCCCTAGGAAAGTGGCTTTGAAGTTATGTGAGGTAGTTGCTAAATATCTTGATTTCTTTGAATTGAATGTCAAGTTTTCTAAAAATTTATTACCTCCGTCCCATAATGATCTTCTTGGACAAAAGTTTCCAAATTATGGTTAAAAATAACATTAAAAAAACAATTTTATGCTATAAATAGAGTTTGGTTCATTCCCAATATTATAGAAACTTTGAGTTTCAGAGCCCTTTTCAAAGTGTAGTTTGGAAATATTGAAATGTAGATTTTTGGAGTCATTTTCAAGGAGCACCATTGGTCAATTAATTGTTGAGGGTGAGGGTGACATTTTGTAGGCATTTAGTAAATGCCCAAGCCCACATGTGGCCCTTTGTTTGCCTCTTAGAGCTTCATCCCCTTCAATCAAGAAATATTCAAAGAGATGCAAAAAATAAGAATGAATAGTTTTGATTGACTCCTTTAGTCATTTCATTTGTCTTTTGATTGATGATTGCATGGATAGAGGAGGAACTACTATTTGGAGTTGTTTTGTTGGTCCCAAATAGCAATCGAAAACCAAATTTGACCAATTTGCAATGTTACAAAGTGCAACAAGATCATTTTGGAACAAAAAATTAAGGCCATTAGGAAGTTCATTTTGGGACAGAGGGAGGATTTCCTAGAGCAACTAACTCTTTGGCACACCTTCCTTGTACTTTGCTTAATTTTTGGGTCTCAAAAAAATGTAAGAAGCAATATGTTTTCAACTTGGGCTGAGAATCTATCTTAGCCTAGGCCTTGTTCCTACCCCACTAAGCATAGTGATGAAAAATTTGCTTCAATATAAATACCCTGCTCATGCTATAACTTGTCTATAAAAACAATATATTTTCCCCAATTAACTCTTCATGGGTTTATCCAATTGTAATTTTTTATGGTTTAATGGCAAGGTACATGTCTTCCCCACATCCAAAAAAAACTTTCAAAAATATAGTGACTATTTTCATTCTTAGTAAGCTGCCCAAAATTGTTATGCTTCTGAAAAAACATCTTTTTGTCCTTTACAGGTTAACAACTCCAAATCATGTTAAAATGCAACATTGTGAGTGATTCCACTATTTATGTTTGTTTATAAGTGGCCTTAATATAGTCATGTGAATTGTTAAAATGTGACTTGCTTGAATAAATAAAACTACTCGATATTTTTTTGCAATGTGATAGTGATTTTTGGGGGGTGAGCTAGTGTCTTCATGACTACAATAGGGTCATGTATTTTTTGGGTGTAAAAATTCCAAAGAATGTATCCACTTTAGGACATTTAGATTGAGACCATTTAGAAAAATATTGTGGACATTTTAGGTAAATAAGATAAACACAATGACTATAGATTCAATTTTTGTTGGTTTTAGGGGTGATCAAACTGTATGTACAAACTTTAGGAAATATGGTTTCAAATATTCCTAACTAATTCATACATTGTAAAAACAATGCAATTCCACTTTTAGTTGCATTGTGTTCTAATCATTTTTTGTGAAAAAATGACAATTCTTCAACCCTGTGAAGAACTAAATCTGAAATCATGGCCACAGTAGGATAGCTTATAATCCTAGCTTATGACAAAAAATAGAAAATAAAAAATAGAAAATATATATAACAAGTAAGTAATATCAAGTAAGTAATTTTAAGAGATCAAGTAAGATTCTGCCTTTCCCAAATCCATTTATAATTTGAAGTTTTGATGCAAAATTTATGAACAAAATTAAAAGAAAAAATTTGGGAATGCTTTTCACAAGATTTGTGGAAGTTCAATCATTGCAAGCCCCCTTGCACTAATTTGGATAATTTGGGATGAATGTGATCTAATTAGAATCAATTTTTTGGATGAAAGTTAGATGAAAGTTGAATGGAAATCATAATATTGGAGGTAGTAATAAATAGTATGGATCACACTATATTGAATTCATCTGAAATAGTGTAATCCAATTATAAATGGATTTGGGGGAGGCGGAATCTAAGTTGACCTAATAATGGTACACTCCACAAACTCATATAATTCCCCCTACATTAGTAGAATGGTTGTCTTTGGACACCAATAAATAGTGTCAAGCATAGTACTCAAGACCCACATTGACAGCAAACTAGTGTCAATGTGGGCCTTGAACACCATTCTCTAACCATGTTCCTTAGTGCCCAAAGACCATTGTTTCTACTACACTAAATAGTGAAATTAGGTTAATTTCTTGACGTTCTATACTATATAAATACTTACTAATTCTATACAAAAATTTACTATTTTTGAATTTAGTATAATTGTAATTGGGACTCGTGAATCTCCATGTGTACAAATGGAAATATTTGTTGACATGGATGACTTGTAAAATACTTTTCTTGAAGTAAGGCAACCTAATTTTACTATTTAGTGCAATATTATATTGAATAGTGAAATTAACTCCTAAAGGATCTAGGCCTTTTCTCTGCCCAAAAACACTCAAAACTGCCATTTCTATAGCAAAGAGTAAAAACATTTGAAAATTGTTTTGTTTTCACATGTAATTGTAGGATCTTACACCTAAATAGTATGAAAATGTGTGTAAAATTTTTCATAAATTTTGACCGCACAAATTGCAAGATATTTGAATTTAAAGTGAAATAAACAAGCTTTTCATCACATTGCAAGGCTAGATTATTTGATTTTGAACTTTCTTAAATTAATTTTTTTGCACTACAAAGTTTTGAACTTTAAATCTTTATTGTGGGGAATTGAGTTGAGAGTCTAGGGAAAAAAATAAAATTCAAAAACACTTAATTTTCTTTCTTTAAAAAATTATTAAGTAGAAATAGGAGGAAAATCTAAAATATTGATATCTCTAAAATGGAATTAAAATGCACTAATACAAATGGGGAGATTGTTCTAGGAAGAAAACTAAACCATGTGGAAATTTATTTATTTTAATTGTAAAAATTGCATTTAGAAATGAATCCTACAAGTTATTTTTTCAAAAAGGTGCTCTAATTGCATAAATTGTGTGATCTCATAACAAATCCAAATGGAATGACTCAAAGCTTTCCATGTAGAAAAAAATACAATCTATGAGGAGGGAAAAAAATTCAAAAATTTCAAATTTCCAAAATTTCTTTTTGCTCCCCCTTCTATTTTGAGACGTTTAGGGCATAACTTTTTGTTCTTGGGCATTGATTGAAAAATAATAATATTCCCATGAAGATAATTAATTTTTCTATCTTCAAAAAAGTTTTAAAAATTAGGACAAAAATTGAAACCCTAGGTACTTGCTTGAAATCCCATTTGTCCCCGAAAGGGACAAATGATCCTTTAGGAATTAATTAGGTTATCCCCTACTAATTTCTTGACATTTTGCACACTATAAATATTTGTTATTATTTTATAAGGATGCACTAATTTTCATCAACCTAGATCCATATAAGGTAGCCAACCTCTTTCTGACCACTAACTTATTTTCGCTAGTTCAAGTTCTTTGTTTCCGATCACTTGTGACAGCTCACATGGTTTAGTGACAGCTCACATGGTTTAGTGACAGCTCACATGGTTTAGTGACAGCTCACGTAGTACAAATGTCAGGGAGGTGTACATTGAATTCATACAATGATCACAAGATGTACATTTGAAGCTACAATTATCACCTACTTTGAAGCATGATTGATTTTGTAATCAGCCTATGGTTGGAAATGCGGTGCCCTGTATAACAAAAATGGATTGAAAGAAATTTTTTATGAAAAAAATTCATAACTATTTCGTTTTTGAGGGGAAAAAAGGAAAACTTTATGGAACCCTCTTCAAATCTATTTCTCTACATGAGGGATTTTTCTCCTCACCAAATGCATACTGAAACTACACTAAATTGCTTAAATGGTCGGAATGAGGTTGGCTACCTTATGATATTGGGTTGGTGCAGCAGTTGAGGGGCTCAGTTCAGTGAGTCGCAAGGACCTCCACACAAACAAGCAGTGAGTCATGAGGTATCTTTTCTAGGTAAGGCAGCCTAATTGCAAAGGCAACCTATTTCACTATTCTGTGTAGTTATTGAAAGTTAGCATCATCAGTCTGGGGGCACAGTGATCAAGCTAAGTTGTCTCATGTGAGAAATACATTTATACAATTTATTACTACTTGTTGATTTCCTATTAATTTAATTCCAGTCAATGAGAAAAAGTATGTGAAAATTGCGGCCTGTGCACTAATAGGGTTATTTATTTATTTATTTTTGTAAGAAAGGGTCACTAAAAGGGTTATTGTGGGGCAACATCTCCCCAAAATTTGAAGCAAATATACTTAACTTATGAGAGTTGGAATCAATTTGTGTGTGTGTCATGTCATGGAATTGGTCTACTGTGCCACCATACTCTTGTCACATGGGACCCCTTCTTATTTTTATTTTTATTTTGGCTTATCCATGTGCAGGGCTAGTGAGCCTGCTTGACAGACTGAATGAAAGAAGAGCCAGAAAATGGAATTGAAGGTAGTCTGCTCTTACAAGCGGCTTTTTAAGAGATGATTGCATCGGGGAAGCTAAATTTCTTGAAATAAAATTTCTGTAAATTTTTGGACCTTCATGGAATTAGTTATGAATTTTTGAAGTTGAAATGCGGTGGTCACTAGAAGCACCCCCCTCATGAAATGTACAGTTGTATACTATTGATATATTGAAGAAAGTAAAATGTACCTCCATGTTAGAGGTTGCTTTTGGAGTACCCTACCTTAGATAGCTATACATATTATGCACCCTCTTCTCCATAGCATTAGTTCCCCAAGATCACATAATAATATTCAAGTTAAATCAATTAGAGAGTCCAATAGTAATAACACTACTTTGCACTAATTTGGGAATTACGCAAATTTACGAGATGCCCAAATACAATAGCAATTTTATTATGCTCTCAAGTCTCAACCATCAAAGTATGTCACTAACTCTCCCATAAAATATTTATTTATTTATTTGACATGCATACCAAGGGTGTACAAGGCCAATTGTGAGTTTCGGATTTCTTCTAAGGTAGTCTGCTCTTAAAGTGACATTTCAAGAGTTGATTGCATTTGAGGGGAGGCTAAACACCTTGAAACAATTTCTAGTAACTTTTTATAGGAAGAACAATGGATTTGGCATCAAACCCAAGTTGTTTCATATTTTTGGGACCTTCTTGGAATTAGTTACAATTTTTTGAAGTTGAAATATATTGGTCACAAAAAGTGACCAACTCCTCAAATGTACACTATTGGTACATTGAAGAGAGCACAATGTACCCCTGTATCATGGTTCCTAATAGAACACATTTGCTTTTTAGAGCAAACTACCTTACTAGGATTGTTTACTTTCATGAGACATCATAAGTGACTATTATCATTATAGAATTGTAAATAAATCTATAGGTCAAATTGAAGTGAGTTGATAGTACTTTAAAGATTAAAGTAATCCACACTTAAATGTGTTCAAATAAGCTCTATAGACAAATGGGTATGCAATAATAATTTTTGTAGGTAGATACTTCCAATTGAATCATAATGGAAGTAGTTGCATACATTTTGGAATCACTATGAATTAGTTATGAATTTCACAAATGCAAGGTGTAAGAGGCTATAAGTGTAATCTTGGTGATGCCAAAATCCATTTGATGCACATCAAGAAATGACACTAGTAGTATCAAAACATGTCATAAAGAAGATGTTAAAACAAAAGAAAATGTATCTAAAATTGTCCCCTTATTATTTACACTTTCTTCAACAATATTATAAATAGAGTCGTTCATTACCCCAAATTTTCGCCAATTCAACCTTACACTTGTCCTTTAATGCTTACCATTTTGGGTATCTTCCAAGTTTAGTTTCTTTTCAAAAGTAGAGGTCTACAATTAAGAGGGGTCAGAATTGGGTATGGTTGCCTTAACTCCTAAAGGACTAAGGAGTCTACCTTGGAATTTTGTAGAACTCAACAAGTTCTGTTGAATTTTTAACCTCTGAAGTTCTTTTACTATGTTTAACCAAATAACACTCAAAATGGGCTGTTGGGATGGCAAAGGCCCTCCCAAATGATGAATGCAATCTTATTGCATCTTACTATAAGATCTAATGTTAGACTACTTCATTTTGTTATAGTGAGGAAATGGGAGGTTTTGACCACATAGATTGCAAGATTATAGTGTTTGAAGTCGGAAATCTTTTTTTGAGAGGCATCCAAATTCTAAACAACCTTAATTGGGGGTGGGGGTGGGACTTTTACACAAGTTAATTTTACTTTTTTGCTTGAACTTTTTTGCTTTCTTTATATGACAAAGTTGTCTATATTTTTAAAATTTCCATAGCATTTCAAATTGATAAACATATACCAAAAGATTCCAATTGGAAACTAGCTTCAACAAAACTCTTATATAGAACCGTTTTTCCAACAATTTTTTGCTTGCTCATACAATAATTTCTTCAACATGTTAACAGTGGAGTTCTAAATATAAGAAAGTCCTAAAAGAAGGGGAAAAAAATGCCCAATATTCGTAGTTTGGGCAAGTTTGATCAATTTACGGCTTGAATCATCAAAGCTAAACTTAAGGGTAGTTGGATACATTAGGTGGGAAGGGGCTAGATCAAGGTTTGTTATACGTGACTCATCATGGATTCAGTGACATTGAATAAGTTTGTTCTATGCCATGACCTTTGAACACCTACATTTCCCTTGTGCATGAAGATTTTTCCATACTCCAAGAAATATAACTTTAGAAATTTCAACATTATATTGAAAGAAATCAAATTATTCAACAACTATTTCATGTGGCACATCACACTATGTCTGTCTAAGCTGAGAGGCCTTGGAATTGAGTGGCCAAAGTTTGTTGATTCTAATGAAATGAGCAAAAAATAGGTAGTAAAATATAAAAATTGGAGAGTGTGAAGCCTCCCAAGGCCAAGCCTAAAATCCAAACTCTTGGTAATGAACTCCCATGACCCCTCGACTTAGATGGCCACAGTGCAAAGTGTCCAAAGGGCAAGCCCGAAGTTCAAACCCATACCAATCTAGTGGTTGAAATCTTGTTAGTTTTTTTCACTTTATATGAAAAAAATTCAACAACCTCTTAGCTATAGTTTGGGTCGGATTTCTATTTGATCCAAACTTCGTTTGAAAATCCATCACCATGTAGGCAAATTGTTGCCATGTAGGTAGCTAGAAGATAATGGCCTTTGGACTCTACCTTCTAGTGAGAAGGATCAAGACATTGAGCTCTTGGTTTCTTGAAATCTCATTGGTGGAAACCCACAATGTGAAGTGTCCCTTATCTCATGCGTATGAAGATGAAAAGACAAGATCTTTATAAAAGAGGGGTGATAGCCTAGTAGGAGGTAAAACAACTCATGTGAGATATGTACATTATAATTAGTAGGAGTTCAATTGCTTGTAGTTAAGTCAAACGTAGCAATTGTGTTCAAAGTAGTATTTCAAGCCTCATTTAAGCATATTAGAATTTTTTTTTCCAAAAACTTTGAACTAAGTTAATGTGGAAAACAAAGTTCATTTTCCTCTCCAAAATTCTTTTTGAGATTTCGGGTCTCCAATCAAAAGGTATAGACAAATTTCAGAGAGGGGTTGGAAAGGACATTTACTTCGATATTTTCAAACATCTTCTCTGAATTTAGTCTATAACTTCTTTTTGGAGACTTGAAATTCCAAATGGGTTCTTCAAGATGAAATTTATGTTGATATTTCACATAAACTTTGATCAAAGTTATTTGAAAAAAGTTATTTTATTATGCCTAAATGAAGTTTGAAATTTCAATGTGAACACAATTGCTATGTTCGACTTAATCCCGAAATTGCTATGTTGCCCAAACAACATTTTCTTGGCAACATAGCAATTTCGGATAGCTCACTACGAATGGAGTTCTTTTAGTTTTTTTCTTTGAAATTTTCACACACATGTGCCCGAGGAGTAGCTTCAAGGCCCAATAATTTTCATAACTTTCGACTACATGGTTAAAATTTTATTAAATTATATTTAGTTTTCATTACTCAATGGGAAATCTAGGTAACAAAAGCAAAATTCTTTTTAAATCACTTTAAAAAAATAAATTGAAATTGGTTCTATAGATTTATCTATACATTGAAAGCTTTGAATCATTCCAGTTTGATTAATGAGATGAAAGTTATGAGGAGTTTTAGTTTAGAGTAGTTTGCATATAGTTATGAAATCTCTACTCTGAGATAAACTTTGAAGTCCTTTATTTAACTCAATTTTAAATATTTTTGGAAAAAAATAAAAATATTATGTGTATATTTTTTATTAAAGCATCACAACCATTTGGGATTGACATTTTTCAATTCCATAAATAAATTCTTAAAAATTTAGTATTCTGAATCATTCTCTACTTCTCTCTATTTATTATTTTTTTCCTATATGTTTTACAATTCCAAATGATCTGAAAATTTTCAAGAATGTAGCCAACTTGCCTTGAAGAAGGAATCCAAATAAAAGCCACCATTTTAGACATTATTTCATACCAATGTGACCTTGTAAAGTGCAGCTGCATGGTTTTCCACAATGCCAAATAAACAATTTTTGTCATTTCAAATGTTAATATCCGAGCTAATATCTTGCAATCTACATGGTAGAAATTTCTGAAATTTTTTCCACATTTTTTCAAACCAGCACACTACAAGATCCTATGATTACATGTATATAATTTTTTTTTTCTTTCTAAAATTTGGAACTCGTATTAGAAATGGCAGTTTGGGAGTGGTGAACACATAGTCAAAATCATTTAGGGGTTAACTATGAGCGGTTGAGCTCCTACTAATTCCTAATTTACATATCCTATGTAGGTTCTTTTACCTCCTACCACCCTTTTTGTATAAAGAGCTTGTCTTATCATCTTTTTACACACAAAAGAAGTGGATTTTGAAGCTATGTGAGATAGTTGTCAAATAATTTGAATTTTTTTATTTTAATGTTAGATTTTTAAAATTATATTTCATAGACTATTTGTTTTTGTGGCATCTCCTCCTTGTATTTTGTCTAGAATTTATGGGTCCCCAAAACATGTCAAAAGCAACTTTTTTCAACTTGGTCCGAATATATGTTTAGGTCTTAGGTCCACTCTTTTGACCATTAGGATGAAAATTTTGCTCTAGAGTAAATAACCCTACTTGTGATGCCCCTTCTCATCAAAAATGACATTTTCCCCCATAATTCCTTGTGGACAAATCCAATTGTAAGAAAATTTGGTGAGGGGACATTGTGGCAAGGTACCTTTTGTCCCCATATCTAAAAAAAATCTAAGAAAATCTAGTGAATACTTCCATTCTTAGTGAGTTACCCAAATATACGTTGTTTGGTCCTTTAGGGGTTCATCTAGAATTATTGCATTAAAATTTTAGGATGAATGCTAATTATCCTAATTTATGTGTGATGCTTTGTTTTGCATCATTCCAATAAATATTGCAAAAGTTAGAATCTTTTAAAAATTTCAATGTCAAATTAGTTAGCTAGAAATATCTCCTAAAAAATGACTAATTGATTTTAATGGATTGTTTAGAATGATACCTACTCAAAAACATTTGAACCATTCAATTTGAATAATGAGGTGAAAGTTATGAAGAGATTTTTGGGGGGGAGGCAATGAAGGCAAAAAAACCCTATATAAAGTTGTCTTTTGAATTCAATTTTGAAAATGTTCAATTAAAAACAAAAGATGCCAATTGTTTATTAAAACATTCTCACCATTGGAATTAACAATCCTCAATTCTTTATAAAAATTATTACTGTTTTGGACTTTTCTTTCATTTAGCAGCACCTTTTGCTTTATAATTTTCTTAAAGATGAATATGAAAGATTTTTTTGGTTAAGTTTTTAACATATATTCTCATTCCATTTTTCAATATATTGATTAAAATATACAAGTTATAGGACATATGTGTTTTCTTCTTAAAATGTTGAAAGACGAAATTCCACCTTTATGAAGGACTAAAAAAGCCTAAATTTTGAATTTTTGGGCACATTGTACTTGGAATTGGTAGGGATATTCATTCTACAATTTTGAGAGGATGTACTTGAAAAAGTTAACCAAGGGATCCTATGGTTGAATTTGTCAAAAAAAAATACCAATGAAGATTTTAGCCTTGCCTTAGATGCAAGTATTTTGAAGTAGTTTTTGACCTCTAAATATGAAAGAACTTCACGGGTAAAAAGGATGGTGACTCTCATCACTAGGCTCCAAAAAGTTGAATACCCTTCAGTTGGTGAAAGTTCATATTATTTTAGGTTCATTCAGCAATGCTCCAGATTATTTTTTGGAAAGTTTTTAAATGTGATTTGGATCCATGACAATGAAGGTAGTGTGCTGGTATTTAAACTCCATAAAAATTTTGACATTTTCAAAAATAGAGAAATTATTGGACCTCATTTGTAATTAAGTTTTGAATTTATGAGGAATATGGGAGTTTGAGTAGAGTTTTAATAAAAAACAATTAGAAGTTTTTTTAAAATATTTTTTCTAAAGAGAGATTAAGGACCTACATATCTTCAATGAGTAGTTCATACATCCTTCCCAAATAGTTCTTGTGTGCTTTTGTAATTATTGGCTTTGCATGGTGAAGCAACTACTTGTGTGCAATGCGATAATTGTCCCTATTACGAGATTGTGTAGGCTTTAGAAATTCTTTGTCCAACCCTAATCCCTACACCAACTTCACGGTCTCTACATAAGATAGTCTGACTCACTTTGCATCAAAAAAAATTACGATGATGTAATTTGAGTACTTCCCTTACTCAAAAGTGAGTCAATGCTATAAGGACAAAGCCTCACAAGGTGTGCGTATATAGATTCTTGTCATTTTCACGCAAATGGAAAAGGATTTATTTCAATACAACATGTGGGATGTTTTTTGAGTTTTACTAGATATTTTTTTCTATAATTTCCATATTGAACCATTTTTCCAAGTATTAAATTTATTTTCCCTCTATTTTTTATTCTCATATAGATTTTTTTTCCCAATTTTTTTTCCAATGTTTTCAAATTGCCACAACTTCTTTTTTTTCCCCCAAATTTCCACCCACTAACAATAAACTACCCAAAAATTCTCACCAAACATTGTACCAATATCTTCACAAAATGGTTCAAGTTCAGGAACTGGGCGGAATTTTCCATCCGGGTTCATTACATGTATCCGTTCCTACCCCCAGGCGGAACTGTTGGATGAATCTGGCGGGTGCCACTGTGCCTGGACGGAGGGGAGGGGCCCACCCATCCGGCTAGATCCCCTGTGCAGGCAGCGAAGATTTGAGGCCCCCGGGAGGAGGGGGGGAAGTCAACATGATCACATGATCTGCGGTGCCCAGCTCCCAACATTCAGCCCATGGCAGGGGATGCACTTTAGGATCATTGTACGGGATGGACCGGGACTCAGCGGGACTCAACTCGACTGGGGGGTCCAGGGTCCGGGGTCCGGACCGAGGAAGCAAGGCGAGGATCTCACCTCACTGATGAGCACACAGGCAGGCAGCCTGCCTGCCTGCCTGGGGCCTGGGTCTGTTGCCGGTGGTGGTACGTTACATTAGGTTCCACTTCGACCAAACCCAACTGGGAAGTACGAGAGTACGTTAACTTAATAAGGGAAGGGAACTCAGTTCAGTTCAGACCATGTGAACAATGTCAGCATTCATTCCTCAACAAAAATATTTACCAATGGATTCAAAATAAAATAAAATAAAAAAACCAATCCAGCGGGAACCGACCCCCTCGCTCGTCCCCAAGGGAAAATGCTGACATTTTATTTTATTTGCCATGCAGGATAAAATTTGCAAGTTTTGAATTCACATTTTGCAATTAGAGGCCCCCGAATTAGCTAGGAGATGATCCTTGAAGAAGATAAACTAATCAAGCACATAATTGGGGGGGCTTTTATTTTACATGCACCCTTGGAATGACTTTGGGGGATGAGTGAAGGGGGTAGTTCTTAGTAGGTTGGTGTAATTGTCTTGTTAAATAGAGTTCTAACTTTTTTACGGCTTTGTAATTGGAATTTGAAATTTCTATTATTGGAAGTGCATTCAATTCAAAAGTGTTTGGAATAGGTATGAGAAATTTCAAATTTAGACATTGGACAAAGAAAATAAACCACTTTAGAAGCTAGCTGAAAGGCAAAAATATATAGTGGTCTTGGTAGATCACGGTTACCAATCAGCACATCACTCCCAATTGGGTGCAAATCAATCCTTTGGTGGAATTCCATGGAGACAGTTAGCATTGTGACTTGGTGAAAAAGCATTAAAAAAGTTTAGAAAAAAGTTTAAAATTTTCACCCTCCTCCCGACGCCACTTCAATTGTGTTGTTGCCTGAAAGTTCTGAAGATGGCTTAAGGTTCACTAGATTTATTGTTTTTCTTGTTGCGTGCGAGATTGCTCCTCACATATTTGCTTGATTGTCCAATTGTGCCCCACTACATTGCATTTGTTGCCATGTGTTTATTGTTCATCGCCATCTTTGTAAGTTAATCCCTAAAGTCTGAAGAGCCTCCTCGGGGACTCTTGAAGGTTTGGGCACTCTTGAAGGTTTGGGCACGTACTTATGATCTCAATTTTTAGCAAGATTTTTTGAAATTTTTGCTATTGTATATTAGTTGATGACATCAAGGTGTCTAAGTGTTGTATCAATTTTCCAATGTTCTGAATTTGCCTTGTATAAAGTGGATAAATGGCTTCTTCTAGTTAGAAAATGGCCAAATTCATGTACCAAACTATAAAAGATGTTCTGAATTTACCTTGTATATAGTGGATGAATGGCTTTGTCTAGTTAGAGAATGGCCAAATTCATGTACCAAACTATAAAAGATGTTGTGAAAAAGAGGATTTTCAGTTGAGAAGTTCATGATACTTACATGTGACAAAGTGACTATGGGTAGACAATGGCAATTGGATTTGCATACATGCCTAAATTGTTGTCAGTTATATAAGATTATCCTTGTTGATTTCTTTGCAACAAGTGTTTGATGGGTCAAGTGTGGATAATCTCATGGATGTCATTGTGAATGCATTGCAAGATGGTGGGACCTCTTTTTAGAACAAATCCAAACAATCTCCTAAGTTGTTTTGGCATTGAGGCGTTAGCACTTTCTAGGAGCTAGAAGTAGTGTTACCATGCAAATTAGCACTAAGTTTTCACCTTTTTATGCATGGATGTGCACTACATGGTGTGATGGTGCAACCTCATTACTAGTGTTTGAAGTTGTGGAATATATAATCCAAAAGGTGCACACCTACTTCTCCAAGAGTACCAAACACCCATATGAATACTAGAAGTTGTTGGAGGTTATGGAGACTAAAGGCTTGAAGCTGCTCCTTCAAGTGTAGTATCATTTGATTGACTTTTGGTTGACTACCACATCATCATGATAGTAGTAATAGTGTTGTAGAGGTTTGTATTTGATCCCAAATTGAGTCTAGTGTTTCTTCATGCTTTTTGCTTGTGTCTTACTTTGATGTTGCAAACTGTTCATGTCTTTTGGTCTTTTGTTATTCTTGATCTATTTTTAGTATGCTAGACATTGCATAAATGTTTGACTTTCATGCTAGATCCATATTCATTACTTGAAATGGTCACTTTGATGTTGTTGCTAAAAATCATAGATGGCTTAGTTACTCTTGCTTCAAAACACAATGTCTACATCTATGACTTCATGATTGCTTTGAAGATCCCCGAGAGACAACTATCCACATTGTATGTGGAGAAGAGCATTGCGTACATGGGAGACAAGTTTTAGTCTTTCTTATTAGAGTGCTTGCAAAGCCAAATCTACATGAAGTGGGTATCAAATCTCAAGAGAGACTCTGCCTAGCTTGTGTTTGTGGCAAACAATGAGAGGGGTTTGGAAGTATCATCCAAAGTTTTAAAATTGAATGCATAGGTGAGTGCAAGTCCTCCACATGTGATCAATATATCTTGCTTTGTTTTGCATATAGGCCAAGCTTTGTTATGTATACGCTTTTTGGATCGAGGAACACTTTCATTAGCAAGAATTAATAGTTTGCCTTGTGTTTGTGCAAGAGCGTCAGACAACTACAACATAATCTTGGCACTTGATTTCCGTCCCATGTGATCATGGATGTGCTTAATATGGTATACCTATTGTATTAGCTACAAAATGAGGCCAAGCGGACATTTTCAAAGTACTTGTTTGTTCTCGTGAGTTTTTATGGTAAGTTGCATATCATGGTGGTCGATAAAGTCAAGCAACTTGAGCCACCTATCCTAGACCACTACAAATTGAAGAGACAATATACATAAATTGTTTACGCTTGTTGTACTAAACAATGCCAAGAAACATATAGAGACACCTTTAAACTTCAATTCCTTAACACGCTTGTAGCTCTACATCGACACATGCAAAGTATTTAGAGTGAAGGCTTTTCTAGAGTTTTGGACTAGTAGAAGTTGCAATAATGCATGCTCTAGGGTCTATCGACAATGATAAGTGTCTTAGTTTTCTTGGATTTCTGAAGAATAAATTACGGAATTCTTTGTCATGCATACGAAGCTAGTGTGTAGTGGGAATGTTCTTGTAGATGATCTATATTTTGGAAAAACTTTCCTTATGACAATGTCTACAACCATTGGTCTAATCACGTTGAACATCACTACACCTAACCTACTAGGTCCTAAGTCAATTCCTATAGATAGAAGTCTGGCATCATTGCTTGGTGATTGATGATTTGTGTAGAGTTTAGATTTGTTGAGTCACTCCATCATGGCTTCAAGTTTGTTTGTTTTTTAAATGGAAGGGCCTTTGCTTGGCCATACATGTGTCCATCAAGATTGTAGTGAATGAATAAGTATGTATTGCTAATAAATTGTTTCCAATTCACGCTTTGGTCTTTGCTCTCATGAGTATCGTGACACACGTTTGCTTAGTTAGTCATTCACAATTTGTATGTGAGTAGTTGGCATACAAAAAAATTCTACACATTTTGGGAGGTTGTCAGAGATCTTTTAGTGCATCAATCAGAGTAATGTTGAATCCTTTCTATCTAGATTCACTCAACCTTCATGTACCATAGATTGTAATTCTAAAGTATTCATTGGTGCATTAAAGAGATTATATTGATCGATTGCACAAGGAGCCATGGTGATGTGGCTAAAGGCAAGAAGTTGAGTATTCATATGAGCTAGATGCATACATATACTTTTTCTTTTTCTTTTTAAACTTTCAAAATGTAGTACACACTACTAGTCCAATTGAAGCATGAATAAGGCATGATATTGACAAGTCTTTGACAACTATTAAGGAGAACAAAGGTCAAGTGCTTGGTGACTTAGTTTACGTCTAAGAGGTCTTCTTGAGTCATAAAAGGTTTTATGAAGCCTTGAATTTTAGAATCACCAAAGACTTTTAGAAACCTTCTATAGATTCCAATCTACTACAAGAAGACTAATATATGGAATTAATACACAAATACTCTAAATAAGAAGGCACAAAAAGTTTATAATGAAGAATTCAAATAACAAGGAATAAAGAATTTGCAATTAGGATTCTAAGGTAGAAGATGAATTTGCCTTAATTCCTATTGACATCTACAAGGTCATGCAAGTCACAGTTGGCATTGCAAAAGTCTTGTAAGGGCCAAATATCAACAAGATGTGGTGTATGAATTGTCTATATGCTTAATTTCTTGTATCATTCATGTTGGAAAGGTTACAACTATTGCTAATGGCCTGTGATACAAAGACCTAGATACAAAACTAGAGGAACTAAGAGGGAGAGGACCTACTCAACATATGCCATTACACTACAACACAATCCTACAATTTTAACCCCTAAAGTTCCAAGTGTCCTTTTGGAATAGACATCATATATGAAAGTTTGGGTAGGTTCCTATGATCTCAATTTTTTATGTTATTTTTTTTTAAATTTGAAGATAGAAAAATACATTAGCTTCAAGGAAACATGATTTTTATTTCAATTAGTGCATAAGAGCAAAAGTTATATCTTTCTAAGCTCAAATTGAGTTAATTAAGCAACAACACCAAAACAATTTGATATAATATTTTTTTTAAATGTGTTTCTCATAGGCTATATCTTTGTCTATATAAAAACTTTGATTCATTCTATTTTGATTAGTAATGTGAAAGTTATGGAGCTCCTTGTTTTGTAGACAATCATTGGATCTTCTTAAGAAAATATCGTATAGAATTTGTTTTTGAACTTGATTTCTACACTTTAAAAAAAAAAATTTACGAGGTTTAATATACTTACTAAAACAATCTTATTGTTGGGATTAGTGTGTTTCAATTCCATCTTAGATCTATTAACAATTTAGATTTTCCTTCTATCTTGTATCTAATTCTACTTAAATTTTTGGTAAAGAATGGAAATCACAAGAATTTTTTTGGATTCTTTATCCTAGGTTTTTAAATCAATTTTTTAATATAAAAAATTCAAAATTCAAATTTTGGAGTGCAAAATTTTTAATTAAGAAGATTCAAAGTCTTATAATCTAGTTGCACAAGGTGTAGGAAATTTATTTTTCTTCACAAATGTCATGCAATCTGCCTAGTCAAAGTTTTTAAAATTTCTTCTATGCATTTTTATACTCATCTAGTGCAAGATCCTATGATTAGATATGAGTGAAAAACAATTTGTCAATTTTTTTGCTATTTGCAATAGAAATGGAAATTTTAAGTGTTTTTTGATGAAAAAATAACCTTAGGATTGTATGAATTAAAACCCTCTCTAGGACAAAGCTTGGTTTGATTCCCAATCAAACCACACCAACATGTTGCCCTCCTAGGACAATTTGTTCATGATCATTTGAAGACACTTGTTTAGATCTTTACATTTGTGTCTCACTAAATTAATTATAAATATTTTTTTGCATATTTTGCTTATATCATAATAAATATATATTATTTTATCCCAATTTCATCAAATTTACCATATCAAAAGTTTAAAAAAAATCAAGCATTGGTTTGGATGTATGAGAAGTTCTGTGGTCTTAAAAATTCTTGGAACTTTGGCAGTAAGGTTGAATAGGCCATTACGATTAAAAGACCCATCATAGACACCTAGGGAATGATCCCATTACCTCTTTTTTTTTTTTTTTTTTTTCTTCAATAAATTAGAATTGGGCCACAGTCAATGCCTTAGATAACGCTAATGGAGTGATTAGTGATTACAACACGAACTTCCAACTTTTGAGTGTAACTTCATTATAAAAAATGTTTTTTTAAACCTTCATGTTGTAACCATGTTAGAAAATATTGTGACTACTTTAAGTGAATAAGATGAGTATTATAGATAACAATTTTTGTTGGTTTGGAGAGAGTGTAAAGACTCTTTTAACCAATCCACTTCAAAAATTCATAACAAATTCATACTATGTCGAAAAATAATAATTTCAATTGCTCTTGCCATTTCTCACACTTGTCTTTGCTTGGGGATTTAAAAAAAATAAAAATCCCCAATGTCATGAGGGCCAACTCCTCATTCTGCCCAATGATGGACTGTCTGCTCTACCTTCCAAATCTTGTCCAACCTTGGTTGTTCTGCAATGGATCTCCATTTTTTCTTTTTGTAACTTTAAAATCTTCTCCAACTTCTGGGAGATGAATGCCAAACCCAATTCTTTTTATTATTTTACTGCGATCATCGAACAGCCTTGCCTAGTCATCCAGGAGCCACTTGAACTGAAGATTGTTGCCATCATCATCACCATCATCAAAGGAGCACCAAAAACATTCAACGAGGGGAAACAAGGCGCAAATGACGACACAGGAGTATCCTGTCCTGAACATTGTACAATAAATTTCACTTTCACTTTCATCTGTGTAAGGGAGAAAAAAACAAAAAAGAACCAAGAAAAACAAAAAACAAAACAAAAAAGTGTCTGGCAAGCTTCGTACTGTCGGATCTTCTTTGCAATGAAATTCTGTTTCATTTGTTTCCAAAAACAGCGAAAAAAGAAAAAGAAAAACAGCAGCTCACTGGCAACTCAAAAGGGTCCAATTGGGAAAAACTGCCATTGGCACCAAACTGTGCAGTTGCGAACCACTGAACCGACCCCCTTGCTTGTCTGCCAGGGAAAACACTGAAATATTTATTTGCCAGGCATCATAAAATTTGCAAATTTTGAAATTCACATTTGCAATCAGAAGACCCAAAATAGCTATACTAAATAGTGAAATTAGGTTGCCTTAATAACCCCTCACCACCCAAGGCCTAACCATGTCAAAAAACAACCTTGTTTTTTCAAGTGTTATAAGTCTAAATGTGTGCAAGGTAGGAAAATCTCAACCGTACAATCTTGTAGTGTGCATGTTGTAGATGGTGTAAATCAAATTTTGGGTCATTTGACCGCATAGATTGAAAGATTATAATGTTCTAGTGTTGAAAAAAGATGCTGAAATTTTCCTAAAAATATATTTGGAGGTGAAATTCGATTTCTAAACCTACTCAAATGAAAAAAAAAATTTAAGTACAAAGTGATTCAAAACCCAAAGACAAACACTTTGGTGGGGGAAAAAAATCATTCAATTGACTCATTGCGTTTGCAAAATTGTTTTGAAATGTCAAAAAACAGTGAAAAAAGTAGCAAAAAAACCACATCTACTCAGATGCTTCTCAGTCAATCATAACTTCTTGCATTGATATGAAATTTTTACCACAAGAACTAGACTAGTATGTGCAACTTTTCCAACAAAAATTATTGAAAACAAACCCTGCCTAAAGAAGTTATAAGGCACCGAAGTTTACTGTAATGCAAAAAAAATTGGATTTTGAACTTTGAATTGCTCCTAAGCATTCAAAACAACTTGGATTGACATGAAAATTTTACCACAATAAGTAGAATTTATGGCAAACAAAATCCAACAAATTTTATTGAAAACTAAAATTTGATGAAAAAGATACAAGCCACTGAAGTTGCAGCCATCTCAATTGAACCTCTAAACTTCGAATGGCTTTCAAAAACTCTATACATCTTGGGTAGATCTAAAACTTTTACCACAAAAAATAGACTAGTATGTAAAACTTTCCCATCAAGTTTTATTGAATTTGGACATTGGATGCAAAAGTTACAACACTTTGAAATTGACTTCTAGATTGTGTGAGGACACTTTTGGTCCCCTTCGGCGGTGAGAGGTTAACAACTAGATTGCCTTACCCCAAGAAAGTTACTTTACAAGTCATCAAAGTCAATATATATTTCCATTTGTATACATGGAGGTTCATGAGTCCCAATTACAACAATACCTCAAAAGCAGTGCATTTTTATACAATAACATTAAATATTTATATAGTGTCAAATGTTGAGAAATTAGTGTGGGGCAACCTCATTTCACTATTTAGAGTAAGAGGGGTGTAGAAGATAAATGAATCAAGAACAAAACATGGAGTCTTTTAATTTACATGCATCCTTGGAATGACTTTGGAGAGACAAGCGAGGGGGGTAGTTTACCTCGGCCATGGAGAATGACCTATTGTAAGTTTTTCCTTTATACTTGTTATTGGATTTGTAATTTCTTACCTTCAAAAGAAGAAATAGCAAGAAAAATTCCATGTATATGTATTGGTAAACTTGTTTTTGAAAAAACAATTATAGACATTTTAAGTGGTCAAATGAGAAACATATTGTTTCTTGCTATAGATTAAGGTGGATCTTTGAATTCTCAACTTCCTTGCAATGGTAATTTAAAAGCGTCCATCGAAATTGTAGCAAAACAAGGGAACATTTGGCATGTGTATTTAACCTTATGGCTTCTTCCAAAGAATCTATGAAAATTGCCCCAAATCCAATTTTTTTAAACTCCCATTCCACACTCAACTTGAATACATATGTAAATTGAATACAATTTCCAATAGGTGACTCGAACATAACAAAGTGGAATATCTCCATATTTTACAAAGTTTGAAATTTCAAAGCTTTATTTTACAAGACTTTGAAAATATGGAGATTTCTTGAAAATATTGCAATTTGAATTTCTGGACCAAGAATCTTGAAATAATATTCTACTCACCAAGAATCTTGAAATAATATTCTACTCACTAAGAATCTTGAAATAATATTCTTGTATTAGAAGTTTTTTTCACTAATAAATTTGATTAAATTTATTTATTTATTTTAAATCTTAAAAAATTATTTTATGCAAATGTGTTATTTGTCCCTCAATATGTCTTCATTTTGTTGAAAATCTCGAATTCCTCAATTAGCTATGGCAATTTCTGTAAGTGTACAAAATATTTTAAGAGCTATTGTAATCTTGTGTGATAAAATTATATACAATTTTGTAAATCCCAAATTGAACTTAGAAATGATGAGACAATATGGCTATGTATAGCGTGCCCTACATAAATTTTGTCATGATGTGTAATAAAATGAAAATTTGAAAATAAGTTTTGTGATGGCTTGTAACAAAAATATGAAATTATTATCTATTAACCTATCCATTTTGTATTTATTGCTAACCAATAAATAATTCTAAATTTGTTCTAAAATTGATTGTATTTTGAATATCCATAACTTTCTCAAGATTTATTTTGTTATTAGTTTGAAATCTTAATATCATCTTATTGACAATATTTTTTAAAGTGCTAGCTATCTTGATTAGTTAATGAAGTCATTCTTAATCCTTTACAAACTAAAAGATAGTATGCATCAAATTTAAACACTTAGATCAATTACTATAGTTAATCTATCCAATCAATATTCATCAACAAAATTTTAACCAAATTTTAATCATTATATATTCCTTTCAAAATTAAATATACATTCAATGCCTGTAATTTTCATAAGATTTTTTTTCCTTTAGATTATTATTTTTTTATCTAATTATGATGTTTTAAAAAGATTTTGATTAATCTCCTTTACTTAAGTCAATTTCAAAGGGGGTAGTTTATGAATTGCGAAAGTTTTTTTGGGGCAAAATTTAATTGTACACTTTGTATAATATAATATTTGCAAAACAAATTCTTGAAAATCTATACATATGATAGAGAACTAATAGGAAATCTACAACAATTAGAAGATGGAAAACCAAAATTCTACATCTTTGGGACATGTTTGAAAAAAATTAAAAATTAACATAAGGACTTGAAAGAATTGGATGATGGAAATATGAATTTTTAGTCATTGAGACTCAAATTACAATGTGTTCAAGAGCCAAAATTTATTCTTAGCATCCTTAAAGAAGTTTAAATAGGATGATTTCATAGTATGAGCACTCCAAAATGCAATCTCAAATTGACAATTTTGCAATTTTGCAACTTTGACACTTCTGTGTGAATTGTAGGCTTCATAAACATTTGATGCCTTTTGAATTCTATATTTAAGTGTTGATTTCTATATATTCCCAAATTTTGGTAATTTTGGAAATTAGAGAACCTTCTAAAAAGAGTCCTTTTATGGCCTTTCACATTTACTAAAATATGTGTGCATTGAGAAATCAAACTTACTTTCATAATTTAGTGGACCCCTTCTACCCTTTCATCTTGTAGTTGAAGGAAAATAAAAACATCTTGAGCAACTAATTTTTTTAAAATAATAATTAAAATAGTTAAAACATACAAAAGAATTCAAATAATGTTTTTTGTACTTTGAATCTTTATTTAGATTTTCAAAAAATGTGATCTAAAAGCAATTTGATAATGTAATGACCATGTGTAAGAAAATTCACCTTATACATATTTTTCTTATTTATTTGTGATTTAAGTTACTTTCAACTTTTAGTTCAAAGTTATTCTAAAAAAATTGAATTTCTTTGAGAGAAGGTTTCTTAATCCCTAAATCTTTGCAATGAAATTTTCTATCAATTTTTTCAAAAAAGTCATAGCTTATATATACATTAAAGCTTTTATAAATTGATTTCCATGTTTTTAATTTTATAAGAACTCATTAAAAAATGTGTTTCAAAATGGTAATTTTAATAATAATTTCTCTATATGCACAATATGTACTAAAAATACAATCCTAATTTCAAGGCCATTGGAGTACCCATAATATAATAATGCCCAAATTAATTATTTTTGAGTTCAAGGAAGCATTGTAAATTCATTGGATATATTGGGATTTTTTTCTAATCATGTTTGTTTGGATATAATGTGTTTAGTGAAATCTTTTACCAAATGAATTTACTTGTCGTGTAAATGGAGTGATTTTACTAATGGAAAGTTGAAATGGCTTATATTTGTAATTAAAAGAAGTTGGGTAGAATATTTTAGGATCTTAACAAGCAACAAAATAGGAGTTGGAGAAAATGTTGGTTGTCCAATTGATAATTGTCACCATCTTGAAAGCAAATTGAGAATTTTGTGATTAATTTGGTACTGTTACTATGAGACAACACGCGTTCCCCAAGTTGGACATGCATACAAATTTTGTTGGTAAAATGCAATGAAAATTTGATTGTTGACATTAAGTTGTTAATGTTGTTTTTATTGTGTGTATAGGACTTGTGTAGGGGGGACTTTAAATGATTAAATGTTGTTCAATATAATGAAACGTTTGATGATGTGTCCCTAGTAGGAGGGTTGGTATTATGTAAGCCTAAGATTGTGAGCATATGAGCCTAAAAGATTATACATCTATGTTATAGGTGTCTATAATATAGAAACTTCCATGATTATAGTGTAACTATGTTACAAATACCTATATTATGGGTGTTTATTTTATTGGCACCTTCAATGGTTGTAGGATATATATATATATATATATATATATATATATATATATATATATATATATATATATATATATATATATATATATACTCAAGGCTCACATGCTCTCATTTTTGTACTCACACACTAGAATTGTTGTCCATAGTAGATTGTAATTAATATGAACTATGTTTGTTGTTTAATCTAGAATGGAATTTTATCATTGTAGTTACGAGGGTGAGTCAATTGGGTCATTTCCGCTTCATTTGAGTAAATTGTATGAAAAAATTAAAATATGAATTTATAATAATTATCATCTTGATTTTGGGTGTGGAAAAGAATCAGGATTGATAAACTTTGATAGTATTATCTTCCAATTAAAACCTATTGATTCACCTCCCACAGAAAAAATCTTAAAATACATGGATTAAGTAACTACTAATTAAAAAACACAAAGAAATTAGAAGTGAACTCAAAAGATAAAAGAATTCAAGAATAGTCAATTTCTACCATTCATAGATATGAAAGAGATCATCAATTTGTAATATGAAATTCATCTTATTTGTCAAAATATACCATTGCATATTATGAGTTGCAAAACATTTTTCATTAAAACCAAAATTCAACAAGTTGTTCTCTTATTGTTTTACCTTTAGACCTTCCAAATTTTTCAATAAACTTGTTAATTTATCCAAATGTGTCTCTAGTTGATTTAGAGTCATATGCAACATCAAAGTGAAAATTTTAGACCAATTTATAGGGGGTGCTTTAAAAAAGCTTAGCATATTTTCATTCTCCTACCTTGGTTTTTAAAATATTTCAATTCTAAAATGTCCCAAGAAGCTTCAATACAAGTATACTAAATGTATTCATCATAAATATTTTCCTACTTTAACCTTTAAATGTCATGCTTGTAAACAAACATTAAAAAGTTGCTTTTTCATTAGGGATTAAGAGAAAACCATCTTACAAATGATATTTATAACAACTGTCAATTAGATTCTTTTTTTATTGTTTGTGAAAAATGGTAATTATGGATAGATTTAATTATAGAATCAAAAATGCTATTCTTGCATACTCACATCTAATATCATAGTCTTGAAGAAATTTCCTTGTTTCTATAGTGTCTAATAGAATAAGATTTATTGATTAGGACAAATGTACATCTTGCATTATGTATCATTAACTATCATATTATGTATCACTAGAACCACTATGACATGTATTAGCCAAATAATTTTGGTTATCCAAGTATTACAAACTTCTATCTACTTCCTCTCATCTTCCAAATTCCCTATAGACTCATGGTCATTGTTATGACGTCAAAAAAAAGAAGTTCTAATTTTATAAGAAGTTGGTGAAAATGAAGGATCTATCCAAAAAAAATTGAATTTGTTGTATTTTCCAAAACGTTAGTAATAAGTGGTATCTTAAAATGTATTTTTATTAATAGTAGACTATAGTAACTGCTACAATATTAAAGTAATAACTGAAGTCTAGTCATTACAACCATGAAATTCTTTTTGAACCTTCAATTCCTACAAGACATCATTGGTCTCATATTTCCATTGGTAATTTTGAGATCATAATTTTTTATCTCCATAAAATTAGTTTGGATCAATATTAATATAGAATGTTCATGAATCCTTGGACTTTAATTCCTTAACCTAGAGGCATATTTTGGATAGAATTGTGAAAAAAATGTCACTTTTTAGGGCAATGAGAAAAAAATGACTTTTTTTTTTCAAAATTCTATCATACTAATTTTTACTAGACTACTACGGGAATGTGCGGAATTTTTTTTCAGAAACTTTGATTGCACAATTGAAAGATTATAACATTTGAAGTTAGAAAATAAATAAATTTCAACCTTGCCTGATAGGGCCAACAACCTTTAACTCCTCCTAGACTAAGATTTTTACACTACATATGGTTGTTGTTTTACATTTGCATCTTGTATTATGTAAGTTATATACCTACCAAATTTCAAAAGTAAAGGAAGAGTTTTGCAAAAAAGTTCAAGGTATCATAGTTATTGATCCGAGTGCCCTATTAATAAAAAATTAAATTCCCACTAAGGGGATATATGTTCACATCTTTTGTCAAAATTTCATGAACATCCAACCAAAATTGACTTTACAGGTACCTACCCGGATTTTCAATTGTCTATTCAAAGGACAATTGTCCTTTAGGGATTAAGGACCATAGGTAATTCTAATTTCCAAATTTGTAAATATGTATTATAAAATACAATTTAGAATATTGATTTAATAACACTTTTAAAATAAAAGTTGTAAAATTTGATTCATACATTATATCCATAGTTGGATATAAACTAATATTTTTAATAAAAAATTTATTCTAATTATGATGATATCTAAATATTTTTATTTTACTTGTTTATTCAAGTTGTCTATGAAAGATCATTCTTCGAACTTAAGAATTGTTTTTGGAGGTTAAATATCCCTATACCCCTTGAACTATAGAATATTTATAATTTTTTTTTTAAGGAATCTATACCTAATAAATATAAGAAAAGTAACACATGAATCTACAAATATTTAGATGGATAAAAAAATCATGTTTGCACTCATCTATTATTCAAAATTTAAACATTTGGTCCTTTGGGGGTCAAAAAATTGAATGAATATATAGTTAAAAAAATCTACGCATAATCCGACGTGATTGATGTCATTTGAGACTATAGTCTTCTAGTGTAACTAGGAAATTATATAGTAATAGCACCAATGTGTAACATGGAGGTTGAGGACTTGAAACTATAAATATTGTTTTATGCTAAAAATTCTTTAAATATCTTGCTAAATAAGAAAACTCTATTTTTGTGTATTCTAATTTAAAATTGAAATCTTGTAGGTGCTGAAGTGCTTAGCTTCTAGAATTTATTGGGTGTTCCAAGCTAAATCTATCCCAAGACAAACTATCTTAAAACAATGCTAATTTTTTTTCTTAATTACATATTTGATAGATCAAACTATAGCATCATTTACTTAATTTATTAAAGTACTATCATCCTTCCAAAACTTCACATGAAAAAAATCTTATCAATAGTAAGTTGATGACGTTTGAATCTCAACCCGTTCCAAAGGTGAGTTTCAAATTTCAATTTCTTTTATGAAATATTCTTAGGGGTTTTCATGCTACAAGTACTCAAATGGCTTTAAAACTAGGCCTAAATTTTTAGGGCACAATGTCCACATAGAGAAGGTATTACTTAAATTATCATTTTGAAACAAGTTTTATAGTGACATATATAATGAATTCTTATAATCTAAAGAACATATAAATTGACTTATAAAAACCTTAATGTATGCATAAGTTATAATTTATTTTTGTAAATCTAAAAAATTGCATTGCATTGCAAATATTTAGGGATTTAAAAGTCTTCTTTTAAAATAATTTCTAAAAGACATTCGACTTGAAGTTTAAAAGGGAATATAATAAATAAATAAATAATAAAAATGTGTATAAGCTAAACATTGTTGCGCCTAGCCCATACACTATTAGATTTTTTTTAGGTCCAAGTGCTTGAAAAATCTAAATCTAAATTCAAAGTGTCAAAAATGTTGTTTGAAATTTTTTCAGTCTTTACTTTTATATATTAAAAGATATATTAAAAGAAAATAGTTTTAATTTTTGACTTGAAGAAAAAGTCTTAAAATTCCTTCAACAATAGATGAATGAATTTTTAACACTAAATTAGGAAAGCAAGCATGATTTCTTATTGCATTTACACATTTTAGAAAGTGAGGTAATTGTTAAAAAGACTAGGTTTGGTAGATTTTCTAAAATTAAAAATTGCCAAATTTTGGGAAAAATAAAAGTCAATACCTAAATATAGAATCCAAAAGGAAAAAGTCCATAATTCACAATGAAGTAGCAAAATGTCAAAATTGTGGAATTGTCAGTTTGTGACTACATTTTTGGAGTACCTAGTGTGAAATACCTTCTTATATCCTACAACTAGAGGAAATAAATCTCATGTTGAGGAAATAAGTTGTGAACATGTCAAAAAAGTATTTATTGAATAAATGTTTTATACTTTTCTTCACTTATTTTAAGAAGAAGGTTGTAGAGATTGGCAGGAAACACTAAATTGTTGACAACTCAATTTTTTTTAAATGTCAATTCAAATGGTAGTAATCTTGTAGGTAATTTTCACCCTTTATATATATTTTTCTTCTAAAAATATTAAAATTTTAGTTCAAAACTAATCTTCATATATCATTCTTAAGTAGAAATGATTTCATTGCCTACAAAAAGAAACTTGTCATAATTCTCACCATGGATAAATATACAATGATTCAAAGATTTTTGTGTATATATACACCTATAAAATCTAATCCATTTAAAAAAATATTATAGAGACAGAATTTATTTTCTATCTACACCAAAAAATATCAAAAAAAAATCAAAGATCCAAAGTGACTGGAACCTGCCAAAATTACAAAAATTCATTTTGGATAATAAAATACTCCACCACTTAAACTTTGAAGGAGCATATAGGAAGATAAAAGTGGACTTGAAGAAATTAATTGCAAATAAATTACAACTTGAGAAGAATCTAGACATACAATCTATTACGCCTAGACAAGGTTTCCTTCTATTCCCATCTCTTTATGAACCATTTGACAATCTTGCACAAAAATGATAATGTACCAAGTGACTAAACTAATCACATCATCTTAGAATAGATAAGAATTGTTTTTTCAATATACTTGCTTATACAACATCAATGTGTTTTTAGCTCCTACCATATGTTCTTGAATATATTTATGATCCACCCACTAGATGTTAGGTTTTTTCAGTATAGTATTATAAGGTTCAAAATTTGAATTTCAATCTCAAAGTAATACTTGACAAGCCATAAGTTGTTCATGAAGAGTTCAAATTCTTTAATTAAAATTCTAAGTGAAAGCTTGTCAAATCTAATTAGTATTCTATTTTTTATTATTTGTAAACTATTTGTTTATTCTTAAAAACATTTATGATTCACCCACTAGATGTTAAGTCTCTTTAGGGTTACATCACAAGGTTTAAAATTTGAATTTGAATCTCAACGAAATAGTTGACAAGCCATAAATTGTTCATACAAAGTTCAAATTATTTTATTAAAATTCTAAATGAAATTTTGTCAAGTCTAATTAATATTCCATCCTTTATTATTTGTAAAGTTCATGTCATTAGATGGGATTTAGCCATCGGGGAGGGCTATGAGTTCCCCAGCCGAAACCCAGTCGAAACCCGTCGAAACCCACCTGTGCTGACCTGGCCAAGCGACTGCCAAGTCAGATTTATTTTTTTTAAATAAAAAAATAAAAAAATTTAACCTTGTTTTTCATTTTAAGAACTTTATTTATTTATTTATTTTTAAAAAGAAAATTCTGATACACGCATTCGATGGGGGCTGGGGGAACGGAGCTGGGAACGGGCTTGAAACAGCCCTCCAGCCCCCGAATCCCATCTAATGCATTACATGTGTTTTGGTTGTTGGGGAGGTCTGCGAGTTTCCAACTCGAAACCCACCTGAGAACCGCCGAAACCTGCTGTTCCCCGCTTGCGTTGACCTGGCCGAGAGACTACCAAGTTAGTTTTTTCGAAAAATAAATAAATAAATAAATAAATTTAACTTTGTTTCTCATTTTAAGGACTTAAATTATTATTATTATTTTATTTTTTTCAAAAAAAAAAAGTTTGACACCAGAGTTTGAGAAGACCAAAGGGAACAGAATTGGGAACAGGCCCGAAACGGCCCTCCAGCCCCCTCCAATCTCATCTAATGATGTTCTTCAAAACATTTATGATTCACGCACTGGATGTCTAATCTCTTCATGGTTAAATCACAAGGTTTAAAATTTGAATTTGAATCTCAACGTAATAGTTGATAAGCCATAAATTGTGCATGCTAAGTTAAAATTCTTTGATTAAAACTCTAAGTGAAAGTTTGTCAAATCTAATTTATATTTCATTTTTTATTATTTGTAAATTTGCCATATGTTTAAAAAAAAAATTATGATTCACCTATTGGATGTAAGGTCTCTTCAGTGTTAAATCACAAGGTTTAAAATTTGAATTTGAATCTCAACATAATAGTTGACAAGCCATAAATTTTTCACGAAGAATTCAAGTTCTTTGATTCAAATTCTAAGTGAAAGCTTGTTAAGTCTAAATTATATTCCATATTTTTTTATTTGTAAATCTACTGTGTATTTTTAAAAACATTTATGATTCATCCACTAGATGTCTAGTCTCTTCAAGGTTAATTGCAAGGTTTAAAATTTGAATTTGAATCTCAATGTAATAGTTGACAAGCCATAAATTGTGTAGGAGAAGTTCAAATTCTTTGATTAAAATTCTAAGTGAAAGCTTGTCAAATCTAATTAATATTCTATTTTTTATTATTTATAAATTTCTCGTATGTTTTTAAAAACATTTATGATTCACCTACTAGATGTCAAGTCTCTTTAGGGTTACATCACAAGGTTTAAAATTTGAATTTGAATCTCAATGAAATAGTTGACAAGACATAAATTGTTAATGCAAAGTTCAAATTCTTTGATGAAAATTCTAAATGAAAACTTGTCAAGTTCAATTTATATACCATTTTCACCAATTCATAAAAATTCAAAATTTGATTAACTATTGCAATTGCAAACTATCATATTAAAGCCAAGGGTCTTCTAGACAGTCTACAATATTTATGTTTGAAATGTTCATCAAGTTTAAGAATATTGAATCACTATGCTAATTTTGTTCACACTAGTATCAATTTTATCAAACAGACTCCAAATATGATAATTGCACTTAAATCATCTCAATTGAGGGCTCAATAAGTTTTGTGGCTTGATTGTTATGTAATAGAAAAATTTAAAACAAATTTTGCACATTAGTAATGCTTATGAAGCAAAATGGAAGTAGTGGCATAAATTTTGGAGGCATTGTAAACTATCTATCAATATTAGAAGGCCAAGGTTGTAAGAGGCTACAAATATAATCTAGTTTAATTTATGACGTCCTAATGGATACTAAAAGAAGATACTCATCATTTCAAATCATTACCCAAACAAGACTACAAACATTTAAATTGAAGGAACTTCTTTAAAAAAATCATCTTACAAAGCAATCACCTCCACATTATCATAAATGCACTTATATGTTACCAAAACACCCCCAACTTTATATTGTAGCCCTTCTACTATTCACTATTTTGGATATCTTGCTTGTTCAGAAAGTAGGGGTCAAAACATTATGTAGAGATCAATAGTAGTGTAGTCACCTTACACACTAAAATTTCTCTAAATGTATCCATTTTCGAACTCAATTTTACGTTTTTGACTAAACTTATTCTTCTAAAAACCTCCAAGCAATGCACTATTATATATACATAAGTAGTTATTGTGTTCTAAGTATTGAATTTCAATGATGTTCACAATCAAACTAATGTAGAAGTTTGTAAGACAAACACAGTTCTAAAATGATCCAAATATGCCCATGGTGATCATTCTAGGTCATAAATGTATACATAAATTACACGTCTGCAACCATTGTCCAATATTTTTTTAAAGAAATGTGCTATCAACATTCAATTCAATTAACCCCTAAAGGCCCAAGGCCATTTTGTTTTGTCAAAAAACACTCAAAATTGCCATTTCTATTACGTTTGTCCCAAAAAACAAAACAAATTTTTTTTTGGAACTAAACTGTAGGATCTTTAACTTTACTTGTTTGAGATTATGTGGTAAGAATTTCATGAAGTTTGACTATACAGATTGAGAGATACGAGCATTCACAGTTGAAAAAACAAGTTTTTTTAAACACTAAGCTGCAATTTTAGATGACTTTGATTGCTATTTGTGGAAAAAATGTGCACTATGGAATTTGAATTAAAAATTTATTGTGTTGAAGAATTCAGTTGGGAGTCTAAGAAAAAAAATTCAAAAAATAACTTGATTTTCATACTTCAAAAAATTGTCAAGCAAAAGTAGGTCCAAGATTGAAAGAAAAACTAAATTGTTAATAGCTCTTAGATGGGATTGAAATACTATAATCTCAACCATGAGATTGTTCTAGCAAGAAAATTTAACCTTTTTAAAAAAAAAACTGAACAAAATTTGAAAATTGCATTCTAAAATGAAGCCTATGAGTTATTTTTTCAAAAAGATGCTTAGATTGCCCGAAAAATAAAATTGCTCATAAATTTCACATCACTAATCAAAATGGAATGAATCAAAGCTTTAGACAAAAATATAATCTTTGAGAATTTATTTTTTTAATGTAATTTGAATTTTTGCAATTTTTTTCTAGTGCCTGTCAAGTTTAGTTCTAGGCTTTTTGTGGTATAACTTTTGTTTCCGGGAACCGATTGAAATAAAAATTATATTCCCACGAAGCTTATCAGCTTTTTTTTATCTTTCACAAAAAAGTTTCAAAAAATTAGGGTAAAATTTCAGCCCATAGGAACATGCCCGAATTCCAAATTGTCCCCCGAGGGGACAACGGGACTTTAGGGGTTAATAGATGCTAAAATGATAATGATGTCCTAACCATCTAATGAAATGAAGCTTATCAGGTGCAATCTCCACTTCAATTGAAAATTTCTAAAAGTTCAACATTTACTGCAACATGAACTTTAGGCTTATAACCACGGTTTGTCAGTTTTCTAATATTACAGTGACACAATAACTTTGGTTTTATACCATGTTGGTATACATCTATGGTGAAAATTTCAGATTTTTTGAGTATATTTTGTAGTATATTTCATAGTATATTTCGAATATATTTTTTCAAGTAAGTTACAGATTTTTATGATTTTTTTTTTTCATTTTTTTCTTAAGGAAATCACAGTAATTTCAAATTCCCCCATCCCAAAAAAACAATTTGAAATTTTTATGACTTGTGTGTTGTACACATGCGATTTCATGTCTGAAAAATAAATATAATTTTTTTCCATTCATATGTAGTTGCCAAATGGCAGCCAGGCTTGAAATCCGTGGTCATAGGCCCGTCCATCGAGGGTTAAGAAATCTTCTGTTTATTCCTTGAATTATGTAATAATAAGAATACCAATCGTTCTACTGAATTCAAACCCCACTGGGGATATGTACAAATCATCGACTGACACGTGTATTTCCCTTCTCCTTGATTTTTGTGCACCCCCAACAAGGTATTATTTTAATAGTCTAGAGGAGTACAAAATATCTTACGATATCTGCTTCCAAGATTGCCCATGACCCTAGAACAGTAGACGAGGGGATTCATTCTCAGATAGGGGGGACCCTCCTAACTTGGTCATAAAGCCAAGTATGTACATTGTACACTCTACCCCCTAAAAGATCTCCTCACTTGAAAATATATATAAATACAAATATATATATTAAAAAAAAAATACAAACAGTACAGTAGTAGGAGACAGGGCTTTTTATTTTTTTATTTTTATGAAGTGCTGAAGTGGCGATATAAAAGAATTTAGTGGTGCTCCAAATTTTTGCATTCATGGACATATTGGATAGAAAATATCATATTAGCACATATTACATGTCTATAATTCAATTTACATTCACGATTTGGCAATTTCATCCAAGATTTTTTCTTAATTCGAAGTTTTCTAGTGAAAAACTTTACGGGGTTTTGCCATGTTTTTTTGCCATACAAACTTACTTGGGGATGTAGTATTTGGGGCCAAGGTGATGAAGCGACCCCTGGCTCATCCCCATTTGAAAAACTTTGAATTTTTTTATTTGCCACACATGATAAAATTTGCAAATTTCAAATTCATATTTGCAATCAAAGGCCCCAAATTAGCTAGAGGAGTGTCAAAAATAAATTAATCAAGTACAAAATAGGGGGTCTTTTATTTTACATGTCCCCCTTGGAATGACTTGGGGGGACGAGCGAGGGGGGCGGTTCACCCCAACCATATTTTGAAGGTGGCTCAGAAACTCCAAAGTTCAAGATTTGAATTTGTAGATTCTATTGGAGAAGTATATTTATTGATGTTGTGTAGTAGATGAATTTGAAGCAATTGATTACAAATAAGAGAGAGAGAGAGGAATTTTGAAGTAAAATGTGGTAGCCTTTGGAAGGTTCCTGACTTTATTTCACTAAGAAAACACTCCAAAATTGGCATTTTTAGTGCAACACGTTATGTGAAAAGTAAATGAATGAAAATTCAATCATAGAGACTTGCATTATTAGATCTTGTATGAGAATGTGTGGAAAAAATTAAAGACAATTTGAACAAGTAGATTGTAATATAATTAATCCCCTTAGAGACCAGACATTCAAATTTTGAACAACGGATGAATGCAAATACAAACCCTAAATACAAAAAAATGTTTTAATTTCATCCATCAATTTTTTTAGATTCTTGTGTTAATTCTTTAACATTTGAATGATGTAGATTTTGAAGACTTTGTTTTGCAAATATTTTTAAACTAACAACTTGAATAAAAAAAGTAAAACCTAAATCTTCAAAGATTTCTATGATCAAAACTTAGCATTTTGAACTTAAAAGAATTTTTTTTTTGTGAAAATCACAAATATTCAATCAACAATTGATTTTAGAAGTAATTTCCAATTTGGGGCTTTAAATTTCATTGAAAAGTATTGTTTTGTATTCTAGTTGATTTAATTGTATGGATATAATCTATAGATCATAATTTACATCTATTGTTTGAAGGTCATTATTGAATGTCTAATTTGAATCTTCACAATTATGGACTACCCCCTTGTCCTTAAGAGGTTAACTTTCAATGTGTAAAGAAAATGTTTTTTGGCACCTTGTATAAAGAAGTTTTCAAACTTTGCCAATCCCTCATCTTAAATTTTTGCATCAGTGAGTCTTGAGGTTCAATTGTTTAAATCTTCATGGTGAATAATTGAGTTGAAACTTGAGGGAAAAATAATCTATTTATAAGAAAATAATCCTTTAAAAATATAGTAAGTAGAAAGAAGACAAAAGGGAAAAATAAAATGATACTAGCTTCAAAATGTCAATTCTACTATTGAGATTGTTGTTGCTGATAATTTACACCACATGGACGTTTTGTTTTAAGAAATTGTGAAAATTGACTTTAGAAACAAATCTCATATGTTATTTCATCATAGATGCATCCCAATTGCCTACAAAGCCTCTATTCATTACTTTCACACTGTTAATCCAAATGGAATGAATGAAAGTTTTTATTAAAGACATAAATATACTCTATGAAAAAAACTTATTTCAAGTTTGTGAGGATTTTTTCTCCACTGCCCTAGCTTGAGCATTTTGCACTTAGGAGGGCATAACTTTTCTAATAAATACCAAATGAAAAAATATATATTCTCCAAAAGCTAGTACATTTCTTAACCTTCAAAAAAATTAAAAAATTAACAAAAAAATTTGGCATCATGGGAACTTGCCCAGAATACTAAAAAGAACATCTAGGAATTTGAAGCTTTAGGGGTTCAAATGTATTTTTTAGTGTGATACTCCTGAAATATAAATCTTTGAATGTTTTTGGTTGCTTAATTCTAATCATTCATTTTTCTATGACATTTTCAACTCCAAGAGCCTTATTTATAATGAAATATATTAACAAATATATGTTTATAGTTTGTTAGTATTAAAAATCTAAAGTAGTCTTAGAAATAAATAATGATTGCAAAATTACAACAAAATTATGGGAAAACATCTAATTGAGACCCCGAACAAGCTTGAGTATTATTTATTTAGATGTTGCAACAAAGACAGCTAGTTTTTATAATTGTTGTTTTATGTTTAAGTTCTCAACATGTCATAATAATCTATATAATCACACACAATGGTAGATTAGGTAATTTTGAGTTTTTACTACATATCAATGTTGTAGATTTGGAATTTTTTAGGGGGATGTAACTTCGACTATCTTATGATATTGACTTAAGGGACAAATGCTTCAAGCTCTTGTTTTTACAAAAAAAGTAGACAAATTGACATTATTTAATCAAATGTACACACAATAGGAGTGATTTTTAATATAAGGAATGCCAAATTACAAAATAAGTCAATGAAGAGGGTTGGGTGTATTCATATTTAGATAAGACAATTCAATTAAAATTGAAGCCTAAAGAGGCTATATAATGATGGATGGAATAATAAAAAATAGAATTTAAATAAAATATTAGTTGAAGTGGAAATGCCCATTTTGAAATATTTTTAAAAAAACATTAATTTGAAATTATGAATTAATATCACCTCATCTAGTATGGTATCTTCTATTATATTAGATAGTATGGAAGTTAATTTTGGACTGTAGACAAATTGCATGGTGTAAGACATTGGAACTAATCAAATGCTAGTTTTCTATTTCTCTTTTTGATTCTATAAGTTATAGGCTTGTCTCACCTTCTTATGTATTTTCAATTCTCAAAATGCTATCTTAGTAACTTTGATCACCACTCTGCTTGTTAGTAGAACCATTTAGTAGGCCCCCTTTTTTTTCCTTGAGTTTTTCAAGAATACCAATTGGAAATTTTTCTATGTCAATGAATAAGTGTTCTTTGTTTTAAGATGGGGGACATCTTATTATAATTTCTATTTTATCACTAAATCCAAAGAAATGAATGAATCCAAATTAAAGGTCATTATTCACTTTTACTAGCACACTTTGATATGTCATAAAAATTGCATACAAATGTGATAATTAATAGGAAGTGTGAAAAATATGAACAAAGGTTCTAACCCCCCCTCAAAGCTCTTGTGATCCCAAGTGTGTCTTTGATGTCACTTTCAAGTCCAACACTACAACATTGCACAATTTTAGATAATCACGTACATTTATTTTACATTATTTCCTTTAATCATTAAATGTTACATTGAAAAAATATACAATGAAAATCAACATGAGGCGTTGGCTAAGATTTTAAAGGTTTAATAGCCTATGTGGTCACTTTTGAGTCTATCAAGGTGGAAAGTTGCCAAATATTTTGAAATATGTTGGGAGATTGGTTTTGGCTAAAACAAAATAGACTTAGATCTATGGATGAATCCAAATTTTTTTTTAGTGTGACACAAGAAGGTCTATCAAATACAACAATACATAGCTCAAAGACAATAGACTCCAATTAAAATATAACATTGTGTAGCACATATATGTTATTTACAGAGATACTTTATAAGTTTTTTGAGGAAGTTATATAATTTTTTGTGACAAAATCCAATCTACTACTTATGAAAGTAAAATATAATTGCTAGCGTACTATATTCTCCTTGTCATTGTGTATAAAGGAGAGTTTACACTACCAAAAATTATTGTTGTTCTCAAAACTATTTATGAACATATTTTCAACACTAAAGTGATAAAAAGATCTCAAGAAAATCTCATTGTTCAATACTTTAGTGTAAAAGTGAGTGTTAAAACAAACATCATGTATTGAATGTACTGAATTTCATGACCTCTTATTTTGAAAATGTTTCATTTCAAAATCTTGTACATTCACATCTAAGTTTGAGTATATATAAACAATAAAAACTTTACATCAACTCAATCAAAGTAGTGCAATGACTCTAGTAGGGTTGAAAACCCCTTTTAATCCCCAAATTTCAAGTAGGTTTTAGAATCTAACATCATAGGGTGAAATTCTTAAAAACTATTCTTGAAATTTCAAATAGGTTTGTGTGATGTCAAAAATTTTAGTAATGTTTTGGGATACTTTTTTTTGAAGGTAAGGTAATAAAGTAGCTTTAGGAGAATGTAATTTTCATATTGAATGACACTTAGGAGAATAAATTATGCCTTCCTAAGCTCAAAACACTAGACCTAGGGGAACAAATAGAAAAAGAAAAATAATACAAAATACAAATTTTAAAATTTCCCATAGAATATATTATGTCTACATAGAAAGCTTTTGTTCATTCTATTTGAATTGTTGATGTGAAAGTTATAAAGAGTCTTTTTTAGTGGGCAATCAAAGCATCATATAAGGCATCTTTTGGAAAAATAATACATTAGAGGGTGATTGCAAGAAACACTTGTCCTATTTTTTGTCCCCTTGACCTTAGACAGGTGGTTTTTTGCTCATAACTTTTGCATCGTGTGTCCATCTTCTATGAAACTTGAAATGAAGGTACATGTGGTAGTTTCAGATGTTGAGTAATTTTTTGGGTTTTAAAAAAATTATTTTACTATTTTTAAACTGCCCCCGATTGGATGTCTACCTTGGCCATTTTGGGGGTTTGTAGTACTATTTTTGATCCAAAAATACGAATTTGAAGCTCAAAATTGGTATACAAGAACTTATACTAAAGTTACACAATCTCACCGAAGTATTTCTAAAAATAGTAAACTGTCCACCCTCCACATGTGCTCAAAGAGCACTACCTTTACGCTAGTGTAGAGAACACAATTTTATTTTTCCAATAGTGAAAATTGGTGAAAAGGAGTATCTATAAGTAAGAAAAAATGGCTTTTTTTTTTAGAATTTTTAGAATTTTTTTACTATTTTTTAAGAATTAAATTTCAAACTGTCTATTTTCTTCCATTTTTCAACCCTCTTTGACCGTGCATAACTCTTAGAGATAAAAAATTTTAGGTCTGAATTTTTGCACGTATCATTTTTTTAATGTTTTACACATTATCCATATTTTATTTAAAAAAAAATTATTCCAAAATCCACGAACAAGAGTGAAATGGCCGTTTTGAACGAAAATCGGCAGGTGTTTCTTGCAACTACCCTAGATTCATTTTATACCTCAATTTTTACACTTTTTCTTAAAAAAAAAACTATTTGTGTAGGTTGCTTGCTAAAACAATCTCACCTTTAGGATTGAGTAATTGACATGTTTCAATTCCATTTAAGATCTATTCATTATTTATTTTTTCCTTCCATCATGTACATACTTGTATTTGACAATTTTTTGAAGAATAAATAAATATTTTTTATTTATATACCTATTTACTACATTTCCAACTTAATTCTCCACTACAAAATTTCGTAGTGCAATTTTTAAAGAGAAGACAATTCAAACTCCAAAACCTAGTATGGCAAGGTGCAAAAATAATATTTTTCACTTTGAACACTAATATCTAACAATCCTTTAAAAATTGCTCTAGTACTCTACAAAGTTTATGATTTTTACCTTACATTTTCTAATAAGTTTGATGTAAGATCCTACACTTTTAAATATTAAAAAAATAGTTTTTTTCAATCTTAACTCTTTAAACTAGAAATGATTTTTTGGAGTAATTTTGGGTGAACCCCTAAAGGACCATTGTTCCTTTGGGGGACAAATGCGTTTTCGGGCAGGTACCTACGGGCTGAAATTTTCTCCTAATTTTTTGAATTTTTTTTGGAGGTGAAAAAATTGATTAGCTTAGTGGGATTATAATTTTTTTCAAAATCGGTGCCTGGGAACAATAGTTATGACAAAATAAGCTCAAACGAAGGGACGGCGGGCAGTTCGGGCAGCCAAAAAAAATGGACAAAAATTTGAATTTTCTTTTTAATATTATTTTTTTATTGTAGATTATATTTTTTTCTATCTGTAAAATTTTGATTCATTTCATTTGGATATGTTATGAGAAAGTTATGGACATTTTTGTTTTTCAGGCAGTTATAGCATCTTCTTGAAAAAAATAACTTGTAGGATTCATTTCTGAATGCAATTTTTCAAATTTTTCAATTTTATTTTTTGCATGGTCTGATTTACTTACTAGAACAATCTCACCATTAGGATTAGTGCATTTTAATTCCATCTAAAATATATGAATATTTTAGATTTTCCTTCTATCTCATACCTACTTCTACTTAACAATTTTTTTAAGAATGATAATTAATTTTTTTTGAATTTTTTTTTACCTAGACTCTCAACTCAATTCTCCACTATAAAGATGTAAAGCTCAAAACTCTGTAGTGCAAAAAAATTTTAAGTTACAAATGTTCAAAGTCAAAAAATCTAGTTCCACAATGTGCTGAAAAACTTGTTTTTTCCACTTTAAACACAAATATCTTGCAATCTGAGCAATCAAAACTTCTGAAATTTTTTCCTCACACTCTCATACTAGTTAGGTGTGATATCCTACAGTTAGATATGGGAAAAAAACAATTTCATTTTTATTTACTCCTTGCTATAGATATGGTAGTTTTGAGTGTTTTCTGGCAGACAAAAGGCCTTGGTCCTTCAGGGGTTAAACATGGTCCTAGGTGTTCTAGGGGTTTTACATTTGGAATAAAATATATATATTCATAGGTCCATGCAATTGTCAAATTTCCAATTGAATTGTTACATCATAGTCTTTTAGGTACATAGTGACACAATTGCCACAATCTACCAATTAATTAATTGGCAATCAAGAATATGCTTGTGAAATTCATTTTGCAACCCCCATTCTTAAATTTTTTGGAAGTTGTTTTCACTACAATCAATATGGGATATATCGACACTATATTTCGTATCAATACCCATGTTTGTATACCACATATGATATATGATATATGTTTGTATACCACATATGATATATGATATATGTTTGTATACCACATATGATATATGATATATGTTTGTATACCACATATGATATATGATATATGTTTGTATACCACATATTATATTATCATATGTATTCATATATCATATATCTATATATTCCATATGCCTATATGTATATTGTATATCGTATTACATAAGTACCATATTCAAGATTTACAATGGAGATTCAATCAAAATAATTTTTTTGTGCATTTCAGATCCATAGCATAGGAAGGGGGATTGAATATTTTTTAAGCACGTTAATGGTCATGGATTTTTTGAGTCGGGGGTGACATGACAGGGCAATGTATTCGCATCTTTTGGATGCATAGTGAGAAGTTTTGTCATCAAGTCATATTTTCCTATCTATATTAATCCTTCAAGATTTTCGAGGACTAAAGAAGTCTTTACAGAGTTTAGAATCACCAACAACATGGTTTAAATGACAATGTTGGGATTTTGTGCAAAATATCTACATAAAATTGATGATGCAAATATTCCATCTTTTTTCAAAAATGAAATTGGATTTGTATATATTTAATAGACCATCATAGGTGTGCATATTGATACTCTAAGAAAACTACAATATAATACTATACACACCAATACAATTTGTATTTTGGACAAAACTACAATATATACCAATACAATTGCCAGTCTAAACATTTTATCCATATTGAAAGGTCAATTTTTGTCTATCTAAAAGAATGAATGCCAAGTTAAGGGAATGAATGGCATGCTTCAAGAATATACAATACCTCACAAGTAATAAAGGTCACTATTTGCACATGTGTATGCACAACCCTAAACAAATTTTCTTGTTTTTCAAACCCCTTATTGTATGAACATTTTTTATAAATTCCGCAAAATAGATTGTATAAAATTGTTTTTGCAATGATATTTTTCACTTGCATGTCAATGTGTACAAAAAAATTGGCATCGGATTTAGAACTTTCTTCTAATGTCAACATCCTATTTTTGGAAATTTTTAGTATGCAATATTTTTTTAATAATGCTTTTCACTATCAAAGAATTCCTATGTTCAACATAACAAGAATCTCTTTCTAAGTTCACAAAAAATCTCAAAACATTTTGAACTTCCTTCCCCATTTAAATATAGCTTTGTATCTACAAACACACCTCCTACACTTGGGAATTCAGTTTATTTAGAAGACTGTGGTAAATATGAGACAAAAAATGATATCGACAATCTAGCTATTCTATAATTTTATTCCCAAATTAGGCTCAAACATATTAATTCTGTAATGCCTAAGGATTTTGGAAAAAAATGGCCAAATGTATTAAAATATATAATTTCTTCAATTTTGGAGTTTATATTAAGAAAATGCCTGACATGATTCAAATAAAATTCTCATGGTCAAATATGAAAAATCATCCACATGCCATTTTCAAATCAATTTTGAGACACACAAATTGGAAAATTTTACAATTTTTATTGCTTCACACTTAAGTTTTGGTATGATAAGCTTAAACTATTAGGTGATTTATTGTAGTATACTATGAATACACAATCTTCTATTGTATGGTTTCAAGTAATAATTATTTTGTGTATAGTGAATTTTTTAACAAGAAAATGCTCAAACCTTTGGTTTTGTTATACATTAAATAATGTATATCACACATCTATAAAAACTCATCAACACTTTTTAATAATTAAATTCCTTGTGTGTACAACAATCTCAATCATTAACTTTCTAGAAGCTTTTAGTTGGATGAAAAATGATTATGATGAGAATGAAGAATGCTATAATTATATAATTGGGAGTTAACATGGTGTCTAACTTCATGTTCAAGTGTGTAATTATTGTTCTTCATTACAACATTTTGTATGGATGATAAATTGTACTTTCAAACTTTCATTATGTCACATCCTTAAATTACATGATAATGGTGATGTTATGTAGGTTACAATGATGTAAGTGTGTTATTCTTTTCACGTTCTATGACTAATTGCGTTTAATAATCAATAAAGATCACCTTCCATTCTAGTCTAATTTTGCCCCTCTAGACACAAATTTCTAATCAATTCAACATTGGAGGTATTGAATAAGAGATAAACAAGGTGGAATTTAATGCTTGGTTCATCCAACTTTAATAGTTGCATAAAAGACAAAGTGAAATATATTGCATTCAACTAGAAGCAACCTTGCACATCCAAAGATACTATTCAATTTTGAATTCTTCAATATACATTCCTTGATTATCGATAGATTTTAATTTTGATAGGCTATAAAGTAAGTCCAATCTCAAAGCAAAGATGATGTGCATGGCATTCCTTCGAGGCTACACAACTAAAGACTTTAGAATTGGTGCCATGGCATGATATTTTTCATGAATCTTATTTTATTTTATTCAATAAACACTTGTAGATTGCAACTAATTTCAAACAGTCATGGGTATCTCTTTAAGCATGAGGTGCACAACATTCATTTGAGGCAAAATGATTGAGGTACCATACTACCATAACATCAAAGTGACGTGACTAGACTACCATAACGTCAAAGCCACATGATTAAGGCGCAATGACTTTGAAATTAAAGTAATTATTTGAAGTTGTCTCTTAATGGCCTTTTAGTTTGTCTTTTCATCTACAAATCATTAAATTGCAATATGTTTGGACAAACTTGCTATCTTCTCATACCAAATACATAAAGGAACAAATGGACAAAATACAAAATTTAATTAATTAATTAATAGCCATTAAGATAAATTACAAAATAAAATAATCAATGAGAATTTACTTAATGTAAAATGAAAAGAGTGTAGATTTGCAAAAACAAAATATTGAAAGATTTGAACATCTAAATTTTATAATTTGAAAATTCACAATATAAAATGAAAAAAATGGAAAAAATGGAAAAAATGAAAAAAAATGATACTCCTTTGTCCCAAAGTGATCTTCATGTTGGCCTTAATTTTCTATTCCAAAATGATCTTCTTGTTGTGGGAGGAAAGGGGTTGCTAGAGAGTTTTAGGCAAATTGTAGAAGCACAGTGACCAAATCCTTGAAAACATGGATTTAATTAAAAATTACCACCTTCCCATTGGAGGCAAAGCCTAGCCAAATCCTTAAAGTACAGAGTTGATCAAAGTTAACCCCTAAGCGTCTAGACTCATTTCGGAAAAATCATCATAAAATACTATTTGGAAGAATATTTTGGAATTGAGATGCAAATAGAAGTTGTAGAATTTTAGTTTTAGATTCTATCCATAAGGTTAGATTCACCAATGCTATCACCAATATTTTCTATAAATTCCTTCTAAATTCAATTACAAGCAAAATATTATCATTTTTGAGGTCAATTTTGTTGGAAAGGATTTGGAATGAGGTTCTCTTGACATGGATTTTTTTTGGAATATTTTTGTTCTTTGAATCTATGACCTCAATTTTGCAATTCCAAGTTTGAACTAGAATCAACACAAGTCAACCACTTCACATACTTCTACATTTGTAATTTTAGAAAAATATGTGCTCTAGTAACACCAAATCCAACATTTAGATAGGACTACAACTTCATAAAGTATCTTTAAAAATTAGAATGACTTTCATCCAAGATCTAATGAGAAAGAAGTCTAATTTTGAATTTGTACATTGTCCAAAAATTGGACGTTGGAGCACTCCAGGGTTAACCTCTAAAGTCCCATTGTCCCCTCGGGGGACAATTTGGAATTCGGGCAGGTTCCTATGGGCTGAAATTTTACCCTAATTTTTTGAAACTTTTTTCAAGATATAAAAGCTGATAAGCTTTGTGGGAATATAATTTTTATTTCAATCAGTGCCCGAAAGCAAAAGTTATACCACAAAAAGCCTAGAACTGAACTCGGCGGGCAGCACAAAAAATATTGCAATAATTCAAAATAAAATATATTTTTTTCCTCTCAAAAATTATGTTTTCGTCTACATCTGAAGCTTTGATTCACTCCATTTTGATTAGTGATGTGAAAGTTATGAACAATCTTATTTTTTGGGCAATCTAAGCATCTTTTTGAAAAAATAACTTATAGGATTCATTTCAGAATGCAATTTTCAAAAGAATTCAATTTTTCTTTTTTGAAAATGTTAAGTTTGCTTGCTAAAACAATCTCACTATTGGAATTATTGTATTTCAATCCCATCTAAGAGCTATTAACAATTTAGTTTTTCTTTCAATCTTGGAGCTACTTCTACTTGACAATTTTTTGAAGTATGAAAATCAAGTTGTTATTTTTTGAATTTCTTTTCCTAGACTCCCAACTCAATTCTTCAACACAATAAATTTTAAATTCAAATTTCATAGTGTACTTTTTTTCCACAAATAGAGATCAAAGTCATCTAAAATTGCAGTCCTATGGTCGAACCATCCATACCTAATCACTTAAGCATTTGTGGAACGGATGGTGAGCAATTGGGTGTGTTTGAAATTTTTCCTGTGTAGGGAGATAGAAAATATTGGGATTACAAAATTTTCAGAATTTTATTTGCAAAACTGAAATTTCTGTGAATTTTAGAAGGCAAAAAGTGTTCCAAACCAGTACATGACATCTAGAGTCTTGCAATTCCACTCATAGGGGAGACTAGTTACTACTCATGCGTACAAATTTCAAAATAATAAATGTTATAATACAAGGCATTCAGCAATTGGTCCTCACAGCCTCGCATATTGTGCATGTCATTAAAACTAGACTCCCAAACATGGTTCACAAATAAGTTTTGCTTGGCTGGAAATAGCGGTATCCTACAAGTCAAGGACCCATCCCTAGTTGGTAATGGGTGCTCCCACCATAGTGTTCAAAAAAACTTGTTTTTTCAACTTTGAATGCTCATATCTCTCAATTTGTACAGTCAAACTTCATGAATTTCTTACCACATAATCTCAAACAAATAAAGTTCAAGATCCTACAATTTAGTTCCAAAAAAAGTATTATTTTTGTTTTTTTAGACAAATGTAGTAGAAATGACAGCTTTGAGTGTTTTTTGACAAAAAAATGGCCTTGGAACTTTAGGGGTTAATCCCCTCCCATTAGACGCACATTTCACACTTCAAGGATTGCTTCCTTAAAAGATGTACATGGTCTAGGGTCAAGTCAAAGTATTTTCAAAATTTCAACTTGCTATTCATGTTGCACATAGTCCTTGGCCAACAATATGCAATTGAGTGGGCATTGGTAATCCTTAAACATGCACCAAAAATCCAATTTTTAAGTTCTCCAAAACCACACTTTGAAAACTAATCCAAAACTCAAAATTTCAAGACCATAAGAGAGTATGGAACTCTACTTACAAGTCAAAACGGATTTTAAAATTTATTATTTTCAAACTTAATCTAGAACATTTTGTTTAACCAAAATATCATTTTGAAATAGAGGGAGTAATTATTAATTTAAAATTTAAAATTTCATAAAATTTAAAATGTATAAAATATCAATTTCAATATTAATAGATACAAATTGGAAGTTTTAATTTACAATTATCAAGCTAATTGATTTAAAATTTTAAGTTGAATTTTTTTTGAATTGGTCAATATTGGAGTAATGCAAAGAAGTTATGCCCTAGTTTTAATCTAGCATGTTTAAAATGAAAATATTATAAAAGGTTTAGATTTAAGTCAATTATCCCAAATATTAGATTTCACTTTTATATTAAGTATAAGTTTTGCAAATATTTTTTAGCTTAAAAAATGACGAAATTGACACTCAAAAATTATAAAAAACATCATTCTATTTTAGAGATTATGTATATAGGGAATTAGAGAATTTACAGGCTGGTAAATTTGTGAAGAAATGAAGAAAAAAAATTCATGAAATATAAATTGTTTTACAAATGTAGTACAACATATAAACTTTGACTTTGCTTTTACATTCTTTTAATTAGTGGAAAGAAACAATATTGAAACATTCATTTTTTTCTAATTTACTCAAATTTAAGCAACCCTAATTCCTAATAGAACAAATGATTGTTGATTGAGGTAATTGAATTTCGGTAAGTTCCTATGAAGTTAATTTTGAATGGATTTAATTAGAATTTGGACGCATGATGAGCAAATGTGTATTCTTCTTGAGAATATCGTTTTTTTTCATTGCTTGGATAAAGGTTGCAAACTAGAAACATAGGTCCTTATCAACAAGAGATCAATGTGTACATGTTAATTTGGTAGATTCAAAATGTGTCTCTTTTAAATCAATAAAGCAACAAAAATTTGATTACCAAAGTTGTGTATGTGACACAATTCCTTCTTCACTTGATGACATGGAGTTGATGTGTTTCATTCCATCCATAAGACACAATAAGAAAAACTATGTTTTTCAATGCATTTTTGCGATGTAGCTTGTATTTATATTACATTTGATGTTACAACTAATGTCTTGATGATAATATAAAAACAAGTGGATATCACAAAAAATGCATAAAAAACAAGTTCCTATAGTGAGAATTTTTGCTTACTCATTAAGATCATGATGTAGATGCAAATGAAAGAAGATATTTCCTATCTCCTCACTTTTCTCACTACCTACTTGATTGCACAACAAAGGTTTGAAGTCTTTTTTAGATGTTTCAACAAAGTGTTGCAGATTTTTGCTTGATGGTCTAGGAGGGTTTGAAAGGTTTTGATGATAGATTTCACAAAGTTCTTCTCTCACTCTCCACTTTACACTTCATTTGGGTTTTCTATCAATGTTTCAAACAACACAATTTTGTCGCTTTTGATTCAATGTTTCAACAAAGTTTTGTATCTATTGCACAATGTTTCACCACAAATTTGTAGGTTTTGTTGATAGATCTTTGTCTCTTTTCATTGTCTACTTTTGTTGCTAGCAATCACACACTAGTTTGTCACTTGTGGTTTGATATGCAATGATTACCTTGGGACTTCAACAAAAATTTGTTGGTAGATTGTCAGAGATGCCTCTCTTTTAAGATTTGAAGCCTTTTCTTGATGTTCAACAAAGTGTTGTTGATATAGGATTTTATAGATTTAGAGCTTCATAGACCTAGGGCTTGTTTACACCAAAGAAATGGAGTGTTTTGATTCAAACTTTAGGTTGGTCCCATAGCTATCTTCCAATCAAAACACTCCAATTCTTTAGGCTCCAACCAGTGTTCCCTAAAGTGGCTAAAAATCGCTCGGGTTCTACCCAGATTTTGCTTGTGCTAAACTTACATTGTAGAAATTTGCATGAAAACTAAAATTTGAGCAAGTTTTCCCACTTCCAAGAGAGTAGGATGCAAAATTGCGATTTCATCCACTTTTCTCTTCGCATTCATCCCTTGCCACACACGAATAGGGTTAGCTAGTTTTAGACTCCGCAGGAATAGGGTTAGCAAGGACCTTACCTGGGCTGTCTGATCTTCGCATTGGTGGCTAGATCTGGGCCGTCGATTTCGCAGCCAATGCGTCGCGCTGTCACCTCCTCCAGGGCGTAGGGTTTAGTAGACCATCTCCTCCAGGGCGTAGGATTTAGCAGACCACCTCCTCCATGCATACGTTTTTGCATTATATTTTTCATTTACTCTGCGTCTCCTCGTCCTCGGCTGCTCCTCTTGATCTGCAATTTGTACGCGCACTGGCATTCAATTTTGTTTGAATTGAAAATTATTTTGTAATTGTTGCATTGGGGATTTGGGGGCCTTGGGGGGAATGGGGGCTTCGCCGCTTGGGGCCCTATTAGTCTGGCTTCTTCCTCTTCCAATTTTCGGGACTCGGGACAGTCGGGAGTGTTGATTTTGTAAAAATGGAGGCGCTCTGGTCATCTGGCGAATTGCTACCACTTCCTAGATGTTGTGAAGTTCCGTTGAGACTCGAGAGACATTTGTGTTTTGCTTTTCTTGCGCATTCACGTCAATTGGGAAATGGAGGCTCCCGCTGTACAATGTGAATTCAAGTTTGTGAATTTGGCGGCGCGGGTGTGTGGAACGTTGTCACAACCTCACATGCTCGCAACAAGTGGTATGTTGGGGATTCGGGAATGGAGAGATTGGGCCATTGGAGAACGTTGGTGCCCACTTGGGAAATTGGGATGCAATCCTGTATTTTACAAGTGTGATTGTCGACAGTTTCTTTCATTCTGCTTCTACTTGCTTGCGATTTGCGAGAGTTTCCTTTGGCTGCAGTGCTGCACTTCCACGGCGATTGTAACTCTCTCCCCTTGTGCATTTTCGATTTGCTTCCAATTTTTTTTGTGTGCTTTCGTGTTTGCTATTGTTCTTCTGTTGTGGTCTTCTGGGTTTGGGTGGTTTTGGTGCTTTGTTTGCTTGTGCAGGGCTACGACTGCTGCAATGGCACCCAAATTGAAGTTGCCGGAGAATTTTCGTGTGCGCACTTTTGGCTCATCACGAAACTCCCACGGTTTGGGTAAATACCTTCCTATTGGCGTCGCGACGAACCCGATCAACGTGGAGGACGACATCACGCGGGTGTCAGAGAAGCGCCTGGAGGACTCCTTGCTCGTTGCGCTACCCCGTTTTCCTTCACTATCCGAGGCGACAGTGGTGTCACCGGAGGGTCCAGATCCTGAGATTGCTAGTTCGAACAAGCAAAATGTTTCGCGGAAGAGACACAAAGTTGCCCCTAGCACTGTAACGCATCGATGGCAGGAGGTTTGGGCGTGTAAGTTTACGTGGGCAGAAGGTGAATTTGATGCCACCGGGAATTTGACGGGGGTCGTGTGCAAGAGCTGCAATGCCGTGAGTGGCAGGCGGAAGGTCATAGTTCCAAAAGGGGATAATTTAGAGAAGCATGAAGGAAAAAGGACTTGCAAATCCGACGGCGATCCTTTCCCACACTTGAAGAAGGGATGAAATTACGTGAAGCGTGACTGCAAGCATGTGCAATTTACGAAGCTCTGGGCAAGGCGACGGCTTAGCAGAAGTGTCGCCGACCAGCTCTTGGCTGGCTTCGACAGCGAAGCAAACCGAAAGGGAGTTTAGTTTTCTACACTCTTTCAAGTTCTAAATTCTGGTCGTCCCATGTGTGACTACGAGAGCGAGCAATACTTATTGCGGCATTTGAAGGTAAAGAATGTCCCTTGTAAGCATTGGTCTGAGACGTCTGGGTGGGATATGGCGGAACACCTTCATTCATGTGTTTTGTCTGCCTTGAAGTTGACTGTTCAGAATGTGTGTTTTATTTCGATTAGTGCAGATGAAGTCACGGCAGTGGACAACACTTCGTGGGTCAGAGTTCACGTGTATGCAGTAGATTCGTGGGAGAGGATCCCACACCTACTTCACTTGTCTTGTGTTTCTGACTGTGGTACTGCAGATCACCTTACTAACGTTATCATGCAAGCATTGGTTCGAGAAGGAGGACTTACGCAAGAACAAATTGCAAGTAAGTTGGTTTCTTTTGGGGCAGACGGGGTTAGTACGTTCCAGGGCCCCAAAACTGGGGTATCGACCCAGATTCGCTAGAAATGGGCCCCGTTTTGCCTCGGAGCCTCATGTGCTTCGCATCGCATCAATTTGGTGGTAGAAACATTGTCGAATTATCCTATGGTTTCATGGTTGGAGGCCTTGTGCCAGTCACTGTATTCTTACTTTTGTCGCAGCCACAAGCGACATTCGGAGCTTCAGAAGCTTGCAGATCTGATGGAAACTAAGGGTAACAAAATGGTGAGGAACGTGGAGACACAGTGGATCTCCATGCGTAGTCTCGCCCAACGTATCATGTTTGAATACAAAACTCTTTGGGTGAAAATGGGTATTGACATGTCCACTATTGGCCAGAAAGGGCAGGCTGCTGCCGCTGCAAACTTTGACTAACTCTCCGATATAGAGGTTCTGCTATCGCTAGTGTGCTTCATTCCGATGTTGAATGCAGTTCATTGCCTCATCAAACTGTCACAATCCCATGACATATTTATATGTGACTTTCTACAGTCCATAAAAGTTTGTCAGGCCGATTTGGCCAAAATGTTTGTGGATGAGAGCACAGCATTCTTGACAGCGAAGTTCAAGCAGTATCAGGAACTAATTTCCTTGACTTGTCCTGAAATTCCAATGGAATGGAGGGCAAAGGAGGGAGAAGGTATTTCGTATCTTGCCATGAACTTTGGCATTACCGCAGTTTTTGCACGTTGTCACTGCAAATTGACAGGAGATCACTTGTATGTGACGGAGGAGGATTTCCTGCGCACTCAAGGAAACATTCAACTCCAATTTGCAGGTTTATTTTCTTCACTTTCCATTTTTTTTGTTTTATATTTTTTTGCTTTGAACTTGTCTTGTTGTTTGCTATCTTGGCTACTTGCGGTTTAAGGTGGGCTTTGCTACAAGCAAGTAATGGCATTGCGCCATTGCGGTGGGATTTACTTTTGTTTCCATTTTTTTTCAATAGGATTTAATTTTGTTTCCAATTTTTTTTCAACAGTTCAATGAATCAGTTCAATACATGGTTAATGTTTACTGATTTGTTCTTTCAAATTTTTTTGAATGCTTTGGTTCTTTCTTGGTTTCCAGCTATTTATTTTATCATTGTAAGTGAAGGCCTCAAGGGGCTTTCAGTCTCTGCCTTGTGATGGGCAATCGGATCGACTGACCTCAATCCTATGTGCGCCTGTGCGAGTGCGGGTCTGTAGGTTGATAGAGATTGCTCAGTCACTCTCGGACGAGCTGGACCGGTGCTTTCCACAGCAAGAGTTACTAGATGCGTTCGGTATAATATATCCCCAGTATTGGAAACAACCGAGGGCTGAAGATAGCTTTGGTCACCATTTGAGTGTACTCAAACGATTCTATTCTCACCCAAGGTTGTTGAATGCAGGGTTGCCTTTGTAGTACGGAGCAACATCATACACCACCCCTGAAATGCTCTCTGGCTCTAATTTGGACAATCAACAAGGTTTGTTTAAATTGACTATGAGAGCTAACTGTGAAGCTGCTTGTGCAGCTACTGGTCACATGAATCCAGTGATAGAGCTCTGGCGTACCCTTTCCCAATCACGGCATTTGCGGAAACTCATTTCCGAGTACTTTCGTGTGGCTGAAATTGGGATGTGTTTGGTCTTGGGGTCTATAGAAAATGAGCGTTGTTTTTCTACGTTAAAGTTTTTGAAGTCTTGCTAGCGCAATAGGCTGGGCAAATACTTGCCACTGGTGGTCCGCATGTTTGGGCAGAAATATTACACGTTGGAAAACTTTCCCTACAAGGCTGCGGTAGAATCTTGGAAAAACGCAGTGAAGGTGGGACGCCATGGAGACATCTGATGTGTGCCAAATTACAGTATCCTCCCCCTTCAAAATCCTTAGTTTTCATCAGATTTCACTGGCTTTGAACTTCCAAGACAATTCTTTCCTTGACAAATATGGAGGCTTGTGGAGGCGAGGCTGCGGGAGTGCGGGAGTCACAGGCTGCGGAAAAGACTGCGAGAGGGTGGGAGGTTGTGAATCACAGGCTGCGGAGAAGACTTCTAGGGCGCGGGGGCCACAGGCTGCAAAGAAGACTGCTGGGGCCCAGGGGCGACAGATTGCGGAGAAGATTGCTGGAGTTGGAGGGGCTATGGGCTTCATTCTAACTTCTGTTTTTCTTTCTAATTTGTTGTGTGTTCTGTGCTGTGCAGATCACTAATACTGCAATTTTGGGCAGTCTTGCTTTATGCAAGTGGGGTTCAATTCCCCAATTAGTGAATGTCTCTAGTATAGTTGTTTTATGTTTTAGTGTCTTGCTGTTACTTTTGAATTCAAAACTTCATTGTTTTATCTTGCGTGACTTGATGTTTGAGCTACAAATGCTCTATATTTCTTTGGTCACATACTCACATTTGAGTTCCAATTATCAATGTATGTTTGAGTGCATGCTTAGCTTCAATTTTTTTTCATCTTTGATTTCCAATTTTGCTTGTACATAGTTCAAGTTTGCACTCACGTTTGTATGACATTGTTGCAAAACTCAAATTTTGGAAAAAAAATCGCATTGTTTCGAAAAAATTTGCCATCATTTAGCATTTCCAAACTATTCACTTGACCAAAATTAGCAAGTGCAATCCCTGGTTCTATACAAAATTCCAGCACTTAAGGTAGAACTACCCATTACCACCCTGATTCGCAATCTGACTATATTGGGGCCAACTTTAGGAAAGACATATATTTTTCAGAGGTGTGTTCTTGTTTCAGGAGTCAAACCCAAGTGGAATTATAATTTTTTGATAAAAATTGTAATTTCTGTGAATTTCTGAAGTGAAACTGCACAACCGCCACTAGACTGGATTCATAAACGTCCTCTTACAACTCAATACCGCTTTCCAATGTACCTAATAACACTTGAAGATTCACCAATCATTAATTGACACGTTATCTTTTAATAGCATTAATAAATTATTGTTGTCAAAATCTGAAGTGGATTTGCATGTTTTTATGACGGAATTGGAATAAAGTTGTAGACCATGGAATTGAATGACTGACGGAATTGGGCAGTTCTACCTTATCGCAAATTGCCTTCTACTACAAACAATAAAAATAGACAAAACACCACCATTTTTAAACGAATTTATAATGTGCTTCATATCATTTTCAAGTTTATTTCGCGGAAGCTGCGACTTATCAGGCACGGTAATAGCGTTCCAGCGAAATCTGCAAAAGGTATTTTGGGAACATTGGCTCAAACCAAAAAAAAAATTTGTAAACAAGCCCTTTGAGTTTTATAGACTTAGAGATCCATAGATTTAGAGTTTTATAAATAAAAAAATTTATATAGAATTCAACTACATTATAGATTTACATTTCTTCACAGATTGAAAATCCTTTAAATATACAAACTTCTACAAATTATAAAGATGCATGCACATTATTTTATATTTTGTAATTTTTTACATTATCAAAATCCCTCAAAATATAGATTTGAAGTGGTGAATTTTAATTTTTGAAATAATCTTTATTGTACATTTTTGTTTTTTAACAAATGGCGCAAACCATTGCATTAAAGTTTATTGTACATTTGAAAAAATTTCACTACTGTATATTACAAGATTTTCTACGATAAACACCATATACTACCACGTCATTCTGCACGTCAAATTTTAAATTAAAGTGATATGGCATGAATGACCAGATTTGTATTACCCACTGTTTCCATTGAGGCGTCAGAATTGAAAAGACTTTTTAACATACATTTGTGGTCTTGGTTGCTATCTTGCACATCAAATTCTCTAGCCCGTCAATGATGGACCCATGACCATCGATTTCAAGCTCATTGCCCATCACTCAATTTACTGCCATTTTGTAACTAAGGTAGTATGCTCTAAAAGCGACCATTTAAGAGCTGGTCCGCCTTTTTCATAGGCTTATGTGGACGGAATTATTTTTAGATCATTTTTCAGAGAAAGAAAAATGGATGTGGAAACTAACACAAGTGGTTTTATATTTTTCCAAGCATTTTTGAATTACTTATAAATTTTCAAAGATTCAGGGCATAGGCACCTATTTGTGACCATAGGTCTCCCAAAATCTGTTCACTTGCAATTTGTAAACAGATGTGCAGAAATCAAAGGCAATGATTGGCTCTTGCAATAGAAAAATAATTTTTTTCGATGCATTCAATTGCTTGAGTGGTCCATTTAAGCATCAGCCCGTCTCCATTCTTCACCCCAAAATAGGGGCGGTTTGAAGAAGGCGAGCGCTTTTAGAGCATACTACCTTACATAGGTCTGAAAAAATTTACATGTATTTTTCAGAGATGAAATTACATGTCTTCTTTACCTCACAAAAAATTTAGATTTTTTTGTGGAAAATTGATTTTTTTAGGAATTTTGAAAGAAAAAGTGAAGAAAAATCACATCAAATAGAAAATTACTTTAAAAAATATGAAAATTTCACCATGTGTGCATATTATAATGACAAAAATCATAGTGTAAACTCAAATTCCATGTCATTCTATAGTTAGAATTCAATAGATATTGAAAATGCATCCAAAGTTCAAATCGCAATAAAATATTCAATATTAGGATTTTTTCAAAATTGGAATTGGAATAGAAATTAGAGTAGGTGACCATCATTTTGTAAGTTGGGCTCAAACTCAAAAAATATCAATTTTGTGGAGAAATTTCAGATTTAAAGCAAAAAAACAACTTCCCAAAATCACTGAAATAGCATATTTGGTGATCCATTTCTTTTTAAATTTCTCATTCACATGAAGACAAACACCAAGTAAGACTTCAAACTCAATTGGATACTCTTTGTAACCCAACATGAAAGATCAACAAGAAATATGGGGATGAAAAAAATGCTTTGAATAGCTTTACAGCTCATTGGATTGTCATCTAAAAGCCACATAGTAGGCATTGGTGGTGTTCTAAGGCTAGACATAATTATGTTGTTCAAAAACCACACTTTCGAGAGCATGCTTGATTATGAGTGATCCTATTGTATTGAATGTATTTACACGCAATATTTTTGCTTCTAACTTCAAACACTATAATCTTGCAATCTATTTGACTACATATTTTGAAATTCTTTTACATAGTAGACTAGTATAATTTTTTATGGTTGAATTTCAGAGATTAATTTTTGTCTTCTTTTGCTAAATGGACTAAAAGTACAATTTTATGTGAAAAAATCTATTTTTTTAAGAAGTATCCCAAAAGAAATTGCCATACTATTATTTTGTTCTAGGAGATTGACTATGTCTTTATACAAGTATTTGATCAAATGTTTGGTGAGGATGGAATTTTTTGTTTAGTTAGGATATATCATTTTTTCCCTTTTTTTTGCAATTTTTGATAGCATTACTAATGCAAACATACAAAATACAATGCCATTGAAAAAAATAGAAAAAAAATTACATTCTTGACCCATATATGCGACTTCCAAATCTTCATTTAACAATGAATTTTTACTTTCACTTGTGCTAAATGTGATCTTAGACTATTACACAATTGTCTTTATGTGAAAATATTATCATGCCAAAATTCATGCAAATTTGTGCAAAAAATTATGCCCCATCTTATATTCACAAAATAAAGAATGTTTGCAAAGTCAATGAGAAATTATTTTGGTACATTTAAAGTGTGTGCTATGTCCATGTCAAAGTAAGGAAAAACAATGGCACCGCTAGCCTCTAATTGTTTGTTTGTGGATAGTATCCAAAGGCTTCTACCAGATATGCCTACGCCAAAATAAAGGACAACAATAACATCCTCAAGCCTTTGATTGTTTGGTTGTCAATAGTATTTGTATGTATCTAGTATAAAATATACATAGTCTTATGAAGGAATCTTGTCACCTCATAGTCAAATTACATAGTTGACTTGTCCAAAACCGTATTACAATCATTCACTATGCAATAGAATTTATTTAACCCCTAAAGCAATTCAATGTTTTTGGGCTTATTTGTTATAAATTTTGCTCCCATATACCAATTGAAAAAAGATGATATTCCTAAAAAGCTAATAAGTTTTCAAATCTCATAAAAAAGTTTCACTAGAAATTGAGGTCATAGAAACTTGCACAAAATCTATTTTGTCTTCCAAGGGGACAATGGGACTATAGGGATTAAGGTCATATTATTAACACTTTAGCAAATCCTTGATTGAAAAACAAGAGAAGGAATCATTGAAGTCTTTCTACCTTATTTGGTATAGAAGCACATGAATTGTAGTATATAGTAGTAACAAAAGTTGAGCTAGATACAATGACACTTGCAATTTGGATCATTCTTGCATGAGAGATTACTCTCGGGGGGTGCACTTAGTTCTACTATAACAAACCATGTGCGAACAAGTGGTTTCTAATAAACTATAATTTCAACCTAAAATTTTGAACATTGTTTAATAATGACTATAGCTTTCTATTGATGGTCAATTTCGTTAAAATGGCGGTATTCCGCACGCCATTTTAATGGAATATCTTCTACAAAAGAGAATAAGTGTGCCGCGATAGGGTCATACATGTGCCGATTTTATGCCTAGCACATTCAAATCACTCCTAGTTTACGCATTTCCACTCCCCTCGGACAATCTTTCCATTGTTTTCATTCTTTTAGTGGCTTCACTTTGTGCCATTTTAATGGAATACCGCCATTTTAACAAAATTAACCATATTGCTAAAATTTCCAACTCAAATAAAATATGAAATGATTTCTAGAAGAGGTTGAAAATGAACTAAAATGGCATGTTTTTCAACTCAAATAATTATAGAGAACACATTTAGATGACCATTGAGTCAATATTCAACTTAAAATGAGCTTTCAATAATGAGTTATTTTTAGGAATTTTTTGTTCATTTTTTAGACAATTTTTTCTTATATAAAATAGGGGTGTGAATGTTATTTTTTAGTTCTACAGTGTATCTTTTTACTTCAAAAATTTGTAACTAATTATTATTAACAAATAAAAATATCAATAATTCAAAACACAAACTTTCAAAGTAGGAAAACCTATTCATATTTTTTAAATTTTGTTTTATTTAAAATTCAAAAAGTATATAGGGGGTCCAAAGTTTTGTTCGCACGTGGTTTCTAATGGACACTCTAAATGACACCCCCCGAGAGATTACTATTATGTGAGCCTAGGAGTGTGAGTGCATGAGCCTAGAAGACTATACACTTATATTACAGGTGTCTCTAATATAAAAAACTTCCATGATTACAACGTAACTATGTTATAGATAACTATATTATTATAGGTGATAATATTATAAGCACCTTCAATTGTTGTAGGATATATTCTTATACATATGGTCTAGGCTCAAGTGCTTGCATTTTCATGCTGACACACTAGCATCGTTGATTCTTAAATAAACTACATGCTTGAAAGGCTACATATTGTTACGTATTCTAAACATGGTGACATATTTGAGCTTGATAAGGTTTAGATGGCATACAAATGAAAGACAATGCTACTTGTAGAATTATAAATCCAATGGTATATGTCTTCTTTTAAATTATTGTGTACTTTGTGTTTGGGTGCCATATATATGGTTACCTATTCAAATTGTCGGGCAAAAAAAAATCCACAAAACTTGAAATAAAAATTCTAAATTTTAAATTCTCATAGATTGTATTTTTGTCTATATGGAAAGCTTTGATTCGTTCCATTTGGATTTGTGATGTGAAAGTTATGAATCATCTTGTTTTGCAGGCAACCATAGCGATTCATTTTTTAGCTCAATTTTCACATTTTTTTAAAACAAATAGTTCCATACAGTTAACTTTGATTGTTAGAACAATATCACCTTTGGAATTAGTGCATTTTAATTCCATCTTAAAGCTATTAATGATTTAGTTTTTCCTTCTATCGCGTACTTTCTTCTACTTAACAATTTTTCAAAGAGTGAAAATCACATCATTTTTTTTTAACTTTTATTTTTTCTATACCCTCAACTCAATTCTCCAAGATAAGAAAATTTAAATTCAAAATCTATAGGTAGAAAGTTTTTAAGTTAAGAAGATTCAAAGTCTCATAAACTAGTTTGCCAAAAATCATGATTTCTTCACTTTGAATGCATTTATCTTGCAATCTATCTAGTCAAAGTGTTTGAATTTTTTCCACACATTCTCATAGTAGTCTATGGCAAGATCATATGGTTACATATGCCAAGGAAATATCATTAAATTTTTTTTGCTCTTTGCACTAGAAATGACAGTTTTGAGTGTGTTTTTTAAGAAAAAAAAGGTCTTGAGACTTTAGGAGTTAAATTGTCATTGTGGAATTTCTCCAACTTTTTTCAATGTGCACCATCATTGTGAAGTCTTCTAGTAGATGGCTTTGGTCTTTCTAAAGGCGCTCTTATTAGATATGTACCTAAAAGACACTTCTAGATTTGAGTGAATGATTTTGGGTCATTCCAAGGTATCATCATTGTCCAAAACGCAACAATTACATTTGGACCTTGGAACAACACAAAAACCTAGATATTGATGACTCAAGATTTACAAAATCAAACGCAAGAGTCTTGAGAAGCATATGGTTGGTTATTGATACAAATAGAGACAATACTTCAAAACTTCATAGCTTATTCATATTGTGCCCAAATAATGCATTGAAATCTTCTTTCACTTGACAATACATCCAATCAAAATAATCTATATTCAACAATATTTGTAAGTATGCCACGTGTTGTAAGAGTGTGTCTATCATGGATGCACTTCCTTTAACTAGTGAAAGTAGAAATGTTTACTTTGAGTGATTTTCATTCATAAATGTCTATAAGAATCACAAGAGAAGGACACTGAGACCCAAAGTGTCTCACAGATGCCTTCCGAGATTACTCTGTAAATCAAGAATGCACCTACTAGTCCAAGAATCAAGAATCAGCTCATTTTTGTCAAATTAGCTTTGGTGATAGGTGTCGTCGTCGTCCTCTCCTCTCCAGGGTTGACGAATCTCACCCTGCCCGGCCCGGCCGTTTGAATCGAAAAGATCCCCAACTCCGCTCACCCATGCTTGGATTTTCCTCCCCTTACCTGATTTAGGTGCGAAGGAATTTTTGGGGCCTCTTTGAAGCCCAACCAGTCAGTCTCCGTGGACAAACAGTGCCATCCCCGTCACAGGGTCTCCCCGTAACAGGAGCGGCACTCCCTTCGAGAACGCTTTTTTTTCCTTCCCAGTTCGGACCGCCCTCAGAAGGAGAAATCAAGCAACACGGTCAGTCTTTCAGCGGAAGAAAAAGATCACCGAGGCAGGCTCGCAGGCAAACAGGCCCTGGGAGGCAGGCAGCCGGTCGACTGACGGAGTTCCGTCAGTTCTGACGCCCTGCCACTGACGGAAAGCCGGAGCTTCGTCAGTCCGTCCACGAAGATTAAATCGGCGTCATCACGCCCAATGGACGATGCCTCGGCGAGGCAGCTGACATGGATGCCATGCCCGGACGGATGTACACAGTCAACGGTAGCCCTGCTAGGCCGCCCTAAAGCTAACCACCACCACCCTCGCGAACAGCCGGTCACCCGGTCCCGGTTGTCACTCCCCCCACCCGACCCGCTCTGCTCCGACTACCCGACCCGCTCCCACATGCTCCGACCCGTCCCGTCCCATCCCGTCCCGCTCGTCGTCTCTCTCCCCTTCCGCTTCGCTTTGCTGTGCTGTGCTGTGCTGTGCTTTGCTTTGCTTCCCACCACCCTTCCCCCTCACCAGCTCTACAACCTTCCTCCCCCCCTTGGGCTTTGATGCTCTTATGTCGTTCCCTTCGGCGTTTTGTGACTCCGTCGTTTAGTTTCCTGTTTTCTACACTCAAACATGGCGTGTCCCCGCCGGGCGGTGCTCGCCGGCCTTACGTTTCTACAGAGTGTAGGGACGCCAATTTTGGTACTGTAGCGAGAGTAGAGGGAGTGCAGGCTTGCAAGGTACCGGCCATTTGTCGTTAATGTCTGTGCGTGTGAGTTTAATGCAACGAAGTGAGGTGACGGTGAGGTGTCTGCGGAGTGGATTACAGTATCGCGAGAGCCTGCCTGGATAGGCGGTGCAGCGTGAGGGAGGGTGTCTGTGTTTGCATTGAGGTTCGAGTCTTCGAGATTGTGTTCTTCGGTGAGCAAGTGAGATTGTGTTCTTATTGGAAGGTTCTTCCAGTTTGAGGAAGTGTACACGGCCGAGATTTGCAGTGGCTTGTATTTATGAAGTGCATCGTTTTTTTCTTCTGGCGAGTGTCTTCTTAGTTTGTCGAGGTTCTCTTGAGGTTGGCGAGTGTTGGAAGTCTCTTCGTGACTTGTTACTCCAGTTTTCACAAGTTAGTCAGTGTCGGAACCTGAGTTGGAAGGCCGTTGGTTCCAGTTTCTGATTCCAAGAAACTTCTGTAACAGTTTTGGCCTGTAGTTGCAAAATATCCAACCTGTGCAACGAGATCGCATGACAAGAAATATGAGTAGTGGAACTTGTAGTTTAGAGAACTTGCCGATCCAATGATAGCACCGCTTCTTGTGAGAGTAATTATCCGGTTTGTTTTGCTTGAGATGGAGAGACGAAATTAGGACCAGTGTAATTGCTGAGAGAAATTTGTGGAACTGTTGCTGAGTTTTTTTTCTTCTCTGAGGCACTTGTGTAGAGCACTACAGTGATCTCTTCATTTGTTCGAGGACCTTATCGGTCTTTCTTGTTAGACGCTGAAGAGGTCGAGTAGATGAGTTTCAATACTCAAGTCGTCCAGAACTTTGCACCATTCTTGGTGTCTATCTACTACATGCAAATACCAACTGCTGCTACGAAGTTCAAGGTCTAGGGAGTTGCCTTCATGAGTTCTTGATCAGGTTGTGCATAGCCACGCCTTGGAACAGTCGTCAGAAAGGTTGGCAGACTGCAATAATAATCAGTGTCACCACGAATGTTCTACGAGAGCCGATCTTTTGTGTCACAGTGGTGGAGCGCACTGGTGAACTTCAATCCGAAAAGGGAGCGTGAGTAGTGAATCGTTATTTTCTGTGGATCTGTCGTTGCGGACGTTTGCAGACGGGAAGATATATTAGTGTTTACGATTCCGGATGACCAGTGTTCTCCAGTCCAACGTCTGCGGTTTACCGTACGGTTTTGTCTGATGAGTTGGACGATGAGTAATATCTGTGATTGGATCTCTCGTTGTAATTGCGTAGTCCTCAAACCTTTCCATTTTCAAGACTCCAAGAGCTCTTGTTCGTCCCGACTGTGCGCTCAACGCCAAACAGTTTGCTGTACATTCCGTCAATTACTGGTAGTGGAGGGCGCGCCTTCTTTTAGAATGAGGCTGGACTAGCTTGGCGACGCGCCCACTTACTCTCCATATCTAGTCTTCGCCATTTCCAGTTGTCCAGTTCTTGCATACTAGCCAACGATACTTCGAAGTCGTCGCTCTCATCCACAATAGAGTCGTTCTCGAGCTTATATCTCATCTGAACATTTGATACTGGACCTCTACCTTTCCTTCATCCAGAGGCGTGAGATTGTACAGTATTACACCGCTTCATCTGCTGTTGGTAGGAAGTGCTTGTATAAACGCAGCAACTTATGGTCCACTTCATTTAGAAGTTCCAGTGCTTTTCTGTATTAGTTACTCGGAGCATTGACTGAGATCAAGCTTATCGGATTCAATTGCAACTTGAAGTAACTGACAACACCGGCTGGATCCGTGAATATTATTTTTCCTCGTCACACGACGAATCCTCTCCAGGACTTTGCCTACCGTGATCGACGACCATTTGCGAGTACATATTTGGTGCCTTGGTTACAGTAGTTCCTGCTGTGAACCTTCTTGTGACACGGGCATCGCTATGGACCGGGAGGATCATGGATACTAAAGTGACGAAGCGTGTTTCTAGATGAACTTGTCACTTCAGTTTGTACAAGCAAGTGAGCAGTCATGGATTGTGCGAAAGGCTTGACGGTCGAATGCAGCATGTGCGGCGACGTGGGATTTCCTGAAAAACTCCAGCAATGTAAAGCCTGTGTTCGCGTTCAGCACATGTACGTGTTCTCAACTTCAGGAGGGCACCTGTGTGTAATTAGTCACAGAGACTTTCAAGGTTTACAATTGTTTTCGAAACTCTTCTAGCTCGGGCTCCTTCATGACCAATTTGCGGGGCGACTTCTTACTTCTGAGCTCCATGATTTTCTTCATTGCTAGTTTTTAAGATTTGGGCTAATTTGTGGCTGTGAATCGTATCGACTGGTATCGTTTCCAATTCTAGAATACCTCAGTGCTATTCGCAAACTAGGATATCAGCAATGTCGTGCTTTCTTTCACACCCATGGTTACAGCACCCAGTAGTGTACAGGCCCATGTATAGTTGAGGTTCGTTTATTTTGAGGACGCTGAATACGACGGATTGTAGCTGCATCTTCAATTACATCTTATCCCTCATAAATTTTCTGTCACGGAGATTTCGTTGCCAATTGCTGGAATCACATAGCAGTCACCAGTACGATCTGCTGTTATTTGCATGGGAGAGGGGGCCGTCATAATCTGCGAGTAGGGCTCAATTTCGTTAGAATTCCTTCCAGTGCTCTTTGCGAACGTGGTAAAGATAGTCTGATCAGTTGTCACGTCGTTAGTCTCTATTTTCGAAGTTGTGTCGAAAAGAACCGAAGTTTAGGATCGGCAGGAATGGCGTCTCCTTTCTCAGTTATATTGATTGTTTCAAGTTCAGAATTGTCTGCAAGTTTGAACTGACCGTCTTTGAAGTGAGTGACGCGCGATCCGCTCATGTGTGTGATCGAGCATTTTGGAGGGGATGAGCGGTCATGAGAGGGGTTTAGTTTATTTTCTTGTAGTTGTTTTGCTGTTCATTAGATGTTCGACATCCTCATTACTGGCGACGAACTCATAAATCGAGTGCGTTGATGAGTTTATGAAGATACATTGTAGTACCAATCCTTTTACAGCTGTCTTCCTTTGGCTTGAACCTATGCAGTTCCTCTCGATGGTCCTCTAGGAAAACTGATTTGTAACGGATACTTCGTCACAATATTTACCCTACTCGACATTGTAGCTTTCTGTTGAACTTTTTCGCTTGAGCACCGCTTTAGTGAAAAAAACCCAACTTATCAATGCAACTTGGTCATGTTTGCTCTTTGATTCAACTGGTATTGAGTACCCGCTGGAATATTTAATGATGCCTCGGCTTCACCTTTCAGATCGCTAAAACTATAACGGTCTCTTGGTAGTGTGACTGCACCTGTATTTTTTATAGCTGCACACTTGGTTTTTTCTTGGATTGATATGTGTCCAAGTGGAAGTTAAATCTGGACTGATTTCATGATTACCTTTCTGCAGATATTGTTCCGCATCGAAAGAGGGTCTCGAAACTGGCAGCTGGGTCTGTGATTGGTGTAGATTACAGAATGAGCGCAAAACAAAACCTGATCAACATGTCACTCTTGACATGAAGGAGGCCACTCGAGAATTTTCTCAGTGTACACTAAAATCTCCAGATAATGGCCTTGAGTTTCTAATCAAGGCTGTACTGTCGACGAAGGAGGAATTTCCTCCTCTGGTGTCTGCTGCGACGAGAGTTACTGGCGAACCCAGCCCTACTGCAAACTGTGGCTCCAATTGTTCTTCAAGTGTAGAGAGTGAGAAAGTGAGCTTTGGCGTGCGCTCTTCATCTTGTGGACTTGGTGATGCAAGTTCAAATTTGCGCTCACAGCGCGTGGTCACAGACACAAGCATTTCAGATGAAGAAGGCAGTATCGGAACTGTGCAGGTATTTCATTCGCTTATCTTATCCATCACGATACGCCTCAGTGGAGGCCCGTTACGTTAGTAGGTGAGGTTTATGTCAATCGATTGCCTGACACATTATGCGGCATGCTCAATTTCTGAGGTGATTTGAAATGGCGTCATTCTGCGTACTGAGATAGAAGTGCAGACTTGGGGAATTGAGAGCTTTAATTGCTTATTGCACCTTATTTTTTCCACTTCGCAGATGCGAACAACTAGTGCAGCTTGCGATATCAAGCGAAGTCCAAGCAGTCTTCGTTGCAGTGTTCGAGGAAGCAAAGGGCCGAAACAAAAGCAGCTGGATGTGAAAGCATTGAAGAGTCAGTTATCATTGCCATCAAGGCATAATGCGCCTGCGCCTTTGAAGAGACTATCTTCTCTGAAGGTCTTGTCTCGCTCCAACAACATTACAATGGTAGACGACCAACCGAGGGGTCTTGTGCGACGATACAAGTCACTATCCGACATTTGCTACTAACCTGCTTATGCGCACTGTGCAATGCGTATAGAGAGCTCGTATCGCCGCTGATCACTACATCAACGTTCTTTAAGGTTGGACAGGTTGTTGTTATGAATCCTTTTGCACCGTGGAGGGAGGTTTGCAGTCGTATACATATTCACGCTATCTAGATGGTCTTTCCAGGATTAAGATGTTCCCTGGGGTTGGCCATGGCCTTAGCCGCTGGTCTGCTCAGTGTGCATGTTTAGAGGTCCGTGGTAACTGCAGGCAAATCTTCCATTTTCTCAAGTGCTCCGCTGCACTTGGAACTAGAAATTTGGTTGATTTTCACTTACCCACTGGGATGAAGTACTCTTATGCGCGGTTGGCGCACTTGGTCTTTTGATCTGTTAGCGTAGCTCAATGAGGACAATCACTGGTTGGATTGCAACGCCTGAATGTCTAGTCGTCATGCGTGGCGTACCTCAAAAATTTGCCTGACTTCCCTTTTTCGTCAAGCAGACTTCCCTTTTTCCCTCGCATCTTTTCCTCACTACAATAGCCTGGAGACCTGTGATGCAGATTTATTTCGAATATTGTATTCGATCAGCCCCTGCCGTTGAGCAGATTTCCAGGGCACTTCTTTTGGTTTAGCTCCTAGCTTTGAGGTTAGTTGCAGCAGATAGGCGCTCCAGGCTGAAACGTACTGTAAATGAAGGATACGTAGGAGGGATATGTAGGGACAAGCAAAAGGTGAATCCATTACATACTGTTGACTGTTTTAGTAGGCCCTCAAGTGGCTGGTTATACCTGACACGGAAACATTTTTGTCTGTCCATTTGTTTGAAGTGTGTGTTGACCTCTCATTTTCCTGGGCAACTTGACTGTAACTTTCTCCCCCCTGGTCATTTTCATATATGGTATTATATCTTTTTTTTTCCACCCAATCGAAAGTAAAGTTCATTGCCAACAACAAAAAAAGAGATATGCACCCATTCTTCCTTGGAACCCAAAAGACATTCTCATCCAGTTTTGAAACCAGAGCTTGAATTGGCAAGCATTTGCTGCTTGTTTGTGCTGAACATATTCACTGGACTTGTTTGAACATGATAAACCAACTCTGCAGGTGTTGATTGGATTCACATCTATCATTCCAACATGGTTGTGTGCCAAGAATGGATTTTCCTGGATCTCTCTCTGTTCCTGTACCTTTGTGGAATTTGGATGGCCATGAATCTTAGAAATTGATTTAGATTATAAACTTACAGGATAGGTCCAGCCAGGGAAGCAGATGTGCAAAAAGACTGATACAGCAAACTCAAAGCACAGGGGGATCTCACTGTTCCTCTTTCACTGTAGTATTATTCTCAAAAGCTGAACCAGAAAAAAGAAAGAAAAAGGATGAGGTTCTTCTTGCCAAGGAGGTGCACAGTGAGATGATCATACGGCCATAGCCACAAACACAGTTCGACCCCACATCCCAAGCAACACTTTACAATGTCATGAGTAGGAGAGGAAGGGGAAGGGGGGGTGGGGGCACTAGGGCCCATTTTCTGGGTGTCCCACCACCTCACTCTCCTGGCATGTAAAATGAATGACTTGAAATGGCAGGGGCAGACATGACATGTCTTTACTTTTATGGCTTGCACACTTGAGGTTAACTGAAGTTTACCCATTCCCTCTCTCTCTCTCTCATATAAGGTAGTATGCTCTAAAAGCGACCATTTAAGAGCTGGTCCGCCTTTTTCATAGGGTTACATGGACATCGTTATTTTTAGATCATTTTTCAGAGAAAGAAAAATGGATGTGAAAACTAACACAAGTGGTTTTGTATTTTTCCAAGCTTTTTTGAATTACTTATAAATTTTCAAAGATTCAGGGCATAGGCACCTATTTGTGACCATAGGTCTCCCAAAATCTGTCCATTTGCAATTTGTTAACGGATGTGCAGAAATCAAGAGTAATGATTGGCTCTTGCAATAGAAAAATAATTTTTTCACTATGCATTCAATTGCTACAGTGGTCCATTTAAGGAGCAACCCGTCTCCATTTCTCACCCCAAAATAGGGGCGGTTTGAAGAAGGGGATCGCTTTTACAGCATACTACCTTAAATGCCTCCATCTCTCTCATATCATACAGCATGGAAAAACTTTACTTTACCACCAAAACCAAAGCTGGCTCTACAGTAAGTTATATGATTTGGGAGGAAAAAAACACTATTTCTTTGTTTCCGCTATGAAAAAACTTGTTGAGAAACTCGTTGACGGAGTCTCCCTGCTCTATCTCACACATACACACACACACGACTCCTGTGAAAACGATTGAATTATTAGAACAGGAAGAGACACTATCATGAAAACAACACACACTTGATCACACACAGCAGCAAAATCCGCACACAAGTACAGACCTTATCAGGGTTGGTGGCAGGAAGCTGAAAAGGAAGCTCAAGGAAGCAGTGCTTTGGAAGGTAACTTTAAGTCGAATGGGAAAAAGGGTAGGAGGGGGCCCCAACTACCCAACCCAGTCAACAAAAAAAAACTAAAAACTAAACTACATGGCATGCCCTCATTCGCCTACACCCCAAGTTCAAAGCCCTGAAAATTTACGGAATCCCAAATTTGAACCCCGCATCCCTCCTGTGGATGAATCTCATCCGTCCATCCCCCTTCCCCCGGAAATTCATCCGGATCGTCGCCTGGCCTTGGGATCGGCGCTCTTTCCCGTCGACCAGGATTCTGGATCTCCCCCACCTTGCGTGTCCAGATTTAATACGCTATTGATTGGGTTTTTCTTTTTTTTATCTTTTATAATTTAATGTTTGGGTTACTAGAAGGATGAGATTTCTGGGATTTGTGGACGAGATCAAGACAACTTGAAGCGGTTTACCTTATTGGTGTGGGGTGCATTAATTCACCAAAGTTGCACTCTTTTCACACCCTTTAAGGATTATAATTTTTATTGGGTAGGGCATTTGACCATACATTAAAGTTCAAGCTTATTTGTTTTGAGATTTTTTTTTTGGGGGGGGGGGTACTTGTTGTGTTATTTGTAGCATTTGAGCACACTAATTTGATCCCAATTTGACTGAATGGTTGTAGAATTTTGAGTTGGAAATGTTGAAATCTTTTAATTGTAGGCAATTTGGTAGTTATTTTATTTTGAATAATTTTTTAATCCTTCTATTATATTATTATTTTTAATTCATTAGCATATATTCATGAGTATTATTTTAGTATTTGAAAGTGATAACACTGTTCATTCAATTGTAAGATATCTATGTTTAAATTTTGAAAGTAAATGTTTTTTTTCACATAACTTTGCAAATGCATGGAATCATCTTTCAAAATAATTCTACCAACATGTGTGTCTAGCAACCTTTGCATTGTGATGATTTGTTGAGAAATTTAGTTGAGAATCTATAAGGGAAAAAATTCAAGAAGAATAGAATTTGTTTTAGAACATTTACATGTGTTGAGATCAAAAAACTATGTTGGATAAACTTTGCAACCACTCATCCAAATTCTATGAAATTTGACTTGCATTTAGGACAATCCTTTTGTGCATCTACGTACCAAAATTTCAAATGTAAGATCAAAAATTGGTATCACAATTGTGTACCCCAAATTTTGAAAGGATGACCTTTTTTCCTTCGGATATTAAATTAGTGCAAGTTAAAATATTATTATATTGCCCTAATTTTCTCCAATAAAAAAAACTTGGTAGTCACACTAATTTTATTCTTTTACTAAAATTTTGATGTGGTAAATATATGTAAACCTTGTTCCTATTTGTAGTTGGTTATTTATTTGTTACTTCATTTTTCCAAGCTATTTTTGGACACATAGATCAAATGTTCCAAGTATAAATTCCAAATTTTCCAAATTTGATAACTGAGTTGTAAGTAATAAGATCTTTCTTTTCTTCAAAGGTGAGAAATTTAGTATCTTGTGCTCTATTTTGTGGTTGTGTGGCCTTCTTGACAAAATGACAAACACAATTACATGCCCAATGAGAGTAGACCCACACTACTACAACAACGATAATTTTTTAATTTTAAAACTATTGTATTTTTTGACCTCTTGAAGTTTGGTTGGTCTTTTTAATTCAAAATATGAATTCAAAATTTCCAAACTTATTATTGGTGGTCAATAATAGGGGAGTCACAGTAGCAATGGGATCTCCTCTAACTTTATCAACAGGTGTGAACATGTGTGATGAAGTATGACCCACCCTTTTAGCGAGGTACGGTTAGCTTGGTGAAGGTCAAAATGATGGTGTTGTTCACCAATGAGGTAGAAGGCCCGCTTTTGCATCTTTGAATAGGCCCCCCTCTCCCTACAGTAAACAAAATTATCTCATACGTCTGTTTCAGTCAACCGCAATTCTTGGATTTAACAACTAAATCCCTCCCCCACGTATCTAGAAAAAACATAATTATACCTTCTCCACATGGAAGGGGGACCATTGCTTGGTTATACGAGAAGGGGAGTCACAACCCCTACCCAACCTATAAGCAAACTCACCAAAGCCTTACTCCACCCAACCCAAACATCGAGTACAAAATCTTCCACGAGTTTGGGGAAGAAAAGTAGGTTGCGCAATCACAATGCGCCACACCAAGTCTCCAACAAATTGGTGGAGGGGGGAATCTAGGATTTGGTGCCTTGATGACTCCCCCTACTACTATTTTTATGAACAAAGGGGGGCAATGCCAATGAGGGGGTCAGGCCAATTCTCAATAACCATCCATTGCACCAGGAAAAAAAAAGAAAAAGAAGAAGAAAAAAAAAAGCCAAAAAATCCCCCCCCCCCCCAAAAGCCAAAGTGCTCCCTTGGACAAGATAACCTCCGTGAAGCTCAAGACTCATGAGCTTCCCCCTTCCGACAGCAAGTGATCGACACGTGTTCTTTGTCTTTCCAACGGCTCACTGCCTGGCTTGCTTGCTTGCTTGAGCCGGCCGCAACCCACCCTCTGGCCCACTCACCAAAGCAAAATCAAAACACAGGCACGAAAGTTGCTGGCTACTGGCAGACGGCTACAGTGGCAATTGGGTCCCAATGCAATTTAATTATAATTTAATTATATCAACTGGATTTATTAATTATTAGTATTGGATGTGTTTAACTTCATGGGGGTACTACTACCACTACTACTACTCTACTACTACCACTGCTACAAAGCTACAGTGCTACAGTGGAATGTGTCACACTAGGGAAATGCAAGCATGCACTCACTGCAGTCTTAATTAGAACGCTACCTCCTCTCTAGAGCTTTTAATTTAGGCGGTGCTGCCGCAACAGATGACCATATCCACTGCTTGGAAAGCAGCAGCAGCACCAGCGCACGACGGACGGGACGTCGGGATTCATTTACTTTTCATTAGATTATAAAACTTACGCACATGAAAAAAATTAATTGGTATTGCAGGTAGTGTCACCTACACGAATCGATTAAAAAAACAAATGCTCGTGGGTGCATAGTATTTTTAACAACCAGAGAGATCTATAGTACTGTTTTTTGATATCTTTGTTCTTGGGTAACATTAACTATTCATCTTGGTAAAAAAGTTATTGCGTAGTTTGTATGGGATTTGATTGATTACTGTAAATACAGCTTTCGATCAAGCTTCTACAGTAGTAGTTCGTACGTAGCCCGGAAGTTAGTCGATCGGTCCAAGTCAGTCCGGGTCCCTTGTTTCAGGCTACAGTCACCTAATCACCAGCCTGATTTCCTTCATTAAATATTCCATTTAAGTATTCTTGAGGTCTTTCATCATTCGCGCCTTGCGTTTTCAGGGTGATCGATATATCAGACGGACCTCCGATCCGATCAGTTCGGTTTCATTTATTATTTCGCTGCTAGACTAGCTCGTTGCAGTGATTACTCTAGCTAGCCCCGGGTCTTAATTTCAGGGCTCCCCGATTTCCAGTCTGATCGATCTCCATTGATTACGTACTCTTCACTCCTTTAATCATTCGCTGGTTCATGTCGCTGGAACCATAGTGGTCTTGATGGAATGCCAAGACTGGTTCGTTCAGTGCTTCAGTTGCATGTGTCGAAGTAATAATAATAAAATAATGTAAAAAAGACTGGAGTTAAATCGGTACCGTAACTGAATTGATGCAATTGTTAAGGGACAGAGCATCCGAATCATCTTAATTTGCGGTGCATGCATTGCCAACTTTTGTAACTTTGTATGCCGAGTCAACTTTGTAACGCCGCAATGGAACTGGAATCGAACTGGAATCAGGACTGGAATCGAACTGGAATCGGGACAAGAATCTCGAAGACACGGTGACTCATGAGGTACAAGATGAATTATACCAACGCTGTCGATCAGATTATACGTTTTTATTTTTATTTTTATTTTATTTTATTTTTTTATCGGGGATAGAATCTCAGAGGGATCAGGAATCTAACTAGAACCATTCCAACAACTTACTAGTGGACGCGACAGTCGATCTAGCTAGAACTATGGATGGAACGATCGATCGGTCGGTCGCTGGTTTGGACTGTGTCGTCGCCTACGAACTGAAGCAGCTGGCGCTTTCAATCATTTCTCCCATTCCCATGCCAGCCAACTCTTGCCAGATCGGGTGCTTGTTTGATTCCAACGTAGGATTCCCTCAACCTGAGCTACGTACGTACCCGGCCATCAAGTAAGCAATCATTCCAGCGGGGTGTCCGAACATTATGTCGATCGACGCAGCTGGACAGCGCTGGACTGGCGTCAGAATCTATCAAGCCTGGCACGAAAATATTCTACTCGAACAGCTGCAAGACGAGCGTGTCACCAAATATATTCTAAAAAGCCCTGGGTATGTTCTACATCAGTAACGTGTAAGAATCACCTACTTGAAGGTATGGTCGAGCGTTTGATTTTTCATATTCATCATCTAGTCAAGCTCAGAGACGGAGCGTAATTACGAAGCAAACAAGATAATTATCAAGAGCTTTAGAAATAGACAAGGTTTTACAAGTTATGTTGTATACGTAATTAATCTGTATGCTTGCACGGATGGGTATATATATATGTTAATTCTACTATACAACAATAATCCATTGAATTGCGTATTCAAGCTAGCTAGCTCAAAGAGCTTAGTTACGTAGCAAACAAGATTGGGAGCTTTAGAAACAGACAAGACTTTTCAAGTTACGTTGAAATACATAATATCTACTAGTTCATAGTACCAGGTCCTTTGCAGCCCGCTTTGTAGCCGCCACCATAAGTACTTCGATGATCGCCATACGCCTGATCCGAGACTTTCCTGACAACTATTGAATTTGGAAATTATTGTCATTTGGTTTCAGGTGCAGGGTTGAATAAGATTTTTCACCTGATTTTATGTCCCGTGGACCTGGAATGTTGTGTTTTAATTACTCCTGCACTTTATGTCCCATCAGGCCAGGTTGGAGGGCGATAGAACCACCTCGTCTACTTTTAACGTGCCATGTGGGTGGTTCTCTCGCCCTCCATATGGGTTGCTTTTGGCAATGTGTTGCTTTGGGGCTTTCAATCGCTTCTCGTGTGGACCCAGATCGACTTGTAACAGCTTCTCCATTTTCAACAAAAGGCAGTGACTGACTAGCTGCAACGTAACACAAACCCGGCCTCTTTTGAGTCTTGATGAGCAGTTACGTTGATTGCTTTCCAATGTGGTAAGTCGGTGGAAACGAAACTGCTGCAATCAATAAATTGGAAGTCTGCCTGGGAATATTGACCCTCAATTCGAGGTCCTTCACGTCTACAGTCAAAAAGCAAGGATCAGCTCAACTACTTCTCTGATTCTCGGCAAGTAATTAGCTGCATGAAACTTACTAGTAAGTGAGAATAAAACAACCTGCATGCATTTGAAGTTAGATCAAGAACGTAGTCACGTACTATCTGCGTCCCTGTGATCGACTTAATGAACACTTAGTAGCACTAATAGTATGTGTGAATAAAACATTAAACAACCACCGCAGATACAACCTCACGTCAGATCAGGAGTTCGCTATAACTGTTTTTAAAGTGACTCACTCAGTCTTAAGACGAGAGTTATTCTTCGCAATTCGTCGTCTTAGCGCAGAAAGCTGATCGATCCCCAACTCCTCTTTCACTTAATTTAGATAGTTACATCATATAATCATTACCAGTCCTAGTTCGTTAAAATGGAGGACTTCAATCGGCGCAATACCACTCACCTTAAACCTCTAATCTAAAACAGTACTAATTTGTTGAAACATCCAGACATGAAAGTCCAAATTTAATTTCATGGACACTTGAATGTATATCACAATTGTAGCACTCTGGTATCATGGAGCTCTGGAGCATGCCATTGTAACTAACGAATATGACTGTCTAAGAGTCTTTGCACACCTGAGACATGTAGCGATGCTAAATCCATATCTGCACACTAACTTTACTTCTGCATTCACACCATGTTACCGAGCCTGTCACTTAACACTGCCAAACCTACTCTCTGCTTACTATTTGAATCATGTTTCTTGAATGCCACAAAATATGGCAGGGTTCGACTGTTTGAAGATTTTAGCTTGTAAAATCTAATCATATCCTAAATTTGTACGAAGAATTGGCGATGCTTACTAAAGCTGCAGTTCCCCCGCCTTTTTTCTTCTCGCATGTTTCTTGCTCCGAGCTCAGCAACCTCGAGCTGGTACATACTACTAAACATTGCCCTTCCCATGTTTTTGCATTACTTTACTTTCAGAATCAAACTACTGTCAACTGAAACCCTTCAGTTGGATTCTTGGGTGAAGGATCTGCAGGTATCGATCTAGAGCTAGAATTTTGAATCTTTTTCCTCTTTCTTGATTCTTTTATTCCTGACCGATTGTGCACCAGTCTGGGTGATTCTGTAGTCTGATGACGTGAAGTTCGAAGATTTGAGATACACTTTGAGATTCAATCTAATCTAGGATGGTGACGTTGTCACAAGAAAAGCATTCAATACTCTTGTTGACATAGTAGAATTCACTAACCTTATAGTAACCTTATAGTTCTAATCAATACTAGTTCAATTTATATTCATCCCTGTGCATGCGAGTCAGGCGGGAATCTTGAAGGGCCCAGGGCCCAGGAGAAGTTCACATTGGTTCCTCAACTATGGTTTCATGAAATTTCCTCCCTCGGTGACACAAATTGCAGCTGGATCATGCTGGATCATGATCGGCATCGTCTCTGCTATTCCAGACAGGCTCTGGCACAATCTGGGAAGATTGGAATCCGAGAGGGATGATCTCATAGCTATAAGGCAGCTAATCTTCCATTCAAAGTTCAAACTGTCTCGTAATTATTCACTAAGACGGTGGATTACTAGAGTTCAGTCATCGCTCTATCGCTCAATCACTCAATAAAATAGAATTGAAAGCAAGAGTGGCGTTTAAGATTCTAGGGTTTGAATCGCACTAGACCCTGTCATCGCTCAATGTATCAATCACACAATCGCACAACAAAACAGAATCGAAAGCAAAGATCGCTGGAAAGCAAGAATCGCTCGTCATGATCGTAAAAAAACCCTCATTGAATCGCACGATCGCTCCTGTCATTCGGAAGACACTGTTGGCAGAAGACGAAGACTACAAGAATTGTAAAGTTTCGTGAAGCCAAAGACTAAAAGTTCTTTGGGGGAGTTTGCTCAGTACAGTATCACTGTTGTAATGTGAAACCCTTGGTTTCGAACTACGCTACTGTAAACCCTGCTCAGGTCTGGAAATTTGAAAAACTCCAAATCTTGCTGTGCTGTGTGAACAAAATGAGTTTTGGGGGGCAAATGTGGTGTTAGGCTATATCATCGTTTTGCAGGTGTGAAGGGACCCTAACTTCCATGATAATATAATCAGGATTACAAGCGAGGCTTGGCAACGGACTTAATTAATTAATTGATGAGAAGTACAAATCCACGCCTGCCCATTATCTTACAGTCAGTCACACATACTGCTGCTTGTAAAGAAGCGATTAATTAGTTAATCCTGCCACACATTGAGGTGACAATGTGACATACCTAACAAGCCCAGACAGCAGTAGTACTATGCCGGTAATTATTAAACCAGGTTACGTTTTTCTATCGCGCGCAGAGCAGTCAGCAACGATCAAAAGATGAGCAGTCTGTATGGTAGTGCCCTGAGTCATCTATCTATCTGTTGGCTCCTCTTTAATGGCATTTCACCTTTTTACTTTTTTCTTCTGTCTGCTCATTATGAGGAACGACAACAGCTGGAATTGAAGCTGCGGCAAAGTGTGGTGTAATAGTATGATGATGGGGTTGTCATGCAAGGACGATGATCTCTCTCTCTCTCTGCGCTGGCAGATCAGCTCGGGCCGTGCACTGACGACCCAACTGAACATGAAGCTAAAGGTAGTGACGGACTTACTACTGGGGAGTGGGTGCTCTTGCAGTGAGTCTGCAAGTGCTGCAGGCCAATGCAGAGGTGCACGATGTAGACACCTCTACGTACCAGCAACAGACATTTGGGAATAACAGCTTGCGGCGTGGGATCAGTCACAGGAGCATTAGGGGAATTAGTCTGCTGCTGCTGCTGCAACACCAGGCGCAAGGCATGTGCTGGGCTGGGCTGGAGGCTCTTTCAGTCATTTCTGCCTGCCTTGCTTAATTTCTGGATTGGAACCAGCGGCAATTTTCCTTTGGGAGAGTCGACCACAGGCCTATTACCAACCCTGATTTGCAATTTGCAATCTAACTATTTTGGGGCCAATTCCCAAGAGGAGCACATATTTTTCCAGGGGTGTGCACTTAACACAGGAAGAACAGTAGGGAGTCACCCTGGGGTATTATAGTTCAACATGAATCTTTACCCCCCAAAACTTTATGTTTTAAGAAAGTTGGGGGGGGGTAAAGATTCATGTTGAACTATAATACCTCCGGGGTGATAAATCCTGTTTTTCCGTCTTTGCTTGTTTCATGAGTCAAAACCAAGTGGAATTATAATTTTATGATCAAAATTGTAATTTTTGTGAATTTTTGAAGTGTTTCAGCCCTCAAATGATTGAGTGGAGTCGTATACGCCCTAATATCAACCTGTAACCACCTTTTTTATGTGTCTATTAGCATTTAAGTATTCTCCAATCATGTGTTGACATGTTACCTTTCATGGTGGTAATGTACTAATTTTGTCAAACTTATAGACTAATTTGGCTTATTTTCTCGACAGATTTGGGGGCATGAACAAACGGAATTGGGGACAAAAGTAGGGTGCGAAATTGGGTTGTGGATGGAATTAGGTTGGTCTACCTCAAGGTGAAAGTGCCTAAATTACCATCCACTTAAGCAATTAACATCAATTTCCAACACTAGCATGTGAGCCTAGAAATGTGAGTCTACGAGCCTTGAACTTAGGTGTAAGTAGGTACTTTGCAACCATTGAAGGTACCTATCACATTCATACCTATAATATAGGTGCCATGTAACCATAGAAGGTGCTTATAACATAGGCACTTACAACATAGCTACGATACCTTATAACCATGGAAGGTGCCTATAACATAGGTGTCTAAGTTCCTTGGCTCATGGGCTTAAGATTCTAGACTCACATGCTAGCAATCCTCCATCAATTCCCTAAAATTGGGAACATTCCATTAAGGTAAAACAACCCATTATGGTCAAAATTAGGAGTTTGGCTTCATGCCATTGCTGAAATTTTTCAATTTTTTCTCACATAAAGAGAAGTATAAGAAACAATGAGAGCAATTGAAATTATATTTTTTTGACAAAGTATGAATTTGCTATGAAATTTTGAAATATTCAGTGCATCACGGCCAAAAGAATCTATGGACTACCCCCAAACCAAAAAAATCTGAATTTATGATGCTCATCTTATTCACCTAAAGTAGTCATCATATTTTCTAACATGAAAGGCCTAAAAAAATCACTTCCTACAATTAATTCACACTAAAAAGTTGGAAACTTCTAATGAGGTTTCTAATCACTCCGTTACTGTTGTTTAACACATGCATTGTGGCCCAAATTTCACATATTAAAAAAACTCATAATGGGGGTATTCTCTAGGTGTCCACTATGGGTCATCTGACCACAATGGATTGTTTACCTTACTTTGGCATAGTTCAGGTTATAAGGCTTGAAAACAAAATCTAAATTTGTCCTAGTTAGTGATATGAAATTAGACCTATGTGAAGTATAATGTTGCAATTTTTGGTGTGTAGAATATTGTTGATTTGACAAAATTTGATGTTAATTTTGCACACTTTGATGTGGAATTAACATATGAGACTATTTTTAACACATTGGCAATTGAATATCACAAACTTTTCAAAACAAAAAATGTAAACTTCTTATTAATATGTATGAACATAGTATGAATTTTGAAAACTCAACTTCGTGATGTACCCTAAACCTTTTTTTGCATTCATGTATTCATTTAGAAAGATCATTTTGGAATGGGAGGGACAATTTTTAAAATGTTATTTTCAGACATAATGTGGAACATTTTATCCAATAGGAAGATCATTTTGAAACAAAAGGAATATATGGTTTTCAAGTATCAAAGATCAAGTACACAAGTGATTGAGAATGAAATTGACCTTGCTACAAGTTAATTCTTAGCTTCCAAGGACTATGCTGCTCTTTTTTTCTTCTCTTTTTTTTTTCTTCTAAAAACAAGACAATTTTATTAAAAGAGTATATGGTACTACAATATTTTGTAAAACAAAAAGTTTTGAGAAAAAGAGGAGGAAAAGGATGGGAAGGAATTAAGAAAGACTCATCATGGAGTTTGAGACAATGTAGATATCATTCATTCTTCAATATGGTTGGAAATTCTACATAGCCGATAAATGTTTGTTGTTCTCAAGTATTGAAAGTTCCAATACGCATTAAAGTGAAGAATTTGCAAAGAAGATAATTATAGTATATTCTTGAAAGTATAATTCTACAAAGGAAGATACACAGTATATTCTTGTCCTCATTTCCTACTTTTTATTTCAAACCTTTTCTCTTTTTTTTCTTTTTTTTCAAATCATCTGTATATATGAACTAAACTAACAGGGCTTTTAGGGTTCCGGAATTATGTGTCATGGTTTTGTGGAAACTGACTGACTGATCATATGTAAGTTAGTTCTGACTGATTGTGAGTAGCAGGAAGTTTTAGATTTAATCATGTGACTCCGGAGGGAGGGACTGACAGGACGGATATAAGTTAAGTTATGACACTCCCTCCCTGATCGAGGACAATAATTTGATGGGAACTAACTCAACTCAAGGCCTGATTTCTGAATTTTTTAAATATTTTTTAATTTAAAATTTTTTAATTTTTTTTTTCAGAAATGAAGGCCTGATTTGAAATGGGCTCACTCATGGGGAAGGAAGGACCGGCAGCTCTTGAAGCTAACTTAACCCACCTCAAGTGGGTGTAAGATAAGTTACTCTTTTTCTGACCACCGGTTGGTCTGTAACTTCAGTTGTCAGCAGGGAACCCGGGTTCACCACCCAAAGTCAAATGGATTCAGATTAACTTATATTACGTGCCGCGGCGTGGCCTATGAACCAAGGTACTTTACCCACTCACTCAAAAATTATCTGATTTTTGGACCAATAGGTGTACTCTTCATTTCTACAAGGATCTGGAAAGCCAGTCATACATATATATAACTTACTGTGCATTGTTTTCCGATGAGGTAGGGGTCCTTTTTGCATCCTTGAATAGGTCGGGGGGAACTGACCCCCCTCCCTCATCCCCCCAAAGTCAGTCCATGGGGTGCAAGTAAAAAAACAGACCCCCTATTTTGTACCCAGAAAATGTATGCTCTACATCTATTCTAGCTAATTTGGGGGCTCTGATTGCAAATATGAATTCAAAAATTGCAAATTTTATCATGCGTGGGAAATAAAAAAATTCAGAGTTTTCCTTTGTCGACAAGCGAGGGGGTCAGTTCACCCCGGCCCTTGAATAGGGCTCCTACACACAATGAACAAAATAGTCTTTGAATGGCTCTTCAACCAACATCAATCCTTGCATTAACTAATAATCCCCCCCTTGCATCCATAGAGGCATAATACCTTCCCAACACATAGAAGACATGTCCATTGCTTAGTTAAACAATGTTAGGTTAGACACTTGTAGCTTGTTGCATCATTACAAGGTTAATAGCTTTACCTCTCTGTAGCACTACATCCATCCTCAATGGAGGAAGAAAGGACCATAAGCTCAACCTCTAATTTAGTAAAATGGTAGAATTTGTTATTTGCTAGTGATGAAAGTCTAGCCACTTCAAAATTTGGGATTGAAGACCGCCAATTAACTCCTAAAGGACCATTTGTCCCTTGGGGGGACAAGTAGGATTTCAGGTAGGTACCTACACGTTGAATTTTTGTCCTAAATTTTTGAAACTTTTTTTGAAGATAGAAAATTTAATTAGCTTCATAGGAATATGGTTTGTTTTTTCAATCGATGCCTGGGAACAAAAGTTATGCCCAAATAAGCTAAAAAACAAGGGAGAGGCAAGGGGAAAAAAGGACAACAAAAAAAAAAGTCAAAATTTTGAAACTTTTCTTTTTCTTTTTCTCATAGATTATATTTCCTTCTACATGGAAATCTTTTATTCATTCCATTTGGATTTGTTATGAGAAAGTTATGGACAATCTTGCTTTTCGGGCAATTAAAGCTTTTTGAACAAATAACTTCTAGGATTCATTTCTGAATGCAATTTTTACAATTTCAAAACAAAAAAATTCCACATGGTTTAGTTTGATCCCTAGATCAATCTCTCCGTTGGGATTAATGCATTTTAATTCCATCTTAGAGATATTAATAATTTAGATTTTCCTTCTATCTTGTACCTACTTCTACTTAACAACTTTTTAAAGAATCAAAAATAAGTTTTTTTGAAATATTATTTTCTTTTGAGACTATAAACTCAATTCCCCACCATAAAGATTTAATGCTCAAAACTCTATAGTGCAAAAAATTTAAGTTAAGAAGGTTCAAAGTCAAATAATATAGTCCAACAATGTATTGAAAAACTTTTTTTTTTTCACTTTAAATGCAAATATCTTGCAATTTCTACAGTCAAAATTTTTTAAATTTTTCCCACATATTTTCATACTAGTTAGGTGTAAGAGCCTATGGTTAGATGTGCAAAAGAAACAATTTTCAAGTTCTTTTACTCTTTGCTATAGAAATGGCAGTTTTGAGTGTTTGGGGGCATAGAAAGGCCTTTGTCCTTTAGGGGTTAACTATAGGAGGTTTATTCCTCCTCTTGGTAATGGATTTCAAATTGATGCTTTTTCTTTCCTGCAGATTGAGTAATTGAGAGTATCAAAGTCCTTTGTCAACAAAACAAATGTGGGTAATATGGGATGCTTGCTCATGGAAAGTTTTTGTTTGTTTGACTTGGTTTTCATGTACTAAGTAGATTCTAATGTAAGTTTTTGTGAACACTAATTAAAATCATAACTATAAATAATATGTTGACTACTTTTTCCATTTTGGCAACAACAATGATGAGGAAAATTATGCAAACACATGTTTCTATGAATGAACCAGTTACACTTATTTTTCCTATTAGTACGTGTTACAAAATGAATTTACATACGAGTATAATTTTTTAGAGAGGAGGAATCTTTTTACCAAATATATTTGTAATGATACTTCAACATAAATGGAATTATAGTAGTATACGTAAAATATCCTCCCTTGTAGAAATTAAAATCATATGTAAGTTTATTTTGCAATACATACTACTAGGACAAATCCATGTAGTTTTTCTTGAGGCTTTACAATGGTTACTTGAAAACATGTGTACTTTCAACTCACAAATTTGCCATGAGATACTTTCTCTCTTGTCATTGTTGTTGTTTGATGATGTTTCATTATCATTGTTATTTATTGATTAGTTGATATGTACCTTTTATTGTTGAATGTTGTCTTGTAATGACATCTATGACAAAAAAATTCGAATTGTTTTACATGTATGAAAAAATACTTGTAAAAACATTACAATCTCTAAATGCAAAATCATTGTTCTTTAACCAATCGATACTCCCATCTAAAATACCTTGATTTTCTAGGGTTAAAATTTGAAATTGATTCTCTAGATTTTTATATATGTGGTAAGCTTTGAATCATTCCATTTTGATTAATGAGATGAAATTTATGAGGAATTTTAGTTTGGGTTAGTTTGTGAGTAGTTATGGAATCTCAACTCTAAAATAAACTTTGAAGTCCTTTATTTAACTCAAATTTTAAATATTTTTAGAAAAAAATAAAAACATTAGGTGTATATTGTTTATTACAACATTCCAACCATTGGAATTGGCATTTTTCAATTCTATAAATAAATTGTTAACAATTTAGTATTTTTAAACATTCTCTTCTTCTTTCTACTTGCTATTTTTTTCTACATGTTGTACAATTCCAAATGATCTGAAATTTTTTCAAGCACGTAGCCAACTTGACTTGAGGAATGAATCCAAAGAGTAACCACCATTTTGGACATTTTGTCATACAAATGTGACCTTGTGAAGTGCAGCTGCCCGTATTTTCACAGGGTAAAAAAAAAGGATTTTTGTCACTTCAAACATCAATATCTTGCAATCTACACGGTGGAAAATTCTGAATTTTTTTCCACATCTTCTCTAACTATTTTACTACAAGATCTTATGGTTACATTTGTCCAGAAATGTCTTTAATCTAAAATTTGGTGCTTGTAAATGCAAGGGCAGTTTTGGAGTAGTTTTGGTGAAAACATAGTCTTTGATGTTTAGGGGTTAAATCCCCTTTGATTGGACATAGGTGGTTTATTTCCTACCTAGTGATTTCCTTGATTTTCAACACATTTAGAAAGTCTTTCATGTTAGAGATACACATTTAATTGAGAAAAATTCATAGATTGAGTTAATTGATGAACACACAAAAGACCATTTTTCTTTTAAAATAGTACAATTATAGAAAGTTCAAATTAGTGTGTTCTAAAGACTTAGAATTGGAACCATTCTAATTTTTCAAGAGAAAGATAACAAAGGTGTTAGCACTCATTATTGACTGAGTCTAAATATGAACACTTGAAGTATGAACATAACTAGTGAAAGTAGCCATAGCAAATCATTAGTATACAAAGCCATAGGGAGAAATCTTTAGACATATATAATTCTAAAAAATCTACTAGTTTGTATATTAAGAGTATTCATTTCAACATGTAATATACTTCGTTTTCAAGTGACACTATTATAAAAACATTGAAGTTTTTCTTTAATAAACTTTCAAAGTGGATGATCTTCCATTATTGGGACAAAGTACATTACCTACTTCAATTTTTAGCATTATTTCTTTTCTTTAATTTACTAAATATCACATGTCATTTCTTCTATAATATCATTCAAAAATGGGAGTGGGGTGACATTTCTATTCACACACAAAAAGATGAAATTGTCAATATTCATCTTTTCTTTATAATGTGATTCCCTTTCACCATTCTTCATTCTCATCGATTTGATCTCCCTTTTATTTCTTTTTAAATAATGTCAACATGCCAAAATACATTTTTTTTTCTATTGGCTTTATCTTCTAGATGGATTTTAAGCTATTGACAAAGACATAATACTATATCTACTAAAGTACATTGAGTGCAACAAACATCTAATTTTGAATAATAATAAGTACTACATCATCCAAATTTTGATGAATTTTTGCTTTATTGCAATATGTGACACAATTATTGGTGTGCATAACTCAAATCTAATTGCAATACATTTGCAAATTGACCCCAATTTCTTTTTGCCTAAAATGTGAATCTTTTGAACATAAAAAACTAGAGTCAATTTTTGGTACATTCATAATCAACACTTTGTAAAAATCATAGTTCATTCATACATGTCAAAAAAAAAAGATCCAAGACAAGAGTATCTAAATTTTGTTTTCAATTGCAAACAAAATCAAGCAAACATTAAAACAATTAGGAATAAGAATCATGCCTAGATGTATAAAAGTTTTTGAGGTAGAAGGTAACAATATTCAATTGTGACTTTTTTGTAAAACCATCCCACATTACAAAAAAATTGAACCCTCCAAAAGGCTACAAATGTTTGATTTTCAACAGCTCCGTAGTGCAAGTACAAAAAAAATAAAAAATGTATTTTTTATTTTTTTAAATATTAAAAAATTAAAAAAAAGAGTTGTCAATCTAATGTGGCGCTGATGTGGCACCAATAGTGCCACATCAACTCTGGAAAAAAATAAAAAAATAAAAAATTCCTAATTGCACCAAAATTGCACAAAAGGGGCTGCAAAATTAGGAGCCTTTTGCAGGGTTCAGAGTTTTTGTAATGTCTCTAGTAGAAATTTGGTCTTTTACAACTTTGTTGTTCATAACAATTGAACATGAGTTGTTTAGGGGTGGCATCCGGAATAACTTGTCCAAAATGATTTGTTTCTAAAAAAGCAAGTTGTTTTTGGACAAAATGAGTTATTTGTAACCAATTGCAAAAGACTATATTTCTATTATTGCATCTAGTTTATTGCCAAAAATGTACAACCTTTATACCTGTAGAGTCTAAGGTTGCACTAATAGAATGTTGGGTATGTAAGATTGAGCCTTAAGATTGCAAGATTTTTAGTAGTCCTTTCAAAAGAAGAGGTTGCCATCTTTAGCTAAAAACATGAGAGAAAGGATGCTACCATTTTTGTGTTTGTATGATTTGAGGCATTGTTCATGACCTTAGAAAAAATCATTTTAAATTTAAAAAATTTAACAAAAAAGAAGAAAAGGAAGACATTGCCAGTTTCAATTGTTCATGATCCAAGGCATTGTTAATGATCTTCTATGTTGTTGAGATTTGGTGATTTACAAATGCATCACACATGAAGTATTGGGTATAAATGAAAATTCATGCATTACATGTGTATGGATGATGTGAAGAGACTGAGCACTTTAATGCCAAGTAATGGTCACTTCACACATAGTAGGGGGGGTGATTTTTGTTGCAAAGCTTAGATGTTTGTATTTATTGATGTATCCCATAGGGACATTGGTATACGTAGCATTTAAATTTCACTTAACTAGACTACTAATTTATAAATAGTTTTGACAAGTGACAAATTTGACTCAAAAGATGACCTTGGTTTTAAGACCATCTTCACGTCATCTCAACAATCATCTCCTTGGCCTATGAAGCCCATGATTTACTAGTGTTGATTTTGAATACAATATACCTATTTATATCACTTAAATTTTTTTTTAATTTATTCATATTTAGTCAAAAAATATATTCCAATAGAATCTATAATTTATCCTCTTTTGTTGCCTAAGTATCATTAAGATCCAATAAATACTTTTAGAATTCAACAATAGAAACCTTGTTAATCAAATCCTTCTTTGGACACTTGTAGGTGTTGTTACCTTAGATTTCTTACACAAAGGCAAGTTGTCCTAAGCCATCAAGGTAGTTTGCTCTAAAAGTGCCCCTATAAGAGCCAATTGTATATGGGGGGGATTCAAAGCTAAACTCCTTGAAATAATTTTCAATAAAATTTTGTAGGAAGAAAAATGGAATTTAGCATCTAATCCAAGAGAGTTGTTTCATATGTTTTGAAACTTCATGGAACCAATTACAAATTTTTAAAGTTGCATAACATTGTTAACCAGACAGGGGGGTTCCCTTTTGCTCCCCCCACAAATCAGGAGCCCCCCCAAGGAAAAAGTGCCTCTGCCACCAATCAGATCGCAACTTTGACAAATTTCTTATAGCAGTACCTGTAAGAGCCAATCACCACTTGATAATTATAACTTAAATCTCCCCCAGACATATATGGAGGAATGATACCTCCACCTGGGGGGAGGCCAGGGAACTAGTTAGCAATGTTATGTGAGACGCAATGGTCACTAAAAAAACAACCACCTCCTGAAATGTACACTTGGGGTACATCAAAGAAAGCAAAATGTACCTCCGAGTGCCTCAGTGCCAGAGGTCACTTTTAGAAGCAGGGTCGGGTCTTCTGAATCCCCCCTGGTGGGGCTTCAAATGAGTGAGTGGGCAGCTTCAGTTGATTCAAGCCAGTAAGGGCGGTTGCAATCCAACCTAGAAAAAAGTTAGAAAAATCTTGAAGTGGTGACCTGAGCCCAGAAGTCCGGATCGATCGACTGACGGATGGCCATGGATAAGCTGACCTCAAGATCTGGGAATGATGGAAGGCACACCATGGACAGGAAATGAAAGGAAATGGCATTGAATGTGTCAGGTCCGGTAGCTTGGGCAGGGGAGCTAGCAATTAGGGAGCAATGACGAAAACCTCAGGCCTCGGGACTCGGGAGAAGGACCAAGTTACCGGAGTCTACAGTAGTATAACTTAGTTCGCCTCGATCGATGACCTCGATCATGGGGTCCATCGGTCGTCGCTCGATCGCTCTGTAACTTAATTAGCTTAAGTTAGTCAGTCTTGCCTTGCAATTGCAATGACATTCTTCTCATCTGAATGTCAAAAACACCACAACAACACTACCAAAAAGAACAGCAAAAAACCAACTCGTTCATTTGTTTAAAGACAAACAAACTCACAGGTGCTCTAAACTTGCATACAAGCACCGTACCCCTCTTCTGTTCGTTCCGGTCCAGTCGATCTTCGTCGTCACTGTCTGTGGTCCTTCGTTGTCCGGCAGCTAGCTAGGTCACTTGTAGCTAGCTAGCTGCCGGTCATGTATCTACACCTTTGCAATGAAATCCCGTTTCGTTTGTTTAAACATGCATAAACAAAACAAACTTACAGACAAGTACATTCTTGTATCATTTTTTAATGTAAATTTATGACGTACATCAATGAGGCAGTACGTACTACAGTAAGTTAGTACAGTAGTACCCTGCATGTTTCCTTGCCAAAATACACAGTACAGACACGCACAGGCAGAGATCCCGTGCCCAAGCCCACGGGAATCACCGGGATGAAGCAATTTGAAAACGGAACGGAACCACTTGCGCTACTTAAGTTAGCTGCTTGTCAATGATCGATCCGAGGGAGAGAGAGAGAGGCTGGACTGGACTGGACTGTAAGTACATAGCTATTGTGTGACAGCTCTGGTCAGTCAGGCAGAGTCGCAGATCGAGATCTGGGATTTTATTACGGAGTTAGGAGAGTGTTACGTTTCTCTTCAAGTCGTGCCTTAACCGCCAATTCAAGACGGAGGGGAGGGAGGGAAGAATATGAATATATATAATTTTATTTTTGACACAGATCAAACGGAATTTCATTGCAAAGAAAGAGTACATAACCACCATCCACAAGTTACAAATAAGCAAGGATAAATATTCGTTCAATTGATGGAAAAGTGACAGACGGACGGAACGAAGGCCATATTGGGTTGATTTATTTAGTTTATTCGAGGGTGGGTGGATTCAAGTGGATTTTAAATTATTTGAAAGCAATGAATAATTGCTTAACCATCCACTTAATGAACATTTGAATAGTTGCTTAGCCATCTACTAATTGATTGAATAGTTGCTTAGCCATCTACTTAGTGAATGAATAATTGCTTAGCCATTCGCTTTATGAATGAATAATTGCTTAGTCATCCACTCAATGAATGAATAATTGCTTAGCCATTTGCTTTATGAATGAATAGTTGTGTAACCATCTACTCAATGAATGAGTATTTACTCAACCATCCACTTACTAAATGAATAATTGCTTAGCCATCCACTAAATGGATGAATAATTGCTCAACCATCCACCTAATGAATGGATGTTTAGATGAATAAATGTTCAACCATCCACCTAATGAATGGATGTTTAGACGAATAAATGTTCAACCATCCACCTAATGAATGAATGTTTGGAAATTGCACTTTGTGCACTTAATATTCAATTAGGAAGCTTCAAAGATTAGGGATTGTGTATTGTATACTTAAGTCTTGTTCAACACTTCAATGTGACATAATTGTTTTTAGAGATTTAGGCCACGTAGACTAAGAAAATGACTACAAGAACTAAGACCTACTAGTAGTCAAGTTTGTCATGTGAATGTTCTTGTGGGTCATTTTCCTAGTTCATGCGGCCAATGTTTACACTAGTAGTGATTCTTTGACATTTTGAGCCCCAAAACATAGAAAATAGTCACTTTTGTGTCTTGGTTTTTCAATGAGAAAAATAGAAAACAATAGAAATTGTAACCATAAGATCTTCATTTCACCTTCATGTAGAACACATGGAAAAAGTTTAAAGTTTTAATTCCTTACCATTTGTAAGATCTACAAGATCAAAATACAAAGTTAATTTTCTTCCTATTGTGGCTTGTGGGGGTAGCTCAACTTCAAATTTCAAGGAGAATTAGAGGATGTCAATGAATTCAATTTAATGTATTTTTTTAGCATGATGTAAATGCCAGGGTTGGAAACTAGCATACCAAGAATTAAACCTTGAGTCCACTTTGTGAAAAAAATTATGCACTTTGCAAATAATAAAATATCCTAAAACATTAACAAATTCATCAAAATTTCAAAAATGATTTTTCTTGTAGTCCAAACAATGGATTGTTGTATCATAACAATAAAAAAAAGGGAAAATAAATTTAAATAAAGTTTTAAAACACAATTTTTACAGCCTACAAGATGATTTTTCATGCCATTGCCCTCAAGGGATATGTCCTCGAGCGTCAAATAAACTTCCAAGTTGCAAGTCTTCACAAGTCCTCTAATAATTACAAAAATTGAATTTTTGGGGCCAAATCATTCAAAATTTTCTTAGAAAATGCATCCAAACTTGCATACATAAGCAAATTATATTTTTGAATTTATATAGAAATGCTCATCCAAAAATATAAATTTTGCACACAAAAAAGTCTAAAGTAAAATTGCAATAGTTGAGCAAAGTCTCAAAAATCACATTTTGGTTGCAAGGAAGTTCAGCATTCTATATTTGAAATAATAGATTCTATAGTTTTGGAAGGAGTGGTGTCAATTTTTGATCGACTTCTCTATAGACTCAGCAACTTTTCACGAGTTTGACATTTCTTCATAGATTTTACAACTCCCCTTGTTTCTATATTCTCTCACTCTTTTCGTAGCTTCCATATTTTTGGCATGCAATACTCTCTATTTATAGCCTCTTTGCTCACTTACATAATTTTCACAAATTTAAATACTCTTGATTCAAAAGTGTGTATTTATTTGGAAGAATTATTTTGTATTTTCTTGAAATTTTGAAGATTAATTATTTTGAATGTATGAAAGAGATAAACACTTAAAATAAATTACTATACAACAATTGTAACTTCGTTGCAAAATGCACCTTAACCCCTAAAGGACCATTGTCTCCTCGGGGGACAAAATGGATTTCGGGCAAGTTCCTATGATCTCAATTTTCAGTGAATTTTTTTGAAACTTTCTCATAAGATAAGAAAACTTATTAGCTTCGTGGGAATATAAATTTTATTTCAATTGGTGCCCGGGAGAAAAAGTTATGGCATCTTAAACATAATTTTTATGTCACTGGGCAGAAAAATAAATCTAAAAAAATTTGAAATTAATTTTTAATTTTTTCCTTCTTAAAGATCATATTTTTGTCTACATGTGAAGCTTTGATTCATTCCATTTGGATTAGTAATGTGAAAGTTATGAACAATCTTGTTTTTCAGGCAATTTGATCATCTTCTTGAAAAAATAACTTATAGGATTCAATTCTGAATGCAATTTTCACAATTTTTCAACAAAAATTGTTTGACAAGGTTAAGTTTTCTATTTAGAACAATCTCACCGTTGAGAAAAAAGGTGTTTCAATCCCATTTTAGAGCTATTAACGATTTAGTTTTTTTTTCAATCTTGGACCTACTTCTATTGAACAATTTTTTAAAGAATGAAAATCAATTGTTTTTTTTTTAATTGTGTTTTAGACTATCAACTCAATTCTTCAACACAAAATTTTTAAAATTCAAGGTCCATGGTGTAAATTTTTTTTCCCAAATGGCATTCAAAGTCATCTGAAATTGCAGGCTAGTGTTCAAAAAGACTTTCTTTTTTCAACTTTGAATGCTAATATCTTCCAATCTGTACGGTCAAACTCCATGAAATTTTTACCACATGATACTAGACTAGTAAAGTACAAGATCCTACGGTTAAATTCTAAAAAAAGTATTTTTGTTTTGTTTTTTTAGATGAATGCAGCAAAAATGGCAGTTTTGAGTAGTTTTTGACAAAAGAACGGCCTTGGTCCTGTAGGGGTTAATAAGATCTTTGCCTAAAATGCACACCTTTTTAATTTGAGAGAATAGGATTAGTTTAATATTCAAAAAATTTGATTTAACATTTTAGAAATTGATGGTTTGTTCATACGTTGTCCAAAAGATATATATCGAGAGATTTGATATTGTTCTTTTAATTAGCAAAATGAAACTTACAAGATCCAACAAAAGCAATGGATTTTGGCCGGGTACCTACGGTCTCAATTTTTGTCATTATTTTTTTTGAAACATTTTTAGAATATAGAAAAATTGATTATCTTTGTGAGAATATATATTTTTTCAATTGGTGCCTAAGAACAAATGTTATTTCCATTTAAGCTCAAAACAAGGGAGATAGACAACTACAAAAAATTCAAAAATTTGAATTTGAGTTTTTGAATTTTTTTCTTTATATATTATATTTTTGTCTACATGGAAAGATTTAATTCTTTTCATTTGAATAAGTGATGTGAAAGTTATAGACAATCTTATTTTTTAGGCAATATAAGCATCTTCTTAAAAAAATAACTTGTAGGATTCATTTTTGAATGCAAATTTTATAATTTAAAAAAAAAAAAATCTTTGTAGTTTAGTTTTATTGCTAGAACAATCTCACTGTTGGAATTAGTGCATTTTAATTCCATCTTAGAGATATCAATAATTTATATTTTCCTTTTATCTTGTACCTACTCTTATTTAATAATTTTTTTAAGAATGAAAATTAAGTTTTTTTGAAATTCTTTTTTCCCTAGATTCTCAACTCAATTCTCCACCATAAAGATTTAAACCTCAAAACTTTGTAGTACAAAATATATAAGTTAAGAAGGTTCAAATTCAAATGATCTAATCCTGCAATGTGCAAAAGAAATTGTTTTCTTCACTTTAAACACAAATGTCTTGTAATTTGTGCAGTCAAAATTTCCTAAATTTATTCCACACATTTTCATACTAGTTAGGTGTAAGATTCTATGGTTAGATATGCAAAAAAAACAATTTTTAATTTTCTTTTACACTTTGCAATAGAAATGGCAATGTTGAGTGTTTTTTGGTGAAAAAAATGCCTTTGTTCTTTAGGGGGGGAAACCTTTATGCTTATGAAATACTATTGTTGAAGCTTGGGGGGGGTACACTTAGTTCTACTATAATAAACCACATGCAAACAAGTGGTTTCTAATAAACTATAATTTCAACTTAAAATTTTGAACATTGTTTAATAATGACTATAGCTTTCTATTGCCAAAATTTCCAACTCAAATAAAATATGAAATGATTTCTAGAAGAGGTTGAAAATGAACTAAAATGGCATGTTTTTCAACTCAAATAATTATAGAGAACACATTTAGATGACCATTGAGTCAATATTCAACTCAAAATGAGCTTTCAATAATGAGTTATTTTTAGGAATTTTTTGTTCATTTTTTAGACAATTTTTTCTTATATAATATAGGGGTGTGAATGTTATTTTTCAGTTCTACAATGTATCTTTTTACTTCAAAATTTTGTAACTAATTATTATTAACAAATAAAAATATCAATAATTCAAAACATAAACTTTCAAAGTAGAAAAATCTATTTATATATATTTTTTAATTTAAAATTCAAAAAGTATATAGGGGTCCAAAGTTTTGTTTGCACGTGGTTTCTAATGGACACTCTAAATGACCCCCTAGTGTTGAAGGAATTTATTGCTTTGGGATTAGTTTTGAAATTCTAATTGATCAATTACTAAAAGATAAAGAGAGATGTTGAAATTGTTAAATGGTTTCATTCATTTATATATGTACATATGTTCATATCTGTGCATGTATCTTCTCATGTATATATTTATATGCAATGTTCATGTATCTAAGGTATAATTTGCAAATCCTCCAAACTTGATCTCTATATCCAAAGGAGATTTGCTTCATTGCAATACAATCTAACATCATTCTAAACTCAATTTAGCCTTTTATTCAAGTTTCAATTTTGTATTTATGCTTCATGAAATTTTAAAAAATCTCTTAATAGTTCAGCCAAAATAATCATTGTCATGATTTTAAATTGAAAAATGAGAATAAATTGATAAATATAACAAAAGCAATATTAAATATACATTTTGTGATAAGATGCAAATAACAATGAAAAATAGAGAGAAATTTTTCTTGAGTAATTTTTTTCCAAACCCCTAATACTCTAACAATAACTTTCAAGTCAAATCTAGTCAAATCTAACTTTCAAGTCAAATCTCTATAAGTAATTGATACTACCTCTGTCCCCAAATGATCCTCCTGTTAAACAAAATGTTCCGGATTATGGCTAAAAATAACATTTTAAAAACCAATTTCACATTATAAATTAGAGTTTGGTGTACTTTTAGCATTCTATAAATTTTGAGTTTTGGAGCTCTTTTCAAAGTGTAGCTTTGGAATATTGAAAAGTAGATTTTAGGGGGCATTTTCAAGGAGCACTAGTGGTTAGTTAATTGTTGAGTGTGAGGTCATCATTTTGTAGGCATTTAGTATATGCCCAAGACCATATGTGGCACTTTGTTTTGCCTCCTAGAGCTTCATCCCCTTCAATCTAACAATATTCAAAGAGATGCAAAAAATAAAAATGAACAATGTTGATTGCCCCTTTTAGTCATTTCATTTGTCTTGTGATTGATGATTGCATGGATGGAGGGGGAACTACTACTTTCAGTTGTTTTGTTGGTCCCATGTAGCAATTTAAAACCAAATTTGACCAATTTGCAACATCACAAAGTACAACGAGAAGATCACTTTGGAACAAAAAATCAAGGCCAACACGAAGATCATTTTTGGACAGAGGGATTATAATTTTCATATTCATCAAATTTAAATTTATTATTTTAGATAATTTGATCTTTTTAAAAAATAGGTAAAAAAATTCAATTATTCAATTGACTCATGCAATTCCACATTGCCTAATCAATTGAATTAAATTGAATCAAGATTTTTTTTCAAGAGAAATTGTCAAAAACTATCATTTTATAGTGCATTGTCCAAAAATGAAAATAAAAACTTATTTTACGAACTTCCATGGTACAAAAGTGTAGGAGACTATTATGGAAATGTGTAGGAAGAGTTTCAGCCCATTTAACCATATAGATTGAAAGATTATAATATTTGAAGTAAGAAAAAAAAAAAAAAAATCATTTATGCAAAATGGGGCCAACAACCTTCAAGACTTCTTGGAGTAAAATTTTTGGTCTTGATGAATTTTTGTCTCCACCATTAATTGAGTTCTAAATCTTATCAAGTACATTTATGAAAAATTTCAAAAGAAAATATAGAATCTAAATTATTGTAAATTACCTTGCAATGTGAGGAGGTTAAGTGAATTGGCAATATGCTAGTCATTTTTTGATGATCTCTTGTACAACGAGGAGATTTTTTATTTGAAATCTAAACCGTAAATAATTAGAAATAAATGATTAGAATATGTTGGAAAGATATCAAGAGTTTTGAGGTTACAATTTTCAACATAATAGCATTTGAAGTTAGAAGAAAACGTTTTTTTCTTAAACTTGACTTGCAAAGTTAATAGAGTTTGATTCCTCTTAAAATGAGATTTTAGTACTAAATGTAGTTTTTTCTTACAATTACATACTATATTATGTTAATTACCTACATGCCAAATCTACAAATTAGATGAAGAATTTAGCAAAATATGCTAAAAATGCCCAAACTATCTAGATTTTTTGGTATAGCATAATTTTTTTTATCTTGGCATCCAATTCGATTTTCTTAATCCCTAAAGTGCCAAGGATAAACTTGGAAGACTCTTGAAGGTTTGGGCAAGTATACATGATCTTAGTTTTTGATGTGAGTTTTTGAATCTTTTTGTGGAGATTGGCATTAGAAGATTTTTGAGGGCAAAAAAAGACTACGAATTTCTAAGAGCTCCTAGAATACGAGAAACTCTGGGAATTTTCTACAATAGTGATTTGAAGTGATTGCAACCATGCCACAGATAATATTAATTAATTATTTAAAAAATAAAAATAAAAATAAAAATTTAATGTTTTAATTTTTAATTTAAAAAATAATAATAATTAAATAATAATTTTATTTTTTTAATATTCCAATTGGTTTTCATGGTGGAGAATTACCTAAAAATGGCCCTTTCTTGTCCTCAAATCTCATCTAATGAATGTTTCAAGAACTTCAAAGGTATTATACTTATCTTCATATTCAACTTATAGTTGACAAGTTACAACCATTTTTTTGGAAAATGGGGGATAAGGGGCAACATGGGCATGGGGCCATGGGAATATTGGTAATTCAATGGCATCAAGCAATGGGGAATGGCAGTAGTTATGTGTCCTAAATTTGACATGGAGAAAGAAAGACTCTCAGCCTCAATACATGAACACAAGTTTTCAATAGTAGAACATCATAAAAATATACTGGAAATGTATTGGGAACATTCAAGGACCCTTTGTAGAAAAGCTGCCCACTATCTTTGGCTTTGGAGTCCAAAGATAACAACATTCTCATCATTGGGATTAATAAATCTCAATTTCTTGTAAAAATTATTAGCAAATTAGTTTTTTCTTTTATTCAAAATCACCTTCCATTTTATAAACTTTTTACAAATGATTGTGAATTTTTTTTGGTTAAATGTTTTCCTATGTATTTTCAACCCATTTTCAAATATATTGACTAAAATATACAAATTATAGGATGTACATCTTTTTTCCTAAAAATGTTGAAAGACAAAACTTTGGGGAGAGAATTACTTGAACTAATGAATTGAAAGATCCTATGATTGGATTTGTTAACCCCTAAAATTCCTTGACTGCGTTTTCACAGAAAACGCTGTAAAACTGTCTTTTGGAAAGCAGCAAGAAAATGTTAAAAAATAAATAAATTTGGACACATTGAACCGTAGGATCTTGTAGTAAGGTTGTTTGTGAAGATGCTGTAAAAATTTCAGAGTGGTTGACCGTGTGGATTGGAAGATATTAGTGTTCGAAGTAAGAGAATTCATTTTTTTGTCCCTGCGTTTTTTCGGGCAGCTGCACTTCAGGAGTTCAGTTTGGTATGGAAAAAAATCCTAAACGGTGGTGCTTCTTTGGATTCAGTAGTGTAAACAAGTTGGCTGCATGCTGAAGAAGTTTCACTTCATTTGGAATTGCAGAACATTTTCAGAAAAATTGGAATGCCTTCACTACATTCTGAAATATGGCTAATACATAGAGTTTTTCAGAAAATCATATCTTCTGGACAAAGACTTCAAAGAAAAATCTGAACGGTCCAGAAATTGCCAAACATGCCTTCTATTACAAGATTTTTTTTTCAAAATTGAACTCCCAAATCTCGTCATTGGGGAGGTGAGATTGGGATGCAGCATCCGGGCACACTCTCAAAATTGAGTTGCTATGACCTGGCTGCACTGTGGTAATCCCTCCCCCCTCCCTCCACCTGTCAGGTTCCCTCCTCCCTCCCTCCTCCCACCTGGCAGGCTCCCTCCTCCCTCCTCCTCCCGCCTGTCAGGTCGGCATGGCCGGTCTCCCTCAACTGCCGCATGTGAGGCCCACTGCACTGACTGTAGGAGTGGCTACTTGCAGGTCAGGTGAATGACATCAAGTATTTTATTTTAATTTTTTTAAATTTCCAGTGGATTCCTCAGCTGCCCTCAGCCTTGCCCCTGCACGTCTAGGTTGACTTCTAAGTTTTCACATGTAGTGTTAACGTTGGTGCCCGACCTGCCCATTTGGGGGAAAAAGTAACATATGGCTCTATAACTTTCCACTACTCTATGCGAATTTGATGAAATTTAGTTCGCATGAAAGATCTTCCTTGCCCCCACATTCTATTAAAATTTCAGCCCCAAATATGAAAATCTCCGGTTGTAGGTACCTGCCCAAAAAATTTATACAACCAAAAAACGCAGTCTGGTCCTTTAGGGGTTAAAGGTCAAATATAGATGAAGATTTCAGCCTTGCTTTGAATATAAGTATTTTGAAGCAATTTTGATTGCCAATACATTGAAGAACTTGTGGGGCTTAAGAATGTTATATCATAATCCATTTGAATTGTTTGCATACAAAAATCATCTCTAAGGTTTTCCCTTGGCTTTGGGCTATTTTTTTTTCTTATATGTATAATAAATTTTCTTTAAAAGAAAAAAAATCCATCTAAAATTTGGATGAATATTCTCAAAATGGAAATAGAGGCCATATTGTCTAACAAAGACTATTTACAAGAGAAAATAGGGGGAGTCACATCTAATTGAAGACAAATGAATAATGATTCTCCAAGTTTGTTAAAACCTTATAAGCCTTGGAAGTTGAGTAACAAATCTTCAACGAATTCATAGAATGAACTTGAAGAGGCTAAACTTTTCTCGAGTTTGGAGAACACATCCGAAGAAACCTTCACAACTATGACTCCTTTCTCCTAATAAAAATTCAACAAAAATGTGCCGATCCTCCCCTTCACTTCTAGCAATGTGAACACTTCCAAACACCGACCCAAATCTCCCCCTAATAATTTTTTTACCAAAATGAGCTGATCCTCCCTTTCACTTCCAGTAGTGTGGTGTGAATTAGTGTTTTTTTTTCATTTTTTTTCATTTTTTATGAGGTGCCAAAGTGGCAATATAAAATGTCATGGTGGTGCTCCAAATTTCAAATTTTATCCACATATTGGATAGCAAATATCACATTCGTACATTTCACATGTCTCTAATTCTATTTTCATCCACAATTTGGCAATTTAATCCAAGTTTTTTCCTTAATTTGAAATTTTTTTTGGTAAAAAACTTCACGATTTTTTTTTTGGCTATTCTTGAGCCAAATTATTTTGTTCTGGTGCAATCTGGCACTAGAAAAAAGCCAAAAAAGAAAAAAGAAAAGCCCTGGTGTGAATGCTCCTAAACCCCAACCCCAAATCCCAAATGATGGTAGTTCCAGACTATAAAGGCCCACCAAATCTTTCCCCCTTCCCAAATTCTGACATCCATGTGGAGGGTGACTGATTACTGCCGCACGGCCATCACCAACCCAACCCAACAACAACAACAACAACAACACACACTCGCAGTGAAATTTCTTGCACCAAATTCCGATGAAGCTCACGCACTCCGGCCCTCTCTCCACAATCTGATTCCCCGAATCTCCCACATTCTCAATCCCAATCTCCCACAAACATTCACATTCACATTCACAGTTTCCTGTATGTCCTCAACTGAAACAAAAAACAAATCCCAATTCAAACGCCTGCCACAAGTCTACAGTAGCAGTCCGGCGTCAGTAACCATGACGTAGTGGGAATTTAGCTATGACACAACAAGGAAGCACTCACACGTGAAACAAGAGGGAGGAAGGAGAACTGAAGAAGAACTGAAGAAGAAGAACTGAAAGCGAACCCACATTGGGTGTCCCACATTTGGAGCTCAAGCAGGTTCGATCAGCTGGGAAATTGGGGGTTGCATTGGGAAGGGGGTTGCGTAATGAAGTGAAGGGATGCAGATGTAAGTAGTAGGTGTCTGGTGTCAGTGATGGGGTGGTGGTGGCGTAGCGTAACGTAACGTAATGAAACGTACCTTAGAAGCGGAGATTGGGAATTTGGGGTTAGCTTAATTTAGCTTTCAAAGTGTGGGTTGGTGGGTGGCTGCGTTGGGGAGGGGGAATGGGATCATTTTAGGGTGAGAGAGAGGGCGAGAGAGAGTGAGAGTGTGAGAGAGAGCGAGAGAGAGATTGGAGGAGCTTTTAGGGGAGTGATGGGGAGCCGAGGAGGGATGGCGATGGTGGTCATGTCGGTAGTACTCCTAATGGCAGAGCTTGCATTTCGAAATAGTGTGGCCCAACATCAGTTTGATTTAGTACATGGGTATGCGCATTTGGGAGAATCTCCGGAGTATTATAAGACATTGCGGAAGCATGATCAGAGGCGACTACGGCGGATGCTTCCGGAAGTTATTACGTTTCCTATAACGGGCGACGATGATATCTTCACAACAGGGTAATGCAATGGCAATGGCAATGTTTGTTTGATTGATTCTCTTGCTCTGGTTTAGGTCGAGGATGCAATGTGGGTTTCGGTGCAATTTGGATGAAAACATAATATTACTGTTCTCATCTGTTTGGAAAGACTCTGTTCTTAAAGTGTAAGTGTACATTCAAAAGATTGCCAAGCGTTCTAAATGTTGCTGAATTAGGAGTGAAGTAGAGAACTAGGACATTCCATTTCGAAATTGAGACCGTAGGGTTTATGACAATGGCAGTGGCAATGGCAATGCAATGTCTGTTTGATTCTCTTGCTCTGGTTTAGGTCGGAAGATGCAATGTGGGTTTTGATGCAATTTGGATGTAAACAGAGTATCACTGTTGTGACCTGTTTTGGCAGACTCTTAAGTTCTTAAGCTCTAAGTGCACATTCAAAGATTGCGAACCGTTCTAATTGTTGCTGAATTAGTAAGTGAATTGGAGAGCTAGGACATTCCGTTTTGGGTTTTTTGAAATTGAGAGAGTAGGGTTTATGATTCAGGCTTTACTACACGAGGATTTCCTTGGGCACACCGCCCCAGCAGTTTTATGTCCATGTCGACACAGGCAGCGATGTTGTATGGGTGAATTGCGTCCCTTGCTCCAGCTGCAAGCGCTCCAGCAATGTCGAGGTATGTTACACAATCAATCTAATTGATGTTAGTAGTGAACTGTGTGAAATGTGACGATTTTGTATTTTCAGTAATGTGCATGCAGTTAGGTATCAAGTATTGGGGTGAATTTTTTGGTTCCTATTTTTTAAAGTCTTAAGTATCGTTGGATGCAAATTTGTTTGCTTCATTCATCCAAGACGTCTTACTTAACATTCAACTTGCTAATTGAAGGCCAACCAAGTGTAATGGACGAGAGAATTTCATTGCACGTTGGTAATCGGGGTCAATGTAGTATCCAGAATTAGGTTTTACTATTCCGTACCTTGGTTATTGAAGTATGGAACGTAGGCCAATGTAAGTATTGAAGCATATTACATGTTGTCTTCTCCATGTGAGCAGGACTCTGTATCACCCTCTTCTTTGAGCCAACCCTGATGGGAAGTTGTCCTTGTGTATGAATTTTGCTAGCTGGTGGGACTGACATGTGTAGCTTCCAATATCCGTCTACGACCCTGCGTTATCATCCACCTCGACCGGTATCACCTGCGCGGACACGGAGTGCAGGATTGCTTCCTTTCCGGGAAGCCCCAAGTGCTCCGTCAATTCCTTGCAGTGCCCTTACTCCACTTTGTACGGCGACGGGAGCAGCACCAACGGCTACTTTGTCAATGACCTCTTCACTTTCAACCAGGTCCCTAGTGGCAATTCAACTGCCACAAGTGGCTCAGCGACTCTCACTTTTGGGTCAGCGCTGAAACCTTTCTCTGCCTTCTCTTTTTTTCATAATACAAGAGAAAAATAGTTTTTGTATGTTTTGAGGGTTCATATATATTTTTTCATTCCTTTGTGGTCTGTTAGCATTCGATCTGATACGCTATTTTAAAATCAATATCATTGGAACAGTACTCTGATGCGCTATTGGTTTGAAACTGGAATCAAAGTATCACTTGTATAATGGTCACAAGTGTTATATTAAATAATGGTTTCTAAAGCGTTTTTGTTTTGAAAATTCGGTATGTGTATATTTTTCTTCCTTTGTGGTCTGTTAGCATTCGATCCGATATTCAATGGAACTATTTTAAAATCAATTTCATTGCAACAGTACTTTGATGCACTTTTGGATTGAAACTGGGATCCGAGTTTCATTTTAATTCTATAAGGGTATATACCAAGTGTCATTTTAAACGGTTTCTGAAAGCGTTTTTTTTGTTGGAAGATTCGTTGTAGGTATATCATTCTACCTTTTGTGGTCTGTTAGCATTCGGCCTGGTACTTAATGGCACTATTTTATAATCAATTTCGTTGCGACAGAACTTTGAAGCATTTTTTGGTTTGACAAAGTATCACTTTTATAATGGTCATGAGTGTCATTTTAAATGGTTACTAAAGCGTTTTTGTTTGAAGATCGTTATGTGTATATTCTTTTCTTCCTTTGTGGTCGGCTAGTGTTTAGTCTATACTATTTTCAAATCAATTCATAGGTGCTGTACTTGGATGCACTTTTGGTTTGAAGATTTTATATATTGCGTAGTTTTTCCCGCCTGTGCTAGAATTCGGTCTGGTAACAAATGAAATTATATTAAAATCAATGCACTTCTGGTGTGCAAATTTAGGGTTTACTGAAACGTTGTTTGGAGCTGGATTTGCAGGTGTGGATCTAATCAAACAGGGACATGGGCAACAGATGGACTCATAGGTTTTGGCCAGGCTGCAATATCTGCACCCAGCCAGTTAACTGAGCAGGGTCAAACAGTCAACATTTTTGCGCATTGCTTGCAAGGGGATAATAAAGGGAGTGGCTCTCTTGTTATTGGGAGTATTCGAGAACCTGACGTGGTTTATACTCCGATTGTTCCTAAGCAGTAAGCCCTCAAACATATTTTCGTTACTTTGTTTGATTTCTTCGTTCTATCGGCACATTTTTTTCACGTTCCTTGAAGCTTTCTAAATGATATATTTCAAGTCCTATATATATGGAGGCAGACACTTTTGGCCATTTGGGAACTAATAGTTAAGACTTTCACTAAAATTATTGCCATGTATGTGGGTTCTTCACTGCCTCACACCGAGTGTGCAGCACTCATACTTCCATTGAGGTTGTTTGCCGCATGGGGCTAACATTGAAGTTGGCTAGAAGTTGTTGGAAATCATAATTTTTCTTGTTTTCCTTCTTAATATGCCACCGGCATTTGGTCACGAATAAATTAATTGGAGTAGTGGCGACCCTTGTTATATGCATCTCATTTTTTCAAGTAAAGCACCCATTATTAGTGCACATCTTATTAGCCCGTGTTTGAGCTGGCTCATGTTTCCATGGACTGGTTTTGGAATGTGACTCTGTTTAGCTGACAACCTTGTTCAATGACGAGTTCTACTTTGAATTAATATTTGGTGGCTTCTGAAACCTTTGTTGTACATAATCAATCGTATATGTAAGAAGTAGATGCAGGAAATTCGATGTTGCTTTTACTATTCCTAGCAGTGATAAAATTCTGACATTCTAGAGAACTCTTGTTTAGTATCCTCTGAATTGGCGTGGAAAGGAATCCCTTACACTTAGTTTTTCAGAGTTGAGAGCCCGATTGAACATTGAGAGCACCTCAAACTAATGAATCATTGTCTTCGAACTTAGAAGTATGTGGCAGCTTTACTTAATTTAGACATGACGTAGCTCCAAGTAAATCTTAGTTGGCACTGGTCTTAAAAATTGCCATACCTCCGCTACTCAAGAATGTTATGGTAGCTCGTTTGAATAGTTTTGGTTGCCTTACATAAATGGAAATCTGTTTTTTTTGTGAGCACTACACTGATTTGTCCTATTAATGAGGGGGTGGGGGATGGGGGATTAGGATCACCTAGAAAATTAGTGTCACCACAAAATTTCAGTTTTGTGGAAATTGGAACAATACAGTAATATTTCAACTTGCACTAATTCAAAATCGGTAATATTGTAGACAGGATGAAGCTGAATGCAAAACCTGATATTTTTGGTTTACTTCTGTTGGGATGCAGGAGTCATTACAATGTGGAATTGCTAAATATTGCTGTCAATGGGATGAACGTCAGCTCCCCTGCTTCCTTCGATCTTGCAACGGCAGGCGGTGTTATTTTTGACAGTGGAACCACTCTCACATATCTGGTGCAGCCAGCATATGGGCAATTTCAATCGGGAGTAAGTGCCTGAACTCGAATTTCAAGTGGTGTGCTTGCAGTTGCTGTCTGACTCTTCTGCGTCATGTTGTTTCTTTTGAATGATGTTAAAAGAAGCTCTGGATGGGGATCCAATTTGGAAGTTGTCCGTTGATTTCAAGTATAAGTCAATTGTGTACTTGAGTCACAGCAAAACTTTATAATCGCATGTAAGTCTATTTCGTAACACGCACTAATTGGACAAGTCAGTGTAGTGCTCTGATAAAGTTGGTATACAGCTGTTTTTCTGGATTGTTTGTAGTTTGATGTTTTAAGTCATTTTGCTGTTGTTGCATTGTTCTGGCAGGTGATTGGGGTTGCACCTGTTGCACCTAGTATCATTCCAGATTCCCAGGGCAACACTCAAACTTGTTTCATTTATTCTGGCAGGTGTGTTAAGTGAACAAGCATCAATTTCAGTGGTTTGTTTTGAAGATGAGTTCACTGCTCAGACAAGATTTGAGTGCTTTGTGGTTCTATTGTATTATTATTTAAAACTCAGTTTCTCTTGACGTTCGAACTTTACTGGTCATGTTACCCTTCATTATGACCTCTTCTGACAGAGCTTAGCCCCTAAAGAGCGAAGAAGTCCGAAGGTGGTCTCATGTATTTTTGTAGCTGTTCTAAATACGTCATTTGGGAACTGTCTTTTATCCAATTTTATTTAGTTTTTAAGCGATGCATGCAGTGTTCTTCAGGTGATATAAAAATTGACCCCATCTGAATTATGATTTTTCAAAATACGATCCATCAAATGGATCATTTTGAAAACCATGATGAACCCTTGGTCCCTTAGGGTTAGATTAACTATGCTCATTTTGCCAGATTTTGAAATTCTTTTGGGCCAATTGCTTTGTGCAGCATAGAGGGGTATTTCCCAAACCTTACTCTCTACTTCGCTGGAGGAGCGGTTATGACGTTGGGCCCGAAGAATTACCTCTATAAGGAAATACTTTCGGTATGTTTAAGTTCCAATCCCATCCAGTTAAGAGAGATTAGTAGTACAACCGCTGTAACATTCTCAACCATACCCGCGACCCACGTTGCATTAGAAACATATAATTTTCTTCAGTTTGCCAGAACTAAAGAAGATTTTAAACTCAATTTTTTTGATGAAACTGTGTAAGGATGAGTATGTGATCATCTAAATGGATGAAATTGTGAGAGTAGGTCGTGACACTGTTCACTTAATATAAAAGATATGTTTCTACTTATATTTGTGTTTTAATACAATAGATATGTCGCTACTCATATTTGTGTTTTTGAATCGATTTGACCAATGTGGAACGTCCTGCAGACTGGCTTGGAAGCGTATTGTTTTAGTTGGCTCGAAAGTGTAAGCACTCCTGGGTTCGTGTCTTATACAATATTTGGAGGTGAACTCTTACTCTCATGCTCAAATGCTGTTGAATTATTTTGAATGAAAGAAATTTTAGAAAAATATATGGGTTAACGTGATACCCGCAAATCAGCCAGCTTTCGATCATCACACATGACTATATGAGGTTGGTGCTCTTCACCCTGATTCTTTTTCCTGATCTGGTGGCAGATAATGTGCTGAAAGATAAGCTGGTTGTGTACGATAACGCCAACAAACAAATCGGCTGGAAGAACTTTGACTGTACGTCCTGAACCCTTGCAAGTAGACTCCTTTTCTTCCCTAAATCCATGTCAATGATTTCACCCAGATCTGTTCCACGCATCAACACCAAAAAGATTTCATCAAGCTCCAAGGATTCATTGAGAAGATGTTTGGATGTCTTTAGGGTTGAGCAAGAACAAATGAATGAAAAATGCGTGGGCGAAAGCGTGACAGATATAATCTTGACACAATTTGCATTTAATATAAGAGACGTAGGAGTGTGCTTTCATTGGTAGATCTCTGTAGAGAGCTGCAGAGAGATCAAGTTGGGAGAAGAAGTGAAATCTGTTGTGATCAATTTTTTAATCACTTCGTATGAATTTCTTATGCAATTTCAAGCAGGAGGTTGTAGACTACTGGAAGTCATAGTTGAGTCCCTAACATGTAGCCAAGTCGTGCTTACACCGCTTGGTAATTGAAGGTCAACCTTCTAGTATTCAAAGAGATGAATTAGGTCGGAATAAAAGAGGCATGCTGTTGAATTCCACTGTATGTTGCATTCCACGGTGTTGCTGTTTCAAGCTCAGTTTTTTTTGTTCCTTTTAGTATAAATTTGGTGGTGGAACCTAACGTAGTCCTCGTGTGGAGATGTCATAGGTACAAAAGGTATAGCAGTGAGCAGCACGCCTACAAGTGCGCCTGTGACCGTGCTGCCAAGTGGAGCTGGCCCGCCTGGTGCTTTTAGTCACTCCCCCAGTGATGCACACCGCAACCGTGCTTTCTTCGCATACTGGCTCTGGATTGCGGCTGTAGTTTGCCATTGTTTTCGGTGACAGAAAGGTTAGGACTTCCAGAATCTATTTCCACTGTAATTGCTGTCGAGTGTAGTTCCAATATATTAGACTGGTCAATATATTTTAATTGATGTTCTTGTTGGGAATGAAAGAGGGTTCCAATGCACCAAAGAATGCGTTATTTGAACACTGTATGCTAAGGGTCAAGTTTTACTGGCAGATGGTTTTTTTCTAAAATTGCTTCTTTGATAACAGGTACTTCTCATTTAAGGTGATGTACTGTACACTAGGTGAACACCTGATGAAGAAGTAAAGTGGCGACTTTTGAGTCTGGCAATTTGGGGTGTTACTTAATTCAATGTAGGTGTTAGTGTTTCCCACTGTTAACTTATCATAGATTACCTCATTTGCATTAGAAGCAAGAAGAGTAGGATCCAAGAGCATTGTATTCTTATAATCAATCTCTTTCGATCAGCAAGTAAATTTGATTTTGCAGCAAAGATTTTGAAGAGTTTGGGGCCTGACCAAATTGTCGACTGACTGGCTGACTTGCAACCCTTTGTACCTTAATTGTTTCCGTCAAATTGTTCGATTGGAAGTGAAACGAAAAAAATAATTAATGGGGGACAATTAAATGTGTCGAAAACTTGAAAGTCTGATCACTATCGTGGTAAGGTGGGTACCCCACCCAAAAACCGGCCACTTTTTAATTAACTCACTGTGTGGTCAAATTTTCATATTTTCTTGTTGGGAAGTGAAAGGAGGTTCCAACGTACCAAAGAACATGACATTTGGATACCAAATGCAAAAGTTATGAAGGGTCAAAGTTTTTTTTAAAGATGTTCTGAAATCGTTTTTTCAACATGAAATTGTTTCTTCACCTAAAGTTATAGGGATACAGACTAATCATAGTGCATGTAACTTCAATAAGCATACTATTGTAAATGAAGGATAAGATCAACACTTTTTCTACCATATATTTAAGTATTTATGGAAAAGAAGGTTTGATAGATGATAAAAACAAAACTACTCTTCAAGAGTTATTTTCCATTCAAGTTAAAAAATATATATATTCCTAAATTTTTTGGCATCTATTTTTATAATTATTATAAAAACTTGCCCTACATGGACATGGTAATTACAAATTTGTACCACACCTAGAATGTCTATTGTAATATAAATACAACCCCCCTCCTAATTTCTTTGGTAATTCCATCTAATTATATACAGAAGAACTTTTGATGTTGAAGATGAATAATATGAAGCAATAGAAGTATCCTTTAAATCCTTAAAGACCAAGGAATAGATCAAATTTCTAAAATTGTGGAGATGTATTGTAAAATGCAACTTAGTATAATAATTTAATGAAGGTTTTTAAATAGGTTGTAAAATATGGTCTACTATTCATGTCGATATCAATAGATATCTTGCCTACACTAACCAACATTTATCACTTAGGGACTAAGACCACTTCAAAAACTTAGATTATTAATGGGGATTGTCCATTTGTTTAAAAAAAACAAAACAACAACAATTCAAATTATATTTTTCCATTGACATCTTAAAGTATTGAAACCTTTTCTAATTCATTATGTGACCACATGAAGCAATATTGACGGTTTTATTAAAATGGGTCATAAAGCATGGACAACAATTTTCTAGTAGAATTCCATTTTTCTCCTTTGTAATTGGGGATTATAGAAGATCATTCATCCAATGTGAATTTTCTTGTCCATGCATAGGCCTTCTTCATTCAAAAACTTACAAAAGAAAGGCCTCTTTGTTGGGCTCTGCCCTCCATGTCAAACTTCTTTTTCTAGAATTTTCATTGTAGGGCATTTCCTATACAACAATGTTTTGTTTTTTTGTTTTTCAGACAAATGGTTATGTGGCCTTTCTTTCAAGAAGGTTTTGAATTTTGTAGCTCCTTCGTTCTGAGGGGTTGAATTGAAGGAGGCCAATTTTGAGTCTGTAATTTTGAGTCTGTAATTTTGAATATGTAATTTTTGTATGCAATTTTTGTAAGATGGATGAAATGAAGTTTTGAAAATATCATGGCAACAATGTGCAAGGCCATCATTATAGTATGGCATTTTTTAACACATTTACCCTCTTTTTATTCTATTGGCTTGAAGCTGCCCTTTTCTTTTTGAGGAAATTGGGAATTTAATTGCCTAAAAGAAATCCTACTATACATGATTAATCCCTTAACCCCTAAAGTTCCATTATCCTCTTAGGAGACAAAATGGATTTTGGGTAGGTTCCTATAACCTCAATTTTTGGTGAAACTTTTTGAAACTTTTTCATATGATAGAAAAAGTGATTAGCTTTGTGGTAATATAATTTTTATTTCAAGTGGTATCCGGGAGCAAAAACTATACCACAAAAAGCCATGAATTGAACTTAGCAAGTAGCACAAAAAAAATTGCAAAAAGTTAAAATAAAATTTTTGAAGTTTTTTTCCTAGACTTTTAATTCAATTCTTTAATAAATACATTTTTTAGTTCAAAGTCTATGGTGTAAAATTTCCCACAAATGATGGTCAAAGTCATCTGAAATTGCAAGTCAATGTTCAAAATTTGATTTTTCCAACTTTGAATGCTAATATCTTTCACTTTGTACAAGCAAATTTCATGAAAATTTTAACATATGATTTAAGACAAGTAAAGTATAAGATCCTATGGTTGTATTCTAAAAATTTATATTTTTTACTATTTTCTTGGGTGAACACAACTAAACTAGCAATTTTGAGTATTTTTTGATAGAAAAATACCCTTAGGATTTTAGAGGTGAAGAACCTAGTGTTTGAATTCAAACAACTACTCAATGCAAACACATCCAAAACAAAAGAAACGTACATTTTTTCATCCATCAACTTTTTTGAAGATCCATTTAGTTCTTTAACAATTATACAGTATAGATTCAAAAGACTTTGTTTTGAAAATATTCTTTAATTCAAAGAATACTAGTAGGTTTTGCCTCATTAAGTAACTTTTTTAGTTCAAAAAATGACACTTCAAAACCGACTTGAATAAAAATATAAAATAATTTTTTTTCACAAATTAAGATAATTAGAATTTAACATTTCAAACTTAAATTAAATAACAAATATTCAATCTACAATTGTTTTTTGAAGGAATTTTCAATTTTTGATTTCAAATTTTATTGGAAAATATTTATTAGTATAGAAGTTGATCTAAACCATATGGATATAATCTATGGATTATATTTTACACTTCTTGTTTAAAAGCCATCATTAAATTATTATTCTAAGTTGTATTTACAATACATCTTTACATTTTCAAAAATTTGAACTTCTCCCTTGTCCTTATGGTATTAATACAACTATACCTAATATCAAATGAATAAGCATTTTGAACTTATTAAACCATCTATTTTATTGATAAATAGTTGAGAGTCAAAAAAAGATTGCACATTTCCTTTGCATGCATTTTTTGAACATCATATAAAAGAATTTTCAAAGCATTGAAAATAGGTATACCCCCAACAAACATTAGAGTCTCATATTTATAAAACTAATATTTTAGGTAAGAATCTAGATGGGATAGTTATGCAAGCAAGACACAATAATCCTTAAAAGTCCCATTGTCCCATTGGGGGACATAATGGATTTTAGGAAGGCTCCTACAATCTCAACTTTTGTCTTGATTTTTCAATAAAAAAAAAATGAAAATACATTAGCTTTTTTGGAATATAATTTTATTTGAATCAATACTTAGGAGCAAAAGTGATGTCATCCTGAGCCTAAAACAGGGTTTGTTGGGCAATACAAAAAAAAATCACAAAATGTTAAAATAAGATTTTCAAAATTTTGTTTCTCATAGAAAGTTATTTTTGTCTACATGGGCAAATTTGATTTAGTCTATTTAGACTAGTGATGAGAAATTTAAGGAAAATCTTGTTTTTCAAGCAATTTAAACATCTTCTTGAAAAATTAACTTGCAAGGTTCATTTTTTAACACAATTTTTGTAATTTTTCAAAAAAAGAAGCTCGATATGGTTTAGTTTACTTTCTAAAACAATCTTACCATTGAAATTATTGTATTTCAAATTTTTATCTTAGATCTATTAACAATTTACTTTTTCTTTCTATCTCATACCTACTTCTACTTATTTAATAATTTTTAAAGAATGAAAATCAAGTGTTTTTAGAAAAAAATCCCTAGACCTTCAACTCAATTCTTCAACATAAATTTTTTTAATTCACTATATTGGTAGTGTAAAAATTTTAAGTAAAGAAGATTTGAAGCCTTAAAATCTTATTAGACAAGGTGTGGAAGAAACAATTTTCTTCACTTCAAACACAAATAATTATCTTGCATCCATGTAGTCAAAGTTTTTGAATTTAAAAAAAAAATATTGTACAAATCTAGTGCAAGATCCTACAATTAAATATGCGAATAAAATAATTTCTTAAAGTTTTTTGCACTTTGCAATAGAAATGGTAGTATTGAGTGGAATTTGATGAAAAAAGGGCTTAAGACTTTATTTGAACCGCTACACATTAGTGGTATATTGTACATTTTAAATTTTCAAATGTACTCTATTAGTATATAATAACTACAAAATGATACACATAGTCACATGGCACAAATAGAGTCTCCTACCTCATATGCAATTACTTGAAGGTAAGTGCACCCACAATCAAAATGTGACACCTACATTTGAATCCCAAAACATCGCAATATTGATTACACAAAACAGTGTACACAATTAAAACATGAGAGTCTATGAGAACCTAGTGTTGGTTTTCTATACACATACCTCGAGATAGAACTTTGAAAGTTTGTAACTTATTCATACAATCATGTCCGAATAATGAATGCTAAAATGCGCTAGATTTTGCTTTTAGTAGCCAATAAGATCCAACAAATAATTTACATTTAATAAAACTAACCACTGTTTGCCTAATATTTAATTAAAGGACAAAAAATAGTTAGGTAGTCTAAAAATTAATAAATTATAATCAAACAATTTAAAAATATAATTAAAAGAAGTTGGGCATTCATCCAAGTTGTTATTGCAATTTTTGGATGGTTATTGCTACTTCCATCTAAGGAGGCCGCATTTACCTAAACCCTTATTTTGACCTCCAAACCCTAAACTCTCTATTTTGTGTATTAAGGTTTTGTTAAGTGTTTTTGTTAACTCCTAAAGTTCAAAAGTCCCTACAAGGGACTGTTGGGATTTTAGGTAGACTTGTGTGACCTCAATTTCTGACATGATTTTCTAAAACTTTTTTTAAAGATAGGAAATCGCATTGGCTTTCTAAGAATGTAATTATTATTTCAATTGGTGCTCATGAGCAAAAGTTATGCCACCCTAAGTCCAAAAAGCAGTTCAAGTGGCAGCACAATTTTATTTTTTTAAATTTTAATATTTTTCTCAAAAATGATATTTTTGTCTACACATAAAGCTTTGATTCATTCTATTTGGACTAGTGATGAGAAAGTTATGGTCAATCTTGTTTTTCGGGCAATCTAAGCATTTTATAGAAAAGATAACTTATAGAAATCATTTTTTTGATGAAATCTGTACAATTTTTTTTTTAAATGAATTTTTTTGAATGGATTAAATTTGCTTGCTAGAACAATCTCACCACTAGAATTATTGTGTTTCAATTCCATCTTAGAGATATTAACAATTTAGTTTTTTTGTTCAATTTTCAATCTACTTCTACTTAACAATTTTTGAATGAGTGAAAATTAAGTGTGTTTTTTTGGAATTTTTTCCCTAGACTCTCAATTCAATTCTTCAATATAAAAAATTAGAAATTCCAAATCAGTAGTGCAAAATTTTTAAGTTATGAAGATTCAAAGGCAAAAAATCTAGTCAAGCAAGGTACAAAAAATTGTTTTCTTTACTTTAAATGCAAATATCTTTCAATCTATAAGGCCAAAGTTTTGAAATTTCTCCCACACATTCTTATAATAGTCTAGTGCAATATTCTATGGTTAGATATGGGAAAAAATAACTTTAAAACTTTTTTGCTCTTTGCAATAGAAATAACAATTTTGAGTGTTTTTTAATGAAGAAAAGGCTTAGAGCTTTGGGAGTTAAGTGTTAGAGTTTGTTACATGTGAGAGATATTTTTTCTTTGTAAGAAAATTGTGTCAAGCTATTTTGAGAAGGATCAATTTTTTTACCAGTATTTGTCAACGTAGTTTGAGATGCCAAATAACTAGTGTGCATTGTGTTGTGTGCATTGTGTATACAAATAGAAAACTTTATGCATGAAGGAGTGCATGGGGTTTGTTACGTGGTGTTTCGATATGTGATGTGAAAGTTAAGTTTTTTCTAAAATAAAAGATAATTAAATTAAAATTTCTAATTCACAAAAAGTTTGAAATTCTATAACTTTCACACCGGAGGTCCAAATGCCATGAAACAAAATCTATGCACCCTTCTCCACAAAGAGCTTTCCAACAATACCAAAGACCACACTCAGGACTCAAGGTTTGTTAGATCTTAGCAAATCAAACAAACAAGACAAACAAACAAATTTAAGGTATAGACTAGTGTACCCTATCCCATTACCACAACCAAAATAAAAGTGAAAATAATTTGTTAATTTGTTAATTTGTTAAAACTTTGAAATTCAATAATTTTCATACCATAGGTCCAAATGCCACGAAACAAAGCCCATGCACCCCTCTTTACATAGACAGAGAGCTTTCCAATGGTACCAAGAACACAATTGAGGGATGTGTGGTTTTAGAAATCTTACCATAAAAACAAAACAACATCATTTAAGGTATTGATAGTGTACCTTGTATTGTTGCCACATCCAAATTAAAAGTAAAAAATAATTTTCTAATTTTTTTATTTGAATTTCTTTTGAAAGTAAATATCTTTTATGCACAACGGAGTGCAAGGGCTTTGTTTCCTAGTGTTTGGACATGCAATGGTACAAGAATTTGGGTGGAGGACTCACGATTTCTTAAATCTCAACATACCAAATAAACAAACAAAACAAACAACCTAATTTAACCCCTAAAGGACTACAACCATTTTATGTCAAAGCCATTGAAAACTGCCTCTACTGCTGCGTTTATCAATTTTTTCAATAAAATGTTATTTTTGTAAATCTAACCATAGGATCTTATACTATACTTGTAGATGAAGAAGTGGTAAGAATTTCGTTACATTTTATCGTACGGATTGAAAGATATAGGCATTTCAAGTGAAAGTTGTTTTTTCCACTGTGCCCGAGAACTTCAGCTGCCTTTGACCATTGATTGTGGTAAATTATTCCACTATGAGTGCTGAATTTAAAAATTTATCATATTTTAGATCATGTTAGAAATGTCCCCAAAAAATTTAAAGTAAAAAAAAGACATGGAACATATCTAAATAAATCTTGTAATGCAACAATGTTGAAAAGTTCACAATGCCTCACATAAATTTTTGAGCAAGTTCTCTACCACATAAATCTGAAACTCAAAAATCCAAAGGGTGGATTGAAAGATATAGTATGCCTTTACAATCTCCAAAAAAGAAATTTGAAAGAAACAAAAATTCTATTTCCTATGGAATTTAGAAGCACTAATTGAAGAAAGTATGGAATATGACTTTCGGCATGACATGGAAAAAGGGTCAGGGTCTGTTCCCAATATGTTTCCACTTTGTTCCCCTCTCGCCCCCCCATGTTTCCCTCTCCGTTCCCTTTCCCACTCCTTGTTCCCCTCCCCACAGCTCCCCAGCTCCCTCAACATTTCAGCCCACCTCCCATTGCCTCTCACCCGTGCACCTCCCTGCCCATCACAACGTGCCCTTCTCCAAATTAAAAGAAGTCAGTTGTGCCTGCGTTGCCCCCCATGTGTAAATTGTACAAGATCTGTGATAACTTTTGAATGACAAAACCAATTGTCATGAAATTTTTTTCCCCACGTTGCCCTTAAAAAACTTTGTCTTTTCAAAAAAATTCAATTAATTTGAAAAAAAATTACAATAGAGAGACGAGGAGACTTTGGTCCTTTAGGGATTAAGGTACAGACAATGCCTATGCACCTTTCCTCATAAGAGAGATTTTGAGAACACAACCAAGGGATGCATAGTCCAAAAGATCTCACAATAACAAACAAAACAAACAACTTTATTTAAGGTATATAAGTGTGCCATGTGTTGTTACCACATCCAAAATAAAAGTAAATGTAATTTTCTAATTTTTCTAATTCCAAAATAACTCAAAAATCCATAACTTTCACAATGTGAGTAAGAATGCCATAAAATAAAACTTGTGCATCGTTCTTTGCAGAGAGCTTTTTGATGGTACCAAGCCCGCGATTAGGGGATGCATGGTCCAATAGTTTTCACCATGACAAACAAAGAAAGCAAAGAAAACAAAAAACATAAACCATTTCCAGAAAATCATTGTTCATTTCTTGGGAAAGTTCTACGGTGCAATAATCCGTAATGCCCAATTATGCGGGTTTGTCCGCATAATCGAGCATTATGGATCCTTAATTTAACTTTGTTTTTTCATCCCAAGTGTTTCATCCAACTTCAATTTTCCTACTCGTGATTTACGTCAAGCAATGTCCCTCGTCGTCGGGCATTGCCCTATACAACCTAACTTAAAGTATGAATATTCAGATATATAATAAAATTTTAAAATTAAAATTAAATAAGAAAAAAATGCTTTGAAACAAAGTCCTTGCACTCCTTTGTGAATAAAGCTTTCTATTCGTATCACGAACACAACCTCTCACACCGAAGTAAAGCCCTTTCACTTCTTCATGCATAAAAGATATTGAATTTCAATTTTTTTTCAATTTTTTCCAATTATTTTTATTTTTATTTTGACTATGACAACAGCACAAGGCACACCATACATATGTATATAAATAAAATAAAAGGGACGAGTACAGGTGGGCATACCTGACCAAAGCAATTTGGTATACCTTTCCAACTTCCTTTTCTTTCCGTGATACAACTTCGTCATTCCCAAAGTAAAGCTGATTCTTTGAGAGTGTGCCCAACTTTTTCCCTTGATTGAGCTTTCACTTGCGACAGACAGACAGAGATGGCGACGAAGGTGTTGACGGAGATGCGTGAAACAGAGGTGAAGACCTTAGATTTGAAAGATGTAGAAAATTTGCACGATGTTGAGAAAAATTCGGAGAAGATGGAGCAGAATCGGGGTGCTGTGAATATGGAGCTTCCTGGTGCTCCCACCAATCCCATGGTGTCGGCCCTCTTGACGGACATGTACCAGATCACCATGGCCTACGCGTATTGGAAAGCGGGAAAACACGAGGATCGCGCTGTGTATGTGTCGAATTTGCAATTTGCAATTTCCCAATTCAATTGCTGACTCTCTGTTTGGGGGGTTAAGATTTGGGGCTCTTAATTGTTGGAAAGGATTTTTGGGTTTTGCTTCGGTAGCGGACACGAATTTGGTGTTTGTTGGTGCCGCAATTGTAGGTCTAAATCTCAATGTGTTTGCTGTCTCTCTGTTTGGGGGTTAAGGGTTCAGGCAACTTGAGAGCCTCTTAATTGTTGAAAGGATTTTTAGTTTTGGAGTTCGTTAGTGTACACGAGTTGCCGCAATTGTTGAGGGTATGCTTAAACCCCTTTTTTTCTGGTTGTTTTTCTCTATCTTTGATTCGTTTGTAGGTCTGAATCATGTGAATGCATCAATGTGCTCGCTGCAAAATTTTCTTGCTTATTGGGTAGCTGTTGGAAATTTTGGTCGTCTAGATTGGAAATTACGGTGCTCTGAGAGAAGCATGTGAATGTGTGTCTTCGATTTTACGAATGCCGAGCGTTTGTGCACTGTGTTGGGGTTTAAGGTTTGGCAACGGCACTGCTGCGGCAACTGAGGATCTTAATTGTTGAAGGATTTTGTATTGTCCTTGTCTATAGTGGCAATCCGTATTTAAAAAAAAAAAAAATTATTTTTACTATCTGTTAAGTACGTAGAACACGAGAATAAGATCAGCGTTGTTGTTGTTGTTGTTGTGGGGGAGATTTATGGCATATTGACGATACGAAACAAACACTTGTCTTATTAGTGCATAGATGTGTATAGATGTTTTTTGTATGCTGGATTGACTAACTCCTGGTCTTGCTTGTAAAGGCAGTTTCGATTTGTTGTTCCGGAAGAATCCATTTGGAGGAGAGTACACTGTGTTTGCAGGTCTGGAGGAATGTATTCGCTTTGCTGCCAATTTCAAGTTCAAGGATGATGACATTGAGTACCTTCAGACTATCATGCCCTCCACATGTGAGGTCAGCATGTCTTACCTCTTCCTTTATCCGGTAACAAATAAAATAGTAATGTCTGTTTAGTTGTCACAATTACAATTACAGTGAGGCCAATTTCAATGCTCAAATCCCAGTTTTGGTAATTCTTATCTCTTGTTCTGTTGGCTCAAGTCTTGTGAAACCACCAATGTTTACACCCTCCTTGAGGGTTTTCCAAAGGGATCAACTGGTGGTGCTCCCAAAGTTGTGGATATCTTTGGCATGACGATGAAACAAATTAATACCTACCTTTATGTATAGATACAAGTTGTTACATGCTTTTGACACTGTTCACATTCAGGTTAGTTTTGTAGAGAATGCTGATCCATGGTGGTTCTAAGTTTTAGTGGTATGCTAATTACGATATTACTGGGAAGCTGTCTCGTTTCTGTGCAAAGGCACCTGTAAGAGTAGGGTTTTGAATTCTATAGATGTTTTCGAATCTGCAATGACATTAGTGACTTGGAGAATTTTTTGCAGGACGAATTCTACGTTTATTTAAAAAGCGTTGATTGCTCGGAGGTCGAAATATATGCCATGCCGGAGGGCTCTGTGGTGTTTCCGCGCATTCCTTTGATGCGTGTTGAAGGACCTCTATTGGTACGCAAATATTTATGAACGCTTGTTATATTATGATGCACAATTGAAGGTCTCAGTCTTGGAGACTCCAGCCAAATATCGAAGGAAGGATTGTTGTTACAGGTAGTACAGGAAACTGGAAACCCTCAATGATCATAGTCCGTGTGATTGCAGGTAGCGCAGATGGTTGAAACCACATTTTTGACGATGGTTAACTATGCCTCATTGGTAGCCACCAATGCCGCCAGACATCGACGTGTTGCTGGGAAGGACAAGATGCTTTTAGAATTTGGGTTGAGACGAGCACAGGCAAGTGCTTTTGTGATGATCTAAAGCTGACATTAGATCAGATTTTTAGGTGGTGTACATCCTCATGATCAATATGTGTAAGAATTTCAGGGTGTTAGTTTAGATTGGGTGCTATATTTGGGTATATAATAACAAAGTTGCATACAAATGCGATGGTAAGGAGTTTGATAAGTGTGGCAAAATGGTGTAGACCACCATTTTGACTCCTGCAGCCCCAAGTACTTCTTTATTGTCCCTTTACATATAACATTATTGATTGTCACAATGTGTCAGAACTCCAGTAATAATCAATAAACAGTAATAATCAGTAATAATGTGCATGTTGGGTGCCTAGGCTTTGACGTTTAACGGGTCTGGGTGTAATATATTATCAGATTGACGTCGCTTGTTTCTGTACAGGGCCCTGATGGAGGTATCAGTGCATCAAAGTATTGCTATCTTGGAGGCTTTGATGCAACTAGGTGAGGACCCTCTCATAATGATATACCTGTGGTTCTTGAAGCGTCCCTTAGATCATACTTCCTAGATGTTTTCTCTTTGGTTCATTACACTGTTTCAATGAGCAAGGCACAATGTGCTAACATCTTACAGGTGCCCACTTAAATACACATTAGCACCAACTTCTGTATTTGTCCCAGAATCTATGTGTTGACATGGACGATGAAGCAGTATGTTTTAAAGTTGTTTAATACATTTTTTCTGGACTACTGGATGATCTGCCTCACGATACGAGGCCCTTGTTGTAGTAATCTTGATGCAGGACGACGGTTCGGAATTCCAGTTCGAGGGACGCACTCGCATGCATTTGTTAGTTCTTTTATGGTAACGCCTCAATGCTCAGCGAGACTGACTCGAAAATGTGTAGAGTTATGGTGTCCTGTGAAAATGAGACATGTGTTATACTCAGGTTGTTGCATAGAGTTTTCAATTAGTGAGGATTATAGTGAGGATTATATGGAAAGAGAGGTGAACATTTTTATATGGGGTAGAGACACTTTGGATTAGCTGCTTTATGCCTACTCTTATTTTAGTAAGCGAACTGTTTCGTGAATGATCTTGTGATGCGTGAGACGTATAATACAAGAGACGTGTATTGATTTGATGCAGAGTTTTGATGAAATTACGGAGAGGTCCCTGGCACATGCCAAGGGAGGAAGCAAATGTGAAGACTTCGTGCATTTGACACAATCATGCCTTGGCCGCATGCAGGTGATTTTGATATTTTTCCCTTACCATTGTGGTTGCCTAGAGGTTTTGAGAGTTTTTCTGTGAAGTTGTGTGTCTCATCTGGTCCATTACTTCCATTGCTTGCCAGTTCTTTTTTCGCAATTAGTAACTATTTGATAGGGTTTACAATTTAGTTTTGCGGTTTCTATATCAATAATTTTCGTGAGCGTTTGTAGAGCCCTAGTTTTCATTGCACACCTGCTATCATATTGGATGTGTTTACAGGAAGCACCTACATTAAGAGAATTTTTTCATGAGACCAATCACAGCGAGTTAGCAGCTTTCACCTCGTATGCGCTTGCATTCCCTACAGCCTTCCAAGCCCTTGTTGATACATATGATGTATGAATCTCTACCATGCTTCCATTCTTGTGAGTCACTTGAGTTGTAGTTAACTGTGCGCCTGTAACTTTAGATTTTAGACCAGTCTATGCTTAGGTTATGTTTGTGATGTAAATATAATATATTATTTTGTGTTTGTTTCAATCGTGGATGAAGAGATATCTAGTCTTTATAATCTGTTGAGATAAATCCCTAAATCTAATTTTTTTTGTTCGTTTCAAAATCACAGGTGATAAGGAGCGGTATTCCCAACTTTTGTGCTGTAGCTCTAGCACTTCATGAACTTGGGTATGCATGTCGGATTCCAAGTTTCGGATCGAGTTCCATTATAAACAATGCGATGCCGAAAGCCACCCATACCAGTTGCCTCCAATGCTTGCAAATTTAAGAGTAGAAGTTAGTTCGAAGTTGTATATTTTTTTGAAATACTAAATAGTTTTCGAATTTACTTGCAAGTTGCAAATATAGTTTAGAAACTCGGTCCTTGCTTGTATTTTTTCATTTTTTCTAATATTGAGTATCAATTTTCAAATAAGTGTGGATAATTTCTAATGGTTTCTGTTTATATGCAGGTACAAGGCCCTTGGCATCAGATTAGATTCTGGCGACTTGTCATACTTTTCCCTTGAGTCTCGGCGTATTTTTCGGGTTATTGAGAAAGAGTTCAATGTTCCAGGATTTGGGAACCTTGTCATCACTGCAAGTAATGACATCAATGAAGACACTTTAGATGCTTTGAACAAACAGGTTCTTACTGGACTTGGAAACTCGCATGAAGTGTCTCATGCACTGGAGAATCTTGTGTTCAGGGCGTTTGATTTGTAGGATCCTTTCCTTGCATTTTCAATAGATGGACACTTATTGTAGGATCCTTTTCTTGCATGGTCTCGATGTTACAAGTGCCTCTGAGAACAGCTTTATCTCAAGTATGTCCCCTCATGTTCCTAAATTGCCCAGAAGATGAATTTCTTGAACTTATGTTTAACGTCTGCTTGCAGGGCCATGAAATTGATGCTTTTGGAATAGGCACACATTTGGTAACGTGCTTTTCCCAGCCAGCACTTGGCTGTGTGTACAAACTGGTAGAAATCAGCGGGCAACCACGAATAAAACTTTCGGAAGATGTATCTAAGGTATAAAGTACAGAGCTCGAGGACTTGGAAGTTTTTTAATTCACAATTTTTGAATTGGTTCGTTCACTTTAGCCATAAGTGTCCAAGATAGAAATAGAAAATCCATTTTGGAATCTATTAATTAGATTACCTTTCAGACCTGTTTCTATCGTTCAGGAATATAGGGTATGAATTCTTCTTTCTATTGGCGCATTTTGTTACATTCCTAAATGATTCATTTCAATTTCTGAAGAGACCATTCTGAAGAGGCTTTGGGGGACACAGTGGATAACATTAAAAACCTTGTTTTGTGGTAGGTTACGATTCCATGCAAGAAGCAAGCGTTTAGGTTATACGGAAGAGAAGGAGTTGCTTTGGTGGATCTTTTGATCGGAGAAAGTGAACCTTATCCAAAGGTGCCATACTTTGCCTTCACCCACTGACTGTTTAGTTCACGTGTGCATGTTACCATACACTGTAGTGATGATGCTCTAATCTCTTCAATTGTAAGTTTGTTGGATTGCTTGGTTATTTTGTGCTCAAGTGAACGGATGAGGAAAGTGCAGTTTTCATTTTAGTCAACTTGTGCAGCCTGGTGAACGAATCTTATGCCGTCATCCTTTTAGTGAATCAAAGCGAGCTTATGTTGTGCCTTCCCGTGTCGAGGCTCTTTACAAGTGCTACTGGAGTGGTAATTCTGGTAATATTCAACTGTTGAAAACCAACACTTTTTGTTCCCTTTCCCATGAGCTGGTTGTCGTTTACATGTCACGAACAGAAAGAAACAATTTATAGTGCCAGTTTATTACACTAGATTTTAACACGAAAGTGCCTGAACTACAGACAGAAAGCCTACTTTGGAAGCTAATATTCAATTATAGTAACTTCCAATACGTACTTCTATTGTTAAAAATGTAGGATATGATACATTTCAACAGTGTGACAGTGACAGGAATGAATTTTGAACTGGGTACGACTGCTCCGTCAGGTTTGGAGAGAGAACAGGGGATGTGATACTAGCGGAGGTGATATTAACGAGTTCGGTGTGCTACCTCTTGTTCCCAAGTGCTAAGGTTTTGTATATCTTACGCAGGGCGGAGGGAGCGATTGCCTTCCTTGACGGAGCTTAGAAAACACTGTTTGCAACAACTGGCAGCAATGCGAACTGATCACATGCGAGCACTTAATCCCACTCCATACAAGGTTGTCGTTGTCTCCTGATCCTCTTTCTAAATTTTTTTTCCTGTGATGTGCATCATAATGGAGATGATCATAGCATATTTGAGATGCTTTCTCAGTCATGGTTTTAAAATTAAAAAGTTAGAAGAATAACTTGAGAGGTAGTCACAGAAAGAATCCAAAGGATTTGTGTCAATATTTCTCAGAGTTTTCTTTTTATTTCTCTATAGACGTTGCATTGCTTTGGAAAGGTTTCTTATACTGCAACTGTTATGTTCCTGGCTATGTCAGGTGAGCGTCAGTGGGAAGCTGTACGAGTTTATTCACTTCTTGTGGCTAAATGAGGCTCCTGTCGGTGAGTTACAGTAGTGCAACAGAAGTTTTAGTCTCTGTCAACACCCAATACATTTGGTTGCTGGGAAAGTCTTTCGTAACTCCAGCTAATCCTCGGTTCAAAAATGTAGATCCTATTGTTAACCCCTTAACGCCTTGATCCTTTTTCAAATTTTGGCACATTTTTGCTTATATCTTTGTACAGAAATATCATTTACCGCAATTTCATGAAACTAGTCATTAAGGAAGGTTGTCTTTTCAAGATTCAAGTGTTACATTGGATGAATGAGAAGTTAGTTGGACTAAACAACACCTCCAAGCCCTCTATTCATTGTTCAGAATATGGATGTCAAAGCGCTTAAGGGTTAATAAGGGCAATTGTACCCATTTATTGACCTTGTGATATGTGATTTTCAATTTTAGCTACTTAATAAAATATTGAATTTTTGAAAAAATTCTAAGTTTGAAATTGGAGTACAAAGTAGTCTCAATGAACTTTATTTCATTAGTTGAGGTCAAATTAACTTGTATGGTGAATTTGTTGGCATGCACACACTTGATCTTGTATCAACTGAGAAAGCAACAAGGTAGCAACACTAAAAATTGTTTGAATAAGGTTTTGAACATGGTTACCATTATTTTTTGATGGATCTTGTTGGTAGTCAAAAGGGGATTCTAGAATCTCCTAAAATACATTTTTTGGACATTGTATTAGAAAACTATGAATTAGCAAAATCTAACGTAGAACCTAGGCAACTAGGCTCTTATGAATTGAGATTGTAGTGTAAAGAATTTGTATGACTAGAGAAATGAACTTCAATCCTCATGAATTGAGGTTGAGAGGTTCTTATGAATTGAGGTTGTACTATAAAGAATTTGTATGACTAGAGAAATGAACTTCAATCCTCATGAATTGAGGTTGAGAGGCTCTTATGAATTGAGGTTGTACTATAAAGAATTTGTATGACTAGAGAAATGAACTTAAAAAATCCTTATGAATTGAGGTTGTTTGCAAAGAATTTGTATGACCTTTAAAATCCTTATGAATTGAAGTTGTACTATAAAGAATTTGTATGACCAAAGAAATAAACTTCAAAATCCTTGTAGTTTGTATGTTCCCATTTTGTAGTTGTATGTTCTTGAAATCTCTCATATTTAATTTTTAGAGATGAAATTACAAATCTTCTATAATTTATACAAAATTTAGATTTTTGTGTGAAAATTTAAAAAATTTGTAAAATTTAAAGAATAAAAATAAAAGAATTCATATCAAAATAATAAATTAGTTCAAAATATCTGAAAATTTCTCCATGTGTATATAATGGTGAAGAATATCATGGAGTAAAAATATTGTATTCAAATAAAAAACTCTTTATAATTTGAAAATCCATGAAATTGTGGTTATAGGTCCAAAGTTCAAATTGCAATAAAATATCCAAAAGTTGCAGTAGAAACCATACACTTTTAACTTTATTTCATTAGTTATATCTAAATGCAATAAAGATAATTTCTATGGTTCAGATTCGGCACATTAAGAACAAGGAACTTGAAGTTGCCAAAATATACTACACGGTAATCCACAGATTGAGCATATTTTTATGTAAAAAAGTCAAACTGTACCATAAAGGAATATACACTTCATTCACTTAAGATGCATTCAAGCACCACCACCACCTCCCATAAAAAATATGGATAAAAAATATTTTTTCCCATCCAATAGGCTTCTTCATATCATCCAAATGACACAAAATGTCCTCTCATGCATTTTCAAGGTAAGAGGTTCAATGATATGGCAAATTAAACCATCCCATCTTCATTGAGGAATTGTAAGGTCACACATAAGAGGCACCTTAGAATTCACACATTGGGTATGAGAGATGTAAAGTACAATGAGTCCCAATCACAATGGTGTTTTTGAAATCGCAATGAAGGAAATTTCAATGCTACCAACTTTGACCACCTCCTAAGAGCTAAAAAATTGGTAAGGTAGGAGGCTCAGAAATGGCTCATCTAAGGGCTGGTCTGCTTTTTTCATGTATTTTTTTTAAATGGAAATATTTTTAGCTCATTTTTTAGATAAAGAAAAATAGAAGAGGAATCTAGCACAAGTGATTTCATATTTTTTGAAGCATTTTTGAATTATTTATGGATTTTCAAAGGAGTTGTGTTATAGGCCCCTATTTATGTCCCCAGGTCTTCTATAAATTGTTCACTTGCAACTTCTAAGAAAATTGGGAAAGCAAAGAGAATGATTGGCTCTTACAATTAATAATGCCTTTTTCCTTGATTCATTCAATGACTATGAAGGTCAATTTATGAACTACCGTTTGTCCATTTCACAACCATTTATAGGGTCCATTCTTAATGTCCACTACATTTATGAGCCTCCTACCTTATTTTACCACGAAATTTTTACCACAGCATCAACTTTATGTTAATAACACGTGTAACAATTTCAAGTCCAAAAAGTTTACACAAAAAAAGATATTTGAAATTTACCGACATGAGAAAAATTTCACTACTTCCAACTTTGACATTGGGGAATGTTGGTATACGAGCGTAGAGTGGGAGCGCGGAGCGTAGAGTGGGGATTTAGGGTGGCGGAGCAGCAATATTTGAAGAGAAACTAAAGAGAAATCAAGGCATAGGTTTCAACTAATATGACATTTTATCAAAAAATAGATGGAAGAAAATAGATAAAAGTGGATGGCAAGAATGGATGGATGTGGATGTAGAAGTTGATGAATGTGAATGACAAAGTGGATGAAATTTGTTTTTGAATGGATGAAATTGGATGAAAAAATTGGATGACAATGGATGATTAAAGTGGATGAAAGTAGATGTAAAATTGGATGAAACCGGATTAGTTTTTTTGAAGAAAGCGGTTTAGGTCATCATCACAAAATCTGGATGGACAATAATATAATTGCTAATGGAAAAGATGGGTGGGAATAATTTGGGATTTAGGTCCTTTAGGGCAATTGTGCATAGCCACATGTAGGTTAAAAGAATGTAAGGGCCATTGTAATAATTAGATATACTTTCAGTTTGCAAGAGTGGCTCTAAATGTGAACTTCATTTCTTGTAAATAGAGAAAATTCATTGTAGACCTCAAATCAGAATATGGCTTTGAAGGCTTGTTTCATGTCAACTTGTTTTAAGGGTGGACGGTTAGCATTCCAATATGTTTTGCGAGTTCTTGCGTTTTGTTTGTGAGCTTTCCATTAGGGTTCTAGAAAGCCATTGGTGACAAGGCATCAACAAGGATCACCAAATAGGGTGATGTATTTGAACAATTATAAAGTATGGCTATTAGCAGCAATGACATTCTACAACTAAATGAATATGGAGGATTTGTTTGCTTAGTGGTTCTTTTTAGGGGCACTAATTTGGCACTACTACTACAGATTTGCGTATCTTCGGATGAATAGGCAACAATGACCTCTAGGTACAAGATAAAGCCCGCTAGTGAGCCTCAAAAAAACTTGAAGGGCTAGTGCGAGATAGGATTACTTAGAACCGTGTCTACGTCATCATAAAGTAGATATGCATCACACGGTTCCACTTGCATAAATACATGAGTACGTTCTAGCAATTCAGACAATGACAAACAAAGGAATTGGTCCAATCGGTACTATGTCTAGGATATTTGATGACAGAAATCATCACGAAACGAGAGTACAACACACGGGAAACGAGAATACAATATACAAAAAAAAAAGACCATCCTCCCACATAGAGCTATGTCATTTCAACCACACTGCCCAACACTATCATTTGTCATCTAGAGTGGGCTGGTGTCGAATTGCCTTCACTATCTGATGTCGAACTAGCATTACTATCTGAGGCATGTGAACCGGACTTTGTAGCCTGATCAAAGACAAAGTGAAGAACGCATGGATCCACTAAACGTGCTCTAGAAGTCAGCTTGGGGTTGTTGGCAACATAAGCCCCTGAACAAGCCTCAACATACACCGATAATTTGAATGATTTTGGTGGGCTTGGAAAAAATCTAGGATTTGCAAAAAAAGGGAGTTGTCTCAATTCCTGGGTTTTTCTACACAATGCAGTGGACATTATGTTAGATCATAGTCACATTCGCGTAGAAGCTTCATTCAATACAAGGTAATCAAGGGAAAACTTACTTACTGAATCGTGATGTCTTCACTATCTTCTGAACCGGTACATCATTGTTGTCCAAATCTATCGGTGCAATAGGAAGTGGTGATGCGGCGGTGGACACTACTGCGTTCCGCATTACTAGAGCAATGATGGCGTCGAATATTGCCTTGTCCTTCTCGAATGCCACGATGTGACGACAAGTAGCTCAGCAAGCTTGAATGCAGGCACCTGCACACATGGAGAATATATGAGTCTAGGAATTGGAAACAGAAAGTCGTTGTAAAAAACATGAAAACAAAGCATTACAAAAACGCGATGTCACTTGTAGCCGCGGTACAGTCCACCACAACATCCCCAGGTAGAGAGCATGCTTCAACAAGCATTTGCATGAATTGGCGGGCCTTTTCACGAGGTCCACGCCAAGGTATGTTCCCATTCATTGTGACATCCTCTTTGTTACAGAAATTCTGTAGGATGTCATCTCGGGCAACATTGACCCCAACCGCGTCATGAGAGGGGACAAACTGGAAACCGTACTCTGATTCCGTCTTTGGTCCACATTTTCTAACGACCAGAGAAATTGCAAACCATATAGTCTATAAACGTTGCAAAGTTAGAATTGCCAACCACAAGAATAGAAATGATAATTGGTGCCAAGAAGTAAATGTAATTGAAAAAGATGTACAAGTATAGAATTCAATTGAATATGAAATTACCGTCTTCGTTGGATTAGTAGGTGATGTCAAATGGAGTTGGTTCATGCCAAACCAAGTGAACAATATCTTGAAACCGTATTCCTTGCAACATCCAAGGAGGTGGCTTCGGTGTGGTTGAGAAGGGGCTGGGTACATGACCAGAAGTCCACCGTTGTCGTGGAGGTATTCTTCCACAAAGTCAAAAATAGGCATCAACCACTTGTCGTGAAACTGGTTCCACTTAGGGATTGGTCTAGGTGGAGTTGAAATAGTGGGAACGTGGAGACCCTCAGGTACATCCGCAAATATCAAATCCATTGCACTGTGGTTACCACTTACACCATTGAAGCGATGTTCCTTGTCTTTTGAATGCTTTACAATACAATTCCGTAGACATGGTTTAGCAATCGGTTTAGAGTACACAGATGCAAGACTAATGTTGGGTTGACCTAACAAGAATGAAAAAGATCCGATGTATAGAGTAAGAAAAAATCAGAGATTGTAGATTTCAATTCCAATTGAAATACTACAAAAAAAACATTGGAACATGAAGATAGAGAATGCGTTTACCGAGGACAAAAAGGCCTTCATGTCGTCAAAGGCCTTAGTATTACCAGGAAGAATACCAACCGAAAGGTTCAAAATGCACTCGTCTGTATCCAGAACAGGGTCAATAGTATATGCTGTCGGTGTGAGCCCATGCACCAACCGCTCCTGCGTGAGCGAGAACCCAGATGATCCTTCCTTCATGTTGGCCGTGCTTGTTGTTGGTTCTTGCGCAGGTCCTTGCACTAGTTCTTGCACCGGCGTTTCAACTTTCCTCTTGGAGCCCTTCTTGTTTGCCTTCTCCTCTTTTTCCACTTGGGCCTCCAACTTCTTCCTCTTGTTCTCTTTGGTCTTCTTCTTGGCTTCTTCTAGTCTCTCCAACTTCTTCTTGTCTGAGGCTTCTCGTTTCTTCAATGCTTTCTCTCTGGCCTCCGGATTCAGTCCTTTGAATTCATCGAACTCCGGCTCCGCAGTTGCCGACTCTTTCAGCATCTGAAAGAGTGCCTCCTCTTTAGATGGAGTGATTCCGAAGTTGCATTCAAGGCACCACGGACACGCCTGCAAATGTGAACTCTTCCAATTCTTCATTTGGGTAGGAGAGAACATGCAATCGGCCGATGTCCAATCTAACCATGTCGTAAGAAACGGAGGCAAGTCGGCCTTTGAGATGGCCTTTTTGGCATACAATTCGAATTTGAAGTACCTACATGCGGAGGCCAGTATTAGTTAAAAATGACTACACAGCTCTCAACAACATTATATTGTAATGCTACACAACAACTCCATGGAACCTAGCACGACGTTCAAAGCATCGTAAAATGGGTACAAGAAGTCTGTAGGCAGTTTTAAGAGACTACGACCAACAATAAAGTAAATATCGCTCTTTGAAAATCTGGTAGAAGACAAAGTACAATAAGTAAATAGAGAGGGACGTAATTTCAGGTAGTACCTGTAAATTAACCTCTTCACAGCGAGTAAAGAACCTCTATAATCTTTGAAGGAGTCCGATTTCTTGAATGCATCCGCTCCCTTGAACGTACCGGTGTAGGCATGTTCCTATAGTTTCATCCGCCATCCCTCCAAGTGGTCACTCAACATTTGAGGCTCAGTAGACACCTCCATGTCCACAGTAATGTTGTCTGCTCGCAAAATAGATTCGAGAAGCTCATTGGCTCCCTCCTCCATCTGTAGAGTATTAGTATTTAAGAATGAAGTGAATACAAAAGAACGATACACTGGTCACGTCTAGTATTCATAGATTGAGTTCAAATTCAAATTTCGCTAAAGAACTTAAATAAGTTCTATCCATGAGTGCATGAAGGACATACCCCAGTATACCAACAAGCCTTAGTGAGAAAAGCTGCAACTTGTCTTCATTGACTGGACGTGGAGGAAATTTTCGTACCTCCCGAGATGGTGCAGATGTGTTAATCCACTTAAGCCATCTCACCTTGAAGGTGGGATTGATGTTGGTGGTGGCGATTAGCTGAAGCTTCTCGAGGGTGAGTTCCAGTGTGGAAAACATGCTTCAATGCCTCTCAATCTGCCCAATAAACAAGACCATGAATTTCGAGTGCGCAAAAATGAAGTGTGTCATTTCATACTTAATCATGTAGATGTATAATAAATGTACCTCAAGCAACCAATCCTTTCCAAGCGCGGGAGACGCTACTGCCACTATTTTAGATAGTTTCTTGTACAACTTTTTAGTGGAGTCCTTCATGGAACATTGCATTGCATCTGCAACACCTTCTGGCTTGACCTCGTCCTTTGGAGTATCTTTGTAGTACTTCCGAACTGCTAGGTCTGTAGCAGTTACAATATCTTGCTGGAAACCATAACACAAGTGATCAGACATCTACGGCATCCTAGGTAGGCTTAGGGTGCTAGATCTTCAAACAAATGTAATAAGTAGTAGGGAATTCAATTTTAAACTCTATTCCCATACCTTGAAAATGAATGAAGTGAACACTTCCAGAGGCATCTTATACCAAGTCTTCCGTGTAGTTTGTTGTCATGTTCTAACCTCCTCAGTGCTCAGAAGCTCATTGAACTTCTCAATCTCCATAACCCCATACTTCTGAACTCTGTACAATGTGTGCACGAGGTTCATCTTCACGTGAGAATGTTCTGTTCTCCTGTCACAGTATCACATGATCGAGTTAAATAAATTTAAAGTGCACAAATCCAAATAGTTCAACAGAGAACCACATGATCGTCATTCAAGTAGTAGTATGGAAGACTCACTTGTTAATATCGTGCATAGCCTGCATGGCCACACCAATTCTGTGTCTTGTATCCAAGACAATCGAGTCCACGCATATGTGCCAATTCACATCCAATGAATGAAGGCGAGAAATATGGTTCATCCAAGCAATTCGTCTGTGATTCCCATTACAGACGAAAAACTTAGAATTCCTTAAATGCGCCAGCTCATGGTTGCTTGACAGCTGCATGCTGAATTGATCATTCAAGGCCTTATTCGTTAAAATGAGACGAAATGGTCATTTTGAGACTTTGAAAACGAGAAGCGTTGTTGTATAGAGCTTAGAGTTGTTGAACCCCATGATAAATTGAGCCTATCGTCGACAAGAATTATAAACTTTGACTTGTATCCTTAAAGCAAAGGTGTGGATTTGCACAATCACACGAGAAGACATACATTCAAACGATATGCTGGAGTAAAAGGGAAGTAACTTGTAGTGGCAAGTTCAATATATTCAATTCACATGGTCCTTAGAAAATACATAGAGTAAGTGACTTTTGCTCCCAAAATGCATTGAAGTCTACGATACCGATGATGAAGATATACAATTTTGTAGAATCTAAGTACAATTGAAGAATCATATTATTTTTTTTATGTCCAAAATTTACATTCTATTTATAGTAAGCAAGGCTTAGAATCGGATGGTTGTATTACATGAAGTTTTGCACTTTTATAAGCACTTTCAATGTGTATTTACCACGGTATTTATAGAAAAAATTCATAGAAGCAGGAGGCTTCAAAAATTAGACACGCTATCCTAAGTATTCCTCTTGGATGTACAATTGCTCTTCTCAATCTCTTTTGCCTTCAGCATTGCGCGACCTCTCAAGATATCCTCGAGTCGAGAATGATATTGCGGCCTGCTTGCACTATCCACAACATCACATAGCCCTAGACTATGAGATCCATTGACTTTCCTTTTCCAATTGTATGTGGCATGAGGAACTTCCGAAGCAGAATGAGACTTTGATCCTCGCGGAGGCACCGTTGGCAGCGACACTTTTGCATTGTTTCCGTACGGAAATCCAGTACTAGTTGATTTAGAGCCCAGAGACCGTCGAAGTTCTCTAAGATTTCGATGACGGAAAAGATTGTCGGCGGACGGTAACCGTCTGGGGATCGTCAACTTGGAGGAGGAAGTCCAGTTATCGTCGAGTCGAGGTAAGCATCTCGCAGCACACGGCCCGGGACTTGGAATCGTCATCTCGTCTTCAACCCCATCCGACGACATCACTCCAACCTTGAGGACAGTAGGCAGTGCGGACGGATCGGAGACGACATCCTCGCCTCGAGGATGACCGAGTGTATCTTCGAGAAGAAGTTGCAGTTTGTGGCTCGTCCCTCCGTCCGTCCGCAAACCTGGCGACAGCGACGGCCCACGACTCGAGGATGCCCGCTTCAATGGAGAAGGGGAGCAGATGGGAGTCCTGCCTGGACCGCGACTGGGGGGGCTGTCTACGACCCCGTCCTCGACGTTCCCCTTCGAATAGTCTATGGCGGCCAAGGCGGCGTCTGTGGCTGATCGCAACATGTAGGGCTTAGACAGGGGAACCGTATCGCAGCTCCAGCCTTCCGATTCGGACTTGGTGGACACCGACTTCATGGAACTGGAAAGGAGACTCCTCGAGAGCTTCTGCCGTTTCGCTGTTTTAACAAAACAGAGACCTTCAACCTGCAATAGATAAATGTGTGGATTGTGGAAACCCACACACATTTTCCTCCCGTTGTTAAAGGAAGAAAACATGGAATACATCGCAGAGTCCAAGAAAAAGCAAAGAACACAATAAAAGATGAAAAAGAACTCAATATATATTATTTATAATTTATAAATGTTGAATACATGAATATAAAATACAAAATACAAAATACGATATGCCTGGACCCCTGAATGCGCGTCTTTACGGAAGTCTATTTTTTCTGGCTGCGTTTCTTTTCTATCACTAGGCCTATACCCCGAAGATCAAATCGCGAACCCATGACCTCAGCCGACTCCATCATGCCCTCTATGACCTCCTTCATGTTATAGTCATCACGTTCGAGCGGGTTTAAACCGATTCGGTTTTCGTTGACATATTTCAACAATTCGCCGTTCGGACAAGATGAATGCAACCGCCGAAGCCAAGGAAGGAGGATGCCCAAGAGAACGTCGTCCCTCCGGTAGGTGTGATCCCAAGACTTGAGGAATATCGCGTTCCCATTCTCATTGCAGATACTCTTGTGAGGACTATCGTCAATGAGAAGGGTGTTGGACGAGTCAATGCTCGGCCCCCCACCATTACTCGTGAACAAACTGTCCGAAAGCACTTTCATGAAATGCACTTGTCTATTCAAATGGAAGTATTTTCCCTTAGCGATTTCTATTTTCGTGCTCTGCTCTTGACCTAGGATATCGTATGGGGTTCGGCAGCCCGAAAACAAGTGCCCCGCGATCGGTTCCGTGTTGCGCTTCAACATGGTGGTCCACACAATGACCCTATGTGCAATCTCCGAAGCCTGCCGGAGGAATTCGCCGAGATTTTGACGAGCGAATACTGCCTTGGGTCCGATGATCGTGGGGTTCCGATGACAGAGAACATTGTCTTCGAGCCTGTAGGGCTTCATTTTCTCCCCGTATGATTTTTGCGCCGTCTGGCACAACACGCTGTTCAGGTCGAAGACAATGTTCAGCCATTTCTTCCGCGGTGGAGGCATCATAGGACATTCAATCCTGGCCTCCACCTCTTTCGACCCCTCCGATTCTACCTGATCAAAACAAAACAACGAAGAATGGGAGGTACCTGGTTAAATGTAGAAGTTGCAGAGCCAGAAAGCTGAGAGATGCATTTAATTCCACTAATCGACCGGGGGCTCCCGAGAGGAAGTGCTTTCATTTGTAGTGGACGGTGTACGCTTTCATGTTTTTGAAGCTGAGCCAAAAAAACATGGACAGTGGGATACAATTAGATGGACTTGCACCTTATATAAATAAACGCGCGTATTTTATTTACATAGATTATATAATACATGTCGAAAACTCGTCTTTCTACTAAGCCGCCAAAAATGCAGAGTCAACACTATGCTACACTATTGTACAGACGGAATCTCCGTCAGCGCCGTCTGCGCCAGGTAATCAAGGACGGGGCTCGCATTCCTGTCACGAAGTGAGAGTACAATTAAGTTCGGGAAACTACGAACACACTGGACCAGAAGAATTCCTTCAATTAATCGAATTTATAAGGGTCAGAGGTCTGTACCTGTGTAGTATCGGCCAGTCGAGAATCAGTCCTCCCTTCTATGGGGACCTCCAACGAGCCACCCCCGGATTCCATCGGGATATCGTCCTCTGGATCCTTCTCGTCTTCTCCGTAGTCCACTCTCTCCTCATCATCAAGATCAGAGGGTGGTTGGATTTCCGGCATGACCTGCTCTGATACTTGACATGGGAGCTGTGAAACCTTGCCGCCCGATGTCCCAAGAAGCGCTTGGGCAGTATCACCGAGTCGGGGATAATCTTGAGCAGGCTTTGCGACGTTCTGGAGTTGTGGGAGGGCCTCGACCTTGCTGTGGTCTTGGGAGGACACGTTTGGCATTTGAGATACCGGTGTTGACTTGATAACCTCACCATGCCCAAACGGAGCAGGGAATGAAGAAGGAGGAGGTGGTGGCGGTGGCCCCTGAGATGCAGCAGAGGAAACTGGCACTCATTGACTCCCTTGGGAACTTATCATTTTTTTCAGCTCTGCAAGATGAGAAGTGATACTCTCCATCTCTCTTCTGGAATCCAATTGCATTTGAACAATCTTTACATTTGCTTCCGCCAATGCCTTGTCCTTCGCCTCCTTTTCCAATTTCTCGGCCTCTCTTTGCTTGAAACGGTCGATCCTCCTCTGCCGCCTCTCCTCCTCATTTTTCCAGAAGTCCTTCTCCACCTTCACAACGGATCCAGACGGTAAAACGAGAGGCTTCACTTCCTTCACCTTGGGAGGGCCGTCTAGATCTTCCTCGTCCTCGTCCGACTCTTGAGGGTGATCTAATTCGTCATCGTCATCGCCCAGATCGATGATTTTACGCGCTTCCTCCTGGGTTCCCTCTTGGGTGATAAGGGGTTCGTCGTCAAGAGCGTCGGCATCGTCCTGACCTTGAGTTTGCCTTTCCCCCCCTCCTCCGCTCGCTGCACGCTGCCGATCGAACTCGGAGTCCGTCTCCATGCCCTCATCAACCGGAAACTCATTGACAGGTGCAGCCGGTACATCGGACCCTACAGGCGCAGAAGAACTCGCAGGCACTGTGGTTTCTACAGTTGTAGTGGTCCTTGCACGCCGAGTGGACCTAGGAGGGGCAGCCGGCTCCGTTGCCGTTTCCTCAACCGCAGGATCGGTTCTATCAGTGGATGTGACTCCAAGAGAGGCCATCCACGTGAAAATCTGGAATGTGTTTGTTCCATACTCGTCAATACCCTCCACGACGGGGTCAGATCTGGGTTCCGGTCCATCAGTCTCCCTGTCACTATGAACCGCCGGAGACACGAGAGTCATCGATGGCGATGCCGGGGGGCTCGAGTCATCCGCGACAGGTTCACGCGTAGGTGGCTTCTCATACAACATCAAATAAGGTGAATTGGACATCATGAAATCATTTTTGTCCATCTTATTCGCCAAGTACGAGACGCTGAGGTAGGTCTTGACGTCTTCTTTATCTACAAATCCGTAGAAGAACGCTCCGAACATCTGTCACATACAAGATAGGACATCAACTTCGGTTTAACAAGTAGAACAAGGGGTATCCCCGATTCGAGGATAATTCCAATATGTGAAGCACACGAGATAGATGAAAAGACAAACCACAAGGACATTTGGAGTGAAATTTCTGAGGGGCATATCCTCGATTCGGTGATAACAGAAGCCAATGTGGCAATGACTTATACCTTCGCGGCCAGCATGAACTTCGCTCCAGTGTAGATGCCCAAAACATTTTCTTTGGGCTGCGCAAATAGCTGCAAGATATCGAGGTAGAACTCCATTCGGAGTTCGGAGGCCTCGAATCTCCACTTGTCCTCCGTGTTCCTACCAAATTCGTAGTAGTACACGTTGTGGTCGGACGTCACGTACCTCGTCTTGAACAAAGTACGAGCCGCTTCCGCAAATTTGTTTCCTTTTTTGAAAAGGAACAGGAGTGGCACGTCTGGAGCGGTCGCGTGCGTTGAGATGTTGTCTAGCAGCTCGGCTCGGCTCGGCACGTACTTCGACAACGCACACTCATACTCGTTAAGGTGCAGACCTACAAAAACTGATGCAGTCTTGATATCGTCTCTTCGCTTCAAAATGAATAGCCACACGTTTGGCATTGTCATTTCTGGCTCGAGTTTATCCTTCAGGAAGTGGAGGAAGGGCTCCATGGGATTTCCTCCTTGTTTGGGGATAGGGATTTCTCTCATATCCACGACAGCGAGGTTGATTTCCAAGGGGTGGTATTGGTAACTGGAGCTCGTCATCAATGCCTTGGCATTGTAATCTATCCCCCTGATTTTAACACCTCCTGCTGGTTCAGGAAGTTGGTACTTGAGCTTCATGAACCGGACAAACATGTGAAGGACCTCGGGGAACTGCTTCTCGAGATCCTTCGCCCGCTTCAGCCATGCATCGTTGCGCAAACGCCGCTTGAAGTACTCTGCCTTAGGGTGAGTGAGCAGGAAATCCCAGGTGGCTGAAGTGAACCTGTGCCTTGCCTTCCAAGAGTGCCACGTCTCATGGACAACATCACCTGCACTATTAAAAAGTTTTAAGGCGGGCTTGATTGCCATCAAGTCCTGAAGCACAACTTTCTTGCGCTTCCTCCTATCCACCCAGTCTTTGTGCGTCATATTGTCAAAAACAATAAATTTGGGAACCCCAACGGAAACTTTTGGGTACAAGGCCTTCCGCCCAAGGGTTTGACCGATCAGGTGCTGCGCATTGACCCCGTAGTCCTTGTCAGTGAAGTGCCCAAAATATTTGAAGAACTCTCTTTTCAGAGAGTGATTCTTGAGCTTGAATCCCTTCACGTCCTTGTGCATTGTCAGGTAGAATGGATCAATCAATTCGCCCTCGGAGTGCTTCGTGAGAAACGTCTCCCACATTGCCCAAAGATCATTAGGCAACGTAATGATCTGGATTTCAGGTTTCAGATCCGCGGTTCCATTAATTAAGGCACCATCCCGCTCGGGATTTATATTCTGAAACCTCTCGATTACCGCGTCAGTAAAACTTTGCAACATCCGATAACAGAGATTGTTAGAATGAGTAAATTATACTGAATGTCCTGAACAGGTTATCCTCGACTCGAGGATGAGGTCTAACTAATTGGAGTCAGCATATTATCACTTGCTAACTGAAAGAGACACTTTAACAATTGTTATTTGGTATTAGGATTTTCTACTTGCTAAAGCCTATTTATTTCTTGTTGAATGATCAATGAAATTGATTATTCGATTGATTATTCGAATTGACGGTACTTGTTATCACCGAGTCGGTGATAACATGGCTGTACCTTGAAATTGCTCAGGTGAAACACTGCTTCATTCTTCCGTGTCTGAGCTTCGCTGCGGGTGTCTGTTGGACGCTTGTAGGCCATCCATATTTGCCTGCAGCTGATCATTTGGTTCCCCCATGTTGGTTGGGCGTGGTTCAAATGATTAGTGTTGTTGTAGAACTTCGATATACCCCTGAGCTTAGCGGGATCGAGAGTCCAGACAATGTAAGCATCCCATCTCTGAAGCTCTACCTTCCTGGCCTCTCCACATCCTCCTTCTTGGAGTTCTTGGGAAGCTGTAATACTGTGCTGGCCGTTGATAATTATGAATCGACCATTCTTTATATCATCCCACTTCTCAGGTTTTTGTTTCAGTAATCTATTCCTGCCGTCAACTGGTGTGAGGCAGAGTTTCTGCCGTTGCTTGATGTCAATGTACTGAATGAGTTCTTTCTTGTTGTCATCGACAATGTCTCGTTGTAGGGTCCGAATGACATACTGGGGAAGAGCCAGTATGCATTGGTCGATGTCAACCTGCAAGGATTGATCATCAAAAAGAAAGCAGTTCTTGTGCTCCGCCCAGAAGTTCTTTTGAATCTCCGCAAACTTCTCATACTCAAGCACTGGAGTTGACGATGTGGTTGGACTGGCCGACACTGTCATCAATGCTGATCCCGAACTACCTGCACCTGCAGGCCCACCCGGAAGACTTTTCCTCCGTTTCTTGGATGGCCTTGCTTCCTCTGAGGGTGTTGAGTCTCGTTTTTGAGGCTCGGATCTGGTTTGTCCTGGCCTGACAGCTCTCCCTCCTGACGCCCCCCCGACAGATGTTGATGGGGTGCGTGACTCGGCCTCCTTCTATCTACCTGGAGCAGTGCCGCGACCTATTGCCGGCTCCGGCTCTGCGTTCTCTAGTGCGTAGCGGTCTAGCGTCTGAAAGATAATTCGCAGTCTAGTGGCAATTGACTTCGCCGTAGTGTTCAGCCATGGAACGTATCCTGATTTCACAAATTGATCGTTGAGGGACTCCATTTGTGATCCCTTCAGGAATTCCATTAGGTTATCGAGATCGAACTTTGCGTGGTTGGAATTGACGTCGATTACAATGGAATGGAATGATCCCCAGGATTCCCTTTGTCGTCGCATTCACGGAGCACAAGGACAACGTAGTCTTGATTGTGCTCTTCAATTAAGGTGACCTTCTCCTTGATGTTCCAAGGCATGTAGGTAGTAGTCCCTCGGACACGGTAACGGAAGAACACGTAATTCTTGAATCTATTTACCCCGAATGACCACGTCGAGATGTAATCTTTGAACTCCCACAGTGTGCCATAAGTGTCCTCCATCTCGGCAATGAAGGGTTCGTCCTTGACAGGATTCTGAAAGGGAAGTAGATGGTGCCCACTTGCCGAGTAGTCGTACCCATCTGTTGCTTCCATCGTCAGTTACCTGCAATCAGAGTACATGTTGATCTGTCATTTTCAGATATTATCGTCGATGCGAGGATATTGAATTCTGTTGGTCGTAGTTATTCTACTCCTCGTCAGTTTCTTTATCCCCGACTCGAGGATATCAATATTTTTTCTTTCGTAGTTTTGTAGTTCTATTATCACCGACTCGAGGATACCATTATTCCCATTTTCAGAGATTTTACTGAGGATTCATTGGATTCGTTTTAGTATTCAGGTGTCGCCCTACTGTTTATGTTGGTTGTTGTCATGTTGAATTTGTATTATTTTATTATGTTTTGGTACCTATACTTTTCGGATTATTTTCTTTTGTACTATTATATATTATTTTATTGGATAATGATTTTATTTGTGGAATGAGTGTAAATGGTATCGGTTTGCAAGTTATCCTCGAGTCGGGGATAATTTACAGAGTATTGTTATCGTGTTTTCTTCATCGCTGTCTCAGTTTGCTCTCGTGTGACTATAGCATGCGTTGATGGGTGGATTTTATCGTCGCATCGGGGATGTATTTGTAGATCCTTGTATGTTAATGTTGTCGCTTTCCCTGAAATTCTAAACCCTAATTTGGTTGTCTAAACCCTAATTCTTAAACCCAGCAAATACCTCACAGACCAGTTTGTTGAAGCTTGTCAAAGCTGGTGTGGCAAGCTGGTCCAAGCTGGTGTGCGGAGCTCCTCAGTGTCCTGAAAATCCTCAGAAGACCTCCCAGCTTCACGTACTACACAAAACGGAAAATAAAATTGAGTGCTCATACAGAAGATGTTCACGTTCACACGAAACAAAGAACTAAATCAAAATTGAGCACTCAGAAACAAGATCTTCACGTTCACAGCAAATTTGAAAACTTGAACGCACAATTTCCTCTACACATTGGAACACTGGTTCAAAACATTCAAGAAAAAAACTGTGGTTGCATGCTAGGGAGGAAACTAGTGAACCGGCAGCAAATAAAGTACCAAATCCATTCAATTTCTCCATTGTGAATCATTGCGCAGACAATGGATACAAATTCTTGAAAAAGCAGTCAACACAGTAGAAAATGAAAACAAATTCGTCACCACCACCACCACCGATGGACTTGAAACCTACTTGAAATTCACAGTCTGCTATGAAATTCACAGCCTGCTTGAGCTTCCGGACCCTAAACTCCTCACCTTCCTCCGACCTACACCGGCAGTCGCGCTCGTTGCGGGACTGAACCCATCACCTTATGGCACGAGCTAACGACATTCAAGCTTCACCCTAAGAACATGAACTCCCCAAAAAATGCGGACAAATGAACTCCGTACTTCGCTATGGAAACTTTAACTCGCTGCGGAAACATGAAATTTCCACGCAAATCAAACGGCAGAAAGACATACCTGAGAAATCAACGTTGAAGCCGCGCTATGCTCAAGCTCCAAGCTCCAAGCCGCGCTATACTCATGCTCAAGCTCCAAGCTGCACTGACCTGAGAAATCAACGTTGAACCTGCACTGCACTGGCCAACAAGACGGAGCGCCAACCCTAAACAACAAGACGGAGTGCCAGAACAACACGAACGAGGAGCAAGAAAAAAACGCAGAAGAAACTGAATCATACGACGAAGCGCAGCAAAGAAACGTCGAAGAAAATGGACGGAGCACCAAACCCTAACGCGCCCGACGCCCGACACTGCCTGTGCTCGACCTGATGAAATTGATACCCGTTAATACCCGTTGATACCCGACGTGATGAAACTGTTGCCCGCCCGGTTGACCCTCGATTCATACCCGCCCGAAGTAGATACCCAGGCCATGTTGATATTGAAGACCATGTACATGAAAACCTACCCCGACCATGTTGATATTCAAGACCATGTATATGAAAACCTACCCCGACCATGTTGATATTGAAGACCATGTACATGAAAACCTCCTCTTCTGTATGACACACAATGTTCGCTTTCAATCGAACCCTCCTTAATACGAAGGTCTAACTTCTTCATTGATATTTAACCCCTTAACAAATAGATTATTTTTGAAATTTGAACACAGTTTTGTTTATACCTTTGTACAGTAACACCATTTATTAAAATTATATAAAATTGGACATAAAAGAAGGTTGTCTTTTGAAGATTCAAGTATTACATTGGATGAATGACAGTGCAGTTGGATGAAACAACGCATGTAAGACGTTCATCATCCAAAATATAAACGTAAAAGCACTTAAGGGTTCATGTATGTTTTAACCTTTGATTGCGAACCACTTAGCCCTATTACGCTACCGTGGACACTAAATGTCCAATGGTTGACAATGAATTTTTCTATATAGAATAGATATGCAATTATTTATCCTCAGAATTCTATTAAGAAAAGGGAAAATCTTGTATAGTATTTTTACTTTAAAATAATACTTTTCTATTTATTAAAACAATTGATTCCACAATAGTGATTTCTTTAAAAAAACGCCTTCAATCTCTTTCTAAAGTTAAGCAATCTGCGCATGAATTTCTGTGTATGAAGTATGAAATTTTTGAACCAGTTACGTAATAAAAAGATTGTCATTGGAAACATTTCATTTTTATGTAACTATTTTATTTCTACAATTGCCATTATTTAGAGTATTTTATCCTCAAAGATTTTCATTGGAAACATTGCATTTCCAATTATGTAACTATTTTATTTCTACAATTGCCATTACTTAGAGTATTTGAAGACGATAGCTAGTCGAAACCTATAGCTGATATTTATAATTTTTGAATATTGCTTTAATTTTAATTTTACTCCAATAAACCCTCAAATTACTCTATTGGCCCACTTCATAATAGAGCATGATTTTGTGTCTTGCGGGAAAAAACACATTGAAAATTTATAAAGTACCAAAATAAGATAAAGAACGTTTGAATTTGTTGTACTTTAAAGTGCATGATGTTCTCAAAAAATGTTAAAAAAAGAATCCAAGTTAGGCGTGTATTTAAGAAAATTAGGGAATGTAAAGGCAAGATCAAATGTTAGTCCATAATTCTACCAAATAAACTTTAGCCCTCCACATAAACAAAATTTGATTATACAGTATTTTTATTTTTTAGAGGGATTTTGGCTCTTAATTATCTTTCATTGTGAATCCTAAATGTTTTTCTTTTTTCTACTCTACATTCTACAATTAATTAGTCTCAAAGTCTCAATTGAAAAATATAAACCAATGAAATTGACTATTTCCAAATAAGTAAGACGTTGTTTTAAAGAAATTAGAATGAATTGATTATAAAAAATTTCAGAAACTACAACTTTTTAGAATCATAGATTTTTATTGTTCAAAAAGGGCCTTCAGATAATTATACAAGAATGAAAATACTTTAAAATATAATTCTAAGCACATATAAACAATGCTAGTACCTTCTTGAAATTGAAGTTACACAATTTAGCTATCTTCAGCATGAAAGCCCAAATAATTAGGAGTTAGAGTGATTTCAATTTTTAACCAAGAAATCATAGAACGTGGAGGTGAGGTTGGAGAAAAACAAATTATTAGGTGTTTGAGGATTATTAAAAAAATATAGAGTTTGCATTTTTGGATTTAAAGTATAATTATAGTTACTTATTGTAACAAATAATTCAAATTCAAAATCAAACGTAAGTTAAATTAACTTGTTCCGTTTCACTACTCATTGCCAATCATTAGTCACCATAAATAGACATTGAGACATTGCCAATCATTAGTCACCCTAAACCCAATTCTTAAAATTGTCATTCATGATTGTACTAGATATTGAAAGTGTGCCACTAGGTACAATACTTTGTGACTAATGATTGGCATAATTGATAGTGCTCTCATCGTCTCTTTCAGTGCTCTAAGTTTTCAAAACTTCGATTATTTAAAATCTACACGCTTCATGACATTTGATATATCAAACACCCAAAATACAATGGACTGTACCAATTTTGGTATATATAATGTATAAAAAAAATAGCTTGCACTCAATGTATTCAATTTAGGATTATTTTCTAAATAAACTTTGAACTTCAACATTTACAACCCCAAACCTTAAATAAGTTTTTATAGTTTGGAAAATTATACGTACCTTAATAAATATTTAAAATAAATAAATCAAACTACTTCTACGGTTTTTTGTACACCAAAAAACTTTTCTTTAAATGAACCAGGCGCTGTAGTTAACAAATACTAAAGCCCAAAAGCCATGGGATAAATTAAGTAATTGGAACCCAAAAAATATGTAAAAGTTTAGAAGTAGTTGAACAGGGTGAATTCATGGAAATAATTAATTTATGGTACTTTCATGCATTTTTGTCACAACTGAACCAGGCACTGTAGTTTATAAGACTTGAAGCCCTAATTAAAAGCCATCAGGTGTATATATATATCTTTTAATTTATTTTATTTCAATTAAAATTTACGATTTCTAAACAATAGCCTATGGCATATGAAAGTAGAATTCTTTGGCGGTTTTAGGGTTGCATACGTCAATTACTAGAAAATTAGTTTCCTCATCAAATTTTAATTATTTTGTACTTTACAACATTGACATATTTCTTTTATTTTCTTGTTTTTAATTCCTATTTATTTTTTATGCCTTTTGTTTTTTAAACTACAACAGCTACACATGGCTTAACGGAAATAGTAAAAGGTCTTTTGCGTGGAAAAAGGGCCACTATTGTTTATTATCCAATTTTGATACTTGCAAAAAATAATGTTGCCTTCATGACCACATAATTTCTTGGTCACTTATATTTTATATCTGTCATATGATTTTAGGTATTTTCATTCTTGTATATGTTGTATATGTTTTTAGAAAATGGCCAAGAGCGAAAGATTTTTATGGATTACAAATCTAAATTGTTTTTGGAACTTGTACATATGCTTTCTAAATGTTTTCACACGCAAAACTCATGAGTTTATGAGTGTCGGAATTTAAAGTACAGCGCGTGTTGTATTTTTATGTATTTTCATTCTTGTATATGTTTTTAGAAAATGACAAGAGGGAAAGATTTTTATGGATTACAAATCTAAAGTGTATTTGCAACTTGTACACATGTTTCCCAAATTTTTTCATGTGCAAATTCGACTTGTGAGATTGACAAATCTTTTAAGCCAATTTATTTTGTATTGATTTTAAATATTACTATAGGGTCGTGTGTCTTTGCTACAACGAAAACAAACTTAAAAGTAATTTTCTAAATTTTTTAACTTATAAATGACTTCAAAGTTCAATTTTAATTCTTGCACCCACGCTTGCACCATGAGTCCAAACATCAAGAAAGAAAGTGTAACTATGCACCCCGGCCTCCTTGCCGAGGGTTTTCTAACAGTAGCAAGCACCTAGAAATCAAGAATAAAAAAGAAATTTAATTTTTTTTAAGCCAAAAATATCTTCAAAATTAAAGTATTTTTGCACTATGTGTCTAAATGTCAAAAAACCATGTCCGTGCACCCTTCCTCGCCGAGGGCTTTCCAACGGTACGCAACACGCAATCGGGGGATCCTTCGATTTCGGAGGTCTACACATAACAAACAAAACAAACCAACAAGGATTAGATTGAATGTTTTATGGCTACATGTTCTTCAATGAGAATTCATTTTTGTTTACTCTTTTTTATAGAAATCTAAAACATTTGCTTACTACAATTTTTTTAATTCTCAAAGGTTTGTAATTGATTCAAAATTTAGGAAAATTAAGTAACATCTGTGTTACTAAAAAATTAATTAAATCCACGGTCATAGGTTCCTATCTTCTACTTCTTTAGAATTTTTTTCCCACTCGCAGGTTGGCAACGACGGAATTTCCTCCAAGTGTGGAATCCGTGGTATGGAGCAGCCTTTTTGGAAGGACTTCTCCGTGTCCAAAATTAGGTGACATCGTGACTGGAAGCACCTTTAGAGACGGGATTGTCGGCCAAAGTTGAAAGTGGATCTAAATCTAAACTTGGAAACATCCGTTTGAATTTGTGTTTCCCGCCTCATACATCCCGCCATATCTCACTCCCGCCCTCTCTCTCTTTCTCTACCTCCGTATTCGGAAGCAGGTTTAGCACCACCAACTGATGCGCAACATTTTATGTCGTTTGGAGTGAAGAGTAGTGCATGTTGTCGTGGAGTGATTGTGTTTCCTCTGAATGTGGGTATGATTTTCTGCACTAAACGAGTGGTGTTGCTCATTTACGGTTCCTACTTGATGTTGTTTTGTTTGTATGTGATGTATTATAGGTTTCTCAAGTTGGCATTGACGAAGTCATTATGTAATCGGTTGTGTTATTATTTGCGTTATTATTTGCGATGCAGTGGATTGACATGATAATCTCGTAGTGAATGTAGAGAGATGTGGAAATTGATAGTGTTCACTATGTCATTGGTTTTGGAAGTACTGTATTAGGATGGGAGTATGGAAACATTTTCAAGTTCAATCTCAGAGGTGCAATCATTTTTTCATGACGTAAATGTGAAGAGTGTATGAACATTGAAGCTTCCGAATATTTAGCCGCATTTCTCGGGATCATCGACTCGAGGATAACAAAATGACAAAAGTACAGAGATTATAAATGAGAAAATATTATCATCGAGTCGACGATATGAGAATGACCCCGTCCTGAGGACAGACCAACGGAGTATATTACCCTAATTGACATTGAAGTTACATAATATATGCAAGGTTCAAACTCAGGAAATTATCCTTGAGTTGACGATAATTTCCCACTTGTAGGGGAGATTATTACTGTCGAGAAATTCGAGATCACTATCGGAATTCTCAATTATCAGTCACAGTACTTGTATGATTCACTGTGAAATAATAATTTATCGTCGATTCGATGATAAATTAGAATACTACCCTAAACCCTAGAAACGTGGATATACTTTATCATCGAGTCGACGATGTAGTATTGACCTCTGTCCTTTACACGATATGCTGAAACATCTGTATCATTTTCTCTTACTTTGCATTTGCCATGTACTGAGGGATTTACTTTTCCTGTATATTGACTTTCTGCATTGAAATTTGTCATCCTCGAGTCGACGATAATTCTAACTATTGGTTTTGGTATTTTCAGAATGGATTTTCATAGACCTCATGAGTTTGTAAATCCAGTTCCATCACTTCCAGATGGTGTTCAGGCTTGCGAAGGAATTCCTCGTGCAAAATGGGTGTCATTGCCCGTCACTCTAAGAGATGAAGAGGGGTTGGACGTTGCAAGGGGTGTTTGTCAAAATGTTGACCCGGACTTGGTCATTGACATGGATAAGAAGCCTCTCGGTGATGATCGAGTTGCCATTCAAATTGCAGAGTCTTTGAATGAAGAGTTGTTCTCATCTGCAAATATGTGGTCGCTGCGTTCTTGGCACATTAAACGAGTGTTTCTCCATGATGGTGTAAATTTGTATGACCATGACCAGACCTATATATACAACATAGTTGCAAACGCCTCAAACAGAAGAGTTCGTAAAGGGGTTCGATCATATGAAACAACTCGTGAGAAGGTTGATCCTGTTGTGCCTCCTAAGAGAGAACTTCTCCTCACTATGGAATCCATCACAGCAGTTTCCACGAAAACATGTTGCACTAGAAATTGTGTGCAGCCTTTTCCTCGTGAGCAAATTCAAGTAATTCGGACTGACCTCTATGGCGGTTATGACTTCAAGGCTCGCAACAAGACACTTTTAGAGGTGCATAGGCAGATCCACAAAGATGGTGATGGCAAGGAGTGGATAACTTTGAAAGGTAGGGAAGTGTGTCCCACCGCGTGGTGGATCATTCATGGGATTGCGAAAGCTACCTACTATAGGTATAAAGAAAAGGCCAGAGTTGGAAAGCAATCTAAGGTCCATGGAAATGTGGGATCCAAAAAGCCCCACATGCATACTCTTCAAGCTACTGCCACACTTCGACAACTTATTGAGTCTGATGCAGATAAAATGCCACACAAGACAAGAACATTAGAGTCTGGGGAGAAAGTCCCATCAATGGTTCTACCATCTGCATTTCGTTGGAGTGAGCAATTACCAAAAATCAATGAGTGTAATGCATCACTTGATTTGCAACCAATTTCTTCTAGTGGCTTGAGCAACATTCGCCGTGCTTCTTTCCCAGAATTTGCTGCAAAGGCTCGTGGAGACACTTTCGCTAGGTGTGGCCTCTGTGATACATACAAGCAATTGAGGAGTGCCTGTGTGTGTTCGGAGACACAAAATAAGTGGACTAATCTTCTGAATATCCACGTTGCCGGGTAGAAGGCCCACAGGGAATACTACTACGGAAATCGGTATTTTTCCGAGACATACCCAGACAAGATGTTGTGCATCATTCATGATAAAATGGATCATTCAAAGACGTCTTCTCCACACTTTTCTCACAAGACCAAAGTGACAGAGTCCTTCATGAAAATGCCTGTTGCTGTTACAGGTATGATTGCTCATGGTCATGGAGATGTGCGATATGCACACTACGGTTTGGGCATTTTCCATTTGATTCAAATCATACCATTGGATCCATTGCAAGGTTGTTGCGTGATTTGGAAGGACCGCCGAAGAATTCATCGCGCACGTTATTCTCTATCGAGAGAGACCAATCCACCTTGACGAAGTCACTTTTAAATGGAGCAGAGAATTTCTTGGACTCCCTCCTTCCACCTCTACAAGAACCAATTCCGGCTCAACCTCTCCCGCCAGTATTAGTATTGCAATTGGATAATGCTTCAGGGAACAATAAGAATCGATATGTTTTTGCTTTTTGCTCTTTACTTGTATATAAAGGCATTTTCCGTGAGGTGTACATCAACTTCCTCATTGTGGGACACACTCACGAAGACATTGATGCTCTTTTTGGTCGATGGAGCTCGAGATTGAAGACAAATAACTACCCAACACTTCTTTTGCTCATGAAATCCTTCATGGATTGTGAAACGCATCCCGTGATTCCTCATCTCATCGAGGAGCTTCCTGATTTCAAGAAATTTGTGGAGGGTTACTTGGGCTTTCGCGGAGACTACCTTGAAGGACATTCAAAGTCCCAACAATTTAAGTTTTTTATGGATTCTTCAGGATGGCCTTTGATGGAGTATAAGAATTTGTGTACGGACGATAAGTGGTTGCCAGAGCATGGCAAAGGAATTAGGTTGTGGATTGAGAGTGAGGATGGACTTCCTATAGTGCCAAGTGGTAGTCCTCTACCTTTGGCTCCTCAGCCGATGAAAGCTCTTGATGACATTAAGAAGGGCTTAAATGGTTATGTTGGACATTGGAACAAAATGGCAAATGACGATTACACTGGAGAGTTTAGGCGGAAGAATGGCCCACTACAAGATTATTGGAAAGGCGTCAAAAGTGCTTTGGATGATCCTCTTCAGGTTCGTGAAGCGTTACTTGATGGATTTTGGCCGACTTCGAGGATCGCCCCTGACGAGACAGATCGAATGCAAAGAGATGGCACAATGCGTGAAGAAGATGCAGAAGATGCACCCTTTGTTGGACGTAGACGTGATCATCCACGTCCTTCCTTTCGTGTTAATCGTGATACGCACGCAGGTTCTTTTGTTGTGGTGCGTCTTGCAGATCATGATCCAAAGCCATTTTGGCTTGCCAGGGCCATTACGGCTCCTAGCCCTGATCCGGGTCATATGCATAAGATCAAAATCCAATATTGGACACCTACTTCGGATCGGCACATTAATATGGAGAACTATGCCGGATGGGACACCAAAGAAGGGAATGTGTGGCGTGAGGATCGTGTAATACCTTCAGATTGGGCAAATACAGATTGTATCATGACAGCTTGGAAGCCACATTTTCGTGAAACAACTAAACATCCGAAAGTGACAATTCCAAGTTTGCAAATTGATATCATAAAGGCATCAGTGGCGGCCTTTACGACAACTGCAACTAGTGATGACTCTATGGAAGAAGATTGATTAGTTTATAGTTGTAATTACTAGTAGACTATTGTTTTTGTAGTTCAATTACAATTAGAATGATCATTGCAACTACTAATATGTTTTGAGATGTTTCATTGATATATATATTGGTTTTATTATGATAGTGTGGCTATGTAAGTAAAGAAATCCTATTTCTATTAATAGTAAACTTATTTCATACTATTGCATCTTCAAGCTTTATATTTAACTAATTTTTTGATATATTTTGTTTATTTTTCATGTGTTTCATATCAAAGTTTCATATCTCCAATATGTAGATTAGTGCTTTGACATTTGTAAGTCTCAATTTAAAGAAATGTCTCACTTTATAATGTCTTTGAGTATTTTTTTTCCCTTTTTACAAATAAGTTTGTAAATCCAAATGTGATTTCAAATTTTTGCTACATTTGTTAATGGTAGAAAAATAATCAAATACATATTTTGACATTTCTAAGTCTCAATTTAATGAAGAGTCTCAATTTAATGAAAGATTTCTTGATCCTAAATATAGGAATGAATTAAAATGAGACTGCAACTTGTCTCATTTTAACGAATAAGGCCTTATTCTCAGCATTCCATAGGGGCCCCCACACTTCCTTCTCGGATGCAGTGAATTGAGCAGTTTTGCCTTGCTCATCTGCAATGGAAACATAGAAGACCCTTGCTCCCTTGTTGTATCCATTTGTGAACTTATTTTCTAGGAGAGTCAGATCACATGCCAAAGTCGGGCGGACCATAGGCATCGGCACTAACTTGCACAACGGAATTCGCATGCGCGAGTGCTCAGAAGGTGCTAGCCTCAAACTCGATATGATTGAAATGGTATCCATCTTCTGGGCTTGCTGGATGTCGTCCTCCATGAAATCATCCTAGATTCCTGGAATTGGTCCTTCCAACTCATTCTCTATATCTATATCCGACTCAATCTCAGCTTGTTCTCGAGCATCTACCATGGTGGATCTAGCGGATTTCGGAGGCGTTTCCAAAGGACACAACTCCTCATTGTTCTGCTTTACATTCAGATAGACGATGTGGGTTTGATTAGTCAATCAAAATCATGGCCTCGAGCAAGCAGCATTGAAAGTTGGCATAACCAAAATTTGATCGAGGAAAGCATCTTAGATCATAGCGATCGAATTCACAAAAATAATGGGGGCTAATATTCGACATTAGATGAATACAAAAAGATGACAACGTGCCTCAGAGGGTGCAAACGCATGTCTCAGAAAGGAGTCTGTAATCACCACAACAAAATATAAGAGTGTCCGAGTTTGAATCTGCAAACAAGGACGTCAATATCTTAGAGTCCTCGGTGCCTAACGAGGTCAAGTGCTAACGAATGACTGGGAGACCCTACACTACAATTGTAACGATCACCAGAGTTATCTTCTAAGTCCCTTAGAAGGTCATCCAAACTTACCATGGGCCATGGACGTGGCACCTGTGGAGGAATCACGGGAAGCATATTTAGAGTAACGGATGTGGAAACAATCTCGACATTGGCTACATCAATATCATTCAGCAGATTCTCGGACTCCATCATAAGCGACTCTAGAACGGTAACTAAGTTCTCCACTACGACCTGTTGAAGACCAAAGACAAAAGCATGTGAGCCTAATCCCAGTACTGAGATCCATTATACAAATATAAATATAAAATGTATTCTAATCAAATATCTACATCCATAAAATTTATGAAGGCCATCCTCCATTCAATTCATACAATCCCACCAATGCACAAGTCACTAGACATCCCCGACTCCCCACCCCGCATACATATGCTGCCTCCTTCCCCCTTCTCTTTCCACCCCGAGAGAGTCCCCATCACCCCTCCCCGCATACACAACCATCCCACCTCGCCCCTACCTCTCAACCCCGAGACTGACCCAACCACCCCGACCCGCATGCAACCCCGACAGTGCCCTCATGTGCAAAAGCATTGGACCACCCCGACTCCCCCTCCGCATGCACAAGCTTCCCACCTTGCCTTTGCCTTTCGGCCCCGAGACTGATCCAACCACCTTGACCCTCATGCATAAACTTTCCACCCTCCCCTTGCCTCTCGGCTCCGAAACTAACCCAACCACCCCAACCCCCATGCATAAGCTTCCCACCCTGTCTCTACCTCTCGGCCCTGAGACTAATCCAACCACCCTTCCCCGCATGCAACCCCGACAGCGCCCTCATGTGCACAAGCCACAGACCACCCTGACTCCCTCCCTGCATGCACAAGCATCCCATCTCGTCCCTACCTCTCGGCTCCGAGACTAACCCAACCACCCCGACCCCCATGCATAAGCTTTCCACCCTGTCCTTGCCTCTCGGCCCCGAGACTAACCCAACCACCCTTCTCCGCATGCAACCCCGATAGCACCTTCATGTGTACAAGCATTAGACCACCCCGACTCCCCCTTGCATGCACAAGTTTCCTACCTGGCCATTGCCTCTCGGCCCCGAAACTGACCCAATCACCCCGACCCCCATGCATAAGCTTCCCACCCTACCCTTGCCTCTTGGCCCCAAGACTGACCCTACCACCCCGATCCCCAAGTATAAGCTTCCCACCCTACCCCTACCTCTCGGCCCTGAGACTGATCCAACCACCCCGACCCCCATGCAACCCCGACAGCGCCCTCATCTATAGAAGCCACGGACCACCCTGACTCCCTTCCCACATGTACAAGCATCCCATCTCGCCCCTACTTCTCGGCCTCGAGACTGATCCAACCACCTAGACCTCCATGCAACCCCGACAACGCCCTCATGTGTATAAGCTACGGACCACCCCGACTCCCTTCCCGCATGCACAAGCATCCCATCTCGCCGCTGCTTCTCGGCCCCAAGACTGACCCAACCACCTCGACCCCATGCATAAGCTTCCCACCCTGTCCTTGCTTCTCGGCCCCGAGACTGATCCAACCACCCCGAACCCCATGCATAAGCTTCCCACCCTACCCCTACCTCTCGACCCCGAGACTGATGCAACCACCCTTCCCCGCATGCAACCCTGACAGCGCCCTCATGTGTACAAGCCATGGACCACCTCGACTCCCTCTCTACATGCACAAGCATCCCATTTCGTCGCTGCCTCTTGGCCCCAAGACTGACCCAACCACCCCAACCCCATGCATAAGCTTCCCACCTTGCCCCTGCCTCTCGGCCCCGAGACTAATCCAACCACCCTAACCCCCATGTATAAGCTTTCCACCCTGTCCCTGCCTCTCGACCCCGAGACTGACGCAACCACCCACTATAAGAAAACTGTTTTTTTTTGGATGTCGGACCCAAAACGTAGCATGTCTTTGGCTAGACATACTATGTCCACATGAACATTGAGATGTTTACTAGACAGATGCAATGAAAGTGTACGTTTATGTGGATGTTGTAAAAAATAGAGGAAAATTATGGTCATAGCATGTAGGTGCTAGCAAAAACAACTATGCCGTTAAAGACATGATTGCAGACATAATGATGTTTCAAAGATTGTCCGAGGAAACAATCATTGCCACGTCAGCATCCCTAGTTCATTTTAACCGTAGGTAAATTAGTAGAAATTACTATAGTCTAGAAGAAAATAATTGCCCAAGGTGAAAAAAAAAGATGATGGGCAGGTAGTTTGGGGAGAAAAAGCTAATGTGGCATGTGACATGGTATATGACATGAAAATTCAATGACGTGGACATGAAAAATGTTGACGTGGCATCTAACCTGGAAATTCAGTGACATGGACATGAAAAATGTTGACGTGGCATTTGACGTGACATTATCTAAGAAGATTAATGTTTTTTTGAGTAACATCAACTTAGACATCAACAAAAAATTTGATACTGTTTTTGGCAACATCTATTCAAATGTCTTTTGACACATTTTTTGAGATGTCAGCTTTGACATCGAAACATTTTGCAACATCAACTTTGATATACACCATAAAAAATAGCCCATACAAAATACATAGTACATTGTACAAAATACACAATACATTATACACAATACGCCATACACAATATTTGGTATTTATGTCACATGACTTAAAAGCCAATTATTGTGTGTAAATAGACATGAAAAGACATACTATTTATACAAGTAGGGCTGTAGGAGGCATGACAAACTGTATGGAATATGTAATTTTTCAAAATTATACAAAGCTGTCAAACTTGACATCTTAGTTGATATTGCAAAAAACATCTAGACATCTCAATTGATGTCTGAGTTGATGTCGAACAAAACACTGTTAAACTTTTTGAATGGTGTCTAGGTGTGCTGATGTGGCATGCCACCTCATCCTTACTGGATACCATATTTTTTGATATTTTTCGAATTTGAGTCCATTTAAGTGAAGTGAAGTTTGCCAAGTTTAGTTTATACTATGATTTATTTTTTATTATCATGGAGTTGGGATGCACCCAAGCCAAATGAAAATAAAAAATAAAAAATAAAAAATAAATCAAATGCCACATCACTTGGCACTTTTTAAATTTTTTAAATTTTTTAAAATTTAAAAAAACAACTTGTCTAATGGCTGACCTTCCCCTACATTTTATATTTGGTCAGGGTTTTACCTCAATCCATAGTAACTTTCTCTAATTTAACCAAAGTTAAACCAAAAGCTCTTGCTAGGGTTGTACACTGCGACACCACGACAGACAGACATCGCGCTACGTCTAGTAGAGCCCGCGTGACGTCAAGTTGACCAAACGTCAAGTTGACTTTTAAAAAAATCCTCCTTTGTTTACAATTTTGACATATTCAAGTCTCATTTTTATAAAGTGTCTAAATTTAATAAATACACATAACATTTTAAATTCAGGTTCATAATTATAGTGAGATTTCAAAGTTTTTTTGGCTGTGAAAATGGCCCTACACGACAACATGTCTAGTAAACTCGACACTTAGTGACACGCAACATGCGACGTCAGACGTCATACACGACGCCAAAACTCAAAAATATGTCAGACAAGACAACCCTGGCTCTTGCCAACGTGGCATTTCTGTATTATTTTGGACGTTGTACAAAACACAACTATGTTTTTCTTGATGTCTTTTAGAACATTACCATTGCACAAGACATCAATTTGTTCCACCTGTGACATGCAAACGTTTTTTGAAACATCGAACTCAATTCTACCTCCTATGGCTGCAATCCCATCTTTGTGCTCTTGTTTTGAAAAACATCCTTGTTTGCTGCTAACGTTAAAAAAAATGCGGGTTTCTTATAGTGAACCTTCCCTATTCAGATGATGTCACATACACATTACACCCAACATCCACAATCATTACTTTTGTCACCCAATGAATGTTTTCAAGACAACAGTTCTTTGTAGGAGACATAGAAGTAGACAAGCTGCCCTATCCTTCAGATGTTCTACATGACATTTGCAAGCTATCACACATATATATAAAGAACATGGACGTATTAACCCTTAAAGGACCATTGTCCCCTTGGGGGACAAATGTGTTTTGGGGCAGGTACCTACGAGCTGAAATTTTGTTGTGATTTTTTTAAACTTCTTTTGGAGATGGAAAATTTGATAAGCTTTGTGGAAATATAATTTTTTTCACAATTGGTGCCCGGGAACAAAAGTTATGACCAAATAAGCTCAAATGAGGGAATGGGCAGTCTAGGCGGGGGTGCTAGTTTGTGAGCCTAAAAGCGTGAGCCTGGGAGCCTGGGAGCCTGGGAGCGTATGAGCCTTCAATTTTGGATTTTTCTATTTGTGATTTTTTGAAATAGGACCTATTACCGTGGTTTAGAGCCTGTGCAATCTAGAGTTTAGGCTCATTTATATTTCAAGGAGATCAGAAATTTTGTATAACAGAAAACGGTAAAGAATATCATATATGAAACGAATAGAACATACCAAAGCCTCGAAAGACATCAAAACTGCAAAGAAGTAGGATAGACAAAATTCAAAGAGTAGATTAGTGGCCACTACTACTAGAAGATTTGGAACTAGAGCTATCATTAGAATCGGATGTCTCACCGTCTGATTCTCTAGCCATATCATCTACAAATATCAGAACACGTGGATCTACATTGGGGCCCTTCACAAAAGGTTTAGGATCATGGATAACAAGCTGCGAGGCTATTGCCTCAGCATACACTGGCAACTCAAAAGACTTCGGTGGACTAGGGAAGAATGCTGGGTCTTCAAAGAACGGTCGATGGGTGGAAATCTTCACTTTTTTTGCTTGCCTACACACTCAAATGAGACCACACATAAGAAAAACGTACAAAGTGAAAAAAATGAAGGTCAAAATTCAGAAGCCCAGTGATAAACTTACTTACTGAATTTTGAGGTCTTCACAACCTGGCGGATGGGCACCTCTTCATCATCAAGACTTGGTGGAGGGGCTATAGATTGAACAGGTACTGTCTCAACAGTCGACGTGGTGCCAATGAATGGAGCGAGAAGGGCATTGAAAATGGCCTTATCTGCTTCCAATGCCACGATATGACGACGAGTAGCCCGGCATGCATAGACGGTCGCGCCTGTACATACAGAGATATGATTTAGTAGTGGAGCAACAGAATGCAAAATATTTTAACAGTTCAATGCTAAAACAATGAGTGCTGCCTGAGGGTGACCAAAAATTAGCATCAATACTAATGACAAACGAGAGAAATGGATCATACAAAAAAACAAGGTATGATTGGTCAAATGGTGAAGGATAACAAACCGGTAGATGCGGTGCAATCCAAAACGATGTCACCAGGTGAGGTAGTTGCCTGAACAAGCATTTTCATTGTGGAAATTGCCTTCTCCCGAGGACCCCGCCAAGGTGAGTTCTCATTCATGGCCACATCATTGATACCACTGAAATTTTGCAACATGTCATCCCGAGCCAAGTTCACGCCAGCTTCAACATGTTCCTCGGGACGGCTCTGGAAAGAAAACCTACTCTTATACGGACCATCTAAAACTTTGACGTATAGAGAAGCCATGAAGCGCATAGTCTGCATGGGAAATCATTGAAAACGATTAATACGTTAAAGCAGAGTACAGTATATGTTAAGGCACATGTAAGTTGTGAGGCAAGGGGAATTACCGTGGTAGAGTGGTCCGAGGCACACGTCAGATGGAGCCAATTCATGCCGTGCCATTCTTTCTGCAGTTTGAAACCGAATGACTTGCAATTTCCTAGCAAGTGGCTTTTGATATTGCGGCAAAATGGGTAGATGACAAGAAGAGCCCCAGCATCATGAAGGTAGCTCTCTGCAAAGTCAAAGATATCTCGGAGTCCGTCCTCTGAGAACTGATTCCATTGGGGAATAGAGTTCGGAGGATCAGAGACTGTCGGGACCGATAAACCCTCCGGGACATCCACCACAATCAAGTCTACCGCAGCCTGCCCAGTTACAACGCCATTGAAAAATCTCTCCTTGTCCTTGGCGTGCTGCATTCAAAAGATAAATCAGTAAAGAATACAAGTGATAGCGGATTAAAAGAAACTAAAAGGAACCTAGGAATAGGTGGATACATCAAAGCGCAATTGGATTGAATCAATATAGACAGAAACAAGATAGTAGTTACCTTTTCTAGCATAGAAACGATGTCAGTGAACGCGTCAGGTACAGGCCCTGCATCCGATGCAATAAGACTAGAAATGGATTCATTAAGAATGCATTGATCCACACTAGGGAGCGCATCCAAGTCATAAACTTGCGGTGGAAGTCCATGCTTCAATTTCTCTTGCGTTAGAGAAAAACTTGACGATGTGTCCTTCATGGCCACATCACTTGTTGCTTGCTCTGGAGCGGCATCCTCAGCTTTCCTCTTCTTCCCCTTGCCCTTCTTTTCCTCTTTGGCCTTTTCAGCTTTGGCCTTTTCATCTTCTCTGGCTTTCCTCTTTGCTTCGTTCTCTTCATTCTTCTTCTTCGTGGATTCCCATTTCTCCTCCTTCATCTTGTCAGATCTCTCTCTCCTCTTCAAGGCCTTCTCGTCTAAGCCACCAACTTCGTCATTCTCGATCACAACAACGGGGCTGTCTTTGATAGATTGAAAGAGAGCCAACTCCTGAGGAGGGGTGAAGGCGCCATTGCAATCCAGATACCATGCTCCAGATTGCAAGTGGGCAATAGGCCAATTCTTCTCCTGAGATGGAGAGAACATGCAGTCAGGTGACCTAAGTTCAAGCCACGTGGCTAGAAAAGGTGGTAAGGCGGCCTTATCGATGGCCTTCTTTGCAAAAAGCTCATATTTGAAATACCTGCCAAAACAACAATGAATACTCATTAATCAATAAGATATCTATATAAACCCACACACAAAAAAAGAAAAATGAAATGAAGACATCATATTACTTGTATATGACTCTCTTCACAACAGTAGAGGACCCCTTGAAATCCTTGAACTCCTGAGATTTCTTGAATCCTTCGGGTCCCTTGAACGCTCCAGCATAGGCATGGTCCCATATCCTCATCCGCCAACTCTCTAGATAATCCACAAGAGATTCTGGCTCTACTGCCACCTCTGCATTCAATGTAATATTGTCTGCCCGAATGATAGACTCATACATCTCCACGGCTGCATCTTCAATCTATGGAATGACAATTACATGATTAAACAACGAGGGAACCATATCCGATTTCCACTCTACCGAATAGATGACTAGAATTGATTTAGAACTAGATCGAAAAAGACACTCAAGCAAAGCAGAACTAACCGAGGTAATGATGTTTGCCTTGAATGGTAGACTTGAATACAAATGTGATTGCAGAAGAAACATACCGCGGCATACCAGCAGGCCTTGGAGAGGAAAGAGTTGATCTTATCATCGTTAGCTGGTCGAGGGGGGAATCTTCGAGCCTCTCGTGTTGGAGCAGAAGAATTCATCCATTTAAGCCACTTCACTTTGTGATGGGCACTGGCATTAGCGGTGGCAATCAGTTGAAGCTTGTCTAAGGTCAGCTCCTGGACTGCATACATGCTCCAGTGCCTCTCAATCTGAAAAATAGACTAGAAATTAATTATCATTGAGGACATTGATAGAGCCATTGAAAAAATGACACTGTTGTAAAATCACTAGAATAACTAACTCTCAGAGGCACTTGAATTCAATCCTAGGACAGGAGGCAGTCACCAAAATCATCTGGAACTAGAGAATGTGATCATACCTCTTCGAGCCATGCATCACCTAATGCCGGGTTTGCCACGGAAACAATTTTAGAAAGTTTCTTATAGAGCTTGTCTGTGGCGTCCTTGGTAGGAGTCCTCATTGCTGCTGCAACCCCCAAATCAGTCTTATCCTCTTCAATAGTATCCTCGTGATACTTTCGAACAACAGCATCTGCTGCAGCTGCTATGTCTTGCTGAAAAATCAAGAGAAATTTGTTAAATTGATATGATATGACAGAATGTTATTGATGAATCCCAAAATTTAGAAAACTGAAAAGATGGATCATAATACATTGTGCAAACAAGTTACAACGCACCTGAAATATGAAGCCAGTGAAGACCTCCAAAGGCATAGAATACCACGTTTTTCGAGCATTCAACTGGCAGAACTTGACATCCTCTGCACTTAGAAGTTCCTTGAATTTCTCAAGGGGCATGGACCCATACTTGCGAACACGGTAGAGTGTATGCACAAGGTTCGTTTTCACATGGGAATTTTCAGTGTGTCTGAGTGAAATATAAATGACATGAAATTAGTACACATGAAATATACTAGAAAACATCAAAGAACGGAATGAGAAAAAAATAAATGAATTTGAATGGGATTCAGAGTCTCACTTATTAATGTCGTGCATGACCTGCATGGCTGCACCCACACGTCCCTTGGTTTCCAACAAAATTGTGTCCACAGAAATGTGCCATACGGGATCAGTACTATGAAGTCGATTAATATGACTCATCCAGGCGATGCGCCTGTGGTTTCCGTCGCATAAAAACAATTTAGCATCCACCAAATGCTTGAGCTCCAAATGATTGTTCAGCTCTGCATTGAAGTCATCATTGACCTTGTTCCAAATGGGTCCCCACTCCGACTTCTCTGCATCAGTGAAATACCCGGACTCTCCTTGCTCATCTGACAGTGAAGCATAAAAGACTCGAGCTCCCTCATCATAACCATGAATGAACTCCTGCTCCAGTTTGATTAGATCGCAGCTCAAAGTAGGTCTCACCATGGGCATGGGCACCAGACGGCATAGGGGGACCTTTCGACGAGTGAGACCATGAGGTAAGATCCGCAAATTAGTAATGGTTGCCACATAGTCCATCTTCTGAGTTCTTCGAATGGCATCCTCTCCGCCCAATAGTGGACCTCCCACCACTCCATCATCACTGGGCATAACTTCGACAGCAGTCTCCAAATCAACACTTGATGGAAGCTCCACCTCAGTCACCAATGCGGAGATGACCGGCTGCAATGGAGGATGCATTGTAGCTCCCAACAAAGACCCCTAAACAAATAACGAGAAAAAATCATTAGAAACAGAAATAGTAATGCGGACGTGTGGATTGTATCAAGGAAAAACAATAATCGAACCATCCGACCCGTGTCTGTGCGTCCATCTCAGTGGCGAGATGGCCCTCGTGCCTCCCCACCCGGTGGACTGGAAACCAAAAAAAATGTAGTACTGAGCAGCCAGCCCGACCTTACCTGAGCAGTCTCGGTGGCGAGATGGGCCTCGTGCCTCCCCAAACGCTGGACCTCAAACAAAAAAAATGTAGAACTTAGCAGCCAGCCCGACCTTACCTGAGCAGTCTCGGTGGCGAGATGGGCCTCGTGCCTCCCCAAACGCTGGACCTCAATCGAAAAAAATGTAGTACTGAGCAGTCAGCCCGACCTTACCTGAGCAGTCTCAGTGGCGAGATGGCCCTCGTGCCTCCCCACCCGGTGGACCTCAACCAAAAAAAATGTAGTACTGAGCAGCCAGCCCGACCTTACCTGAGCAGTCTCGGTGGCGAGATGGGCCTCGTGCCTCCCCACCCGGTGGACCTCAACCGAAAAAAATGTAGTACTAAGCAGTCAGCCCGACCTTACCTGAGCAGTCTCGGTGGCGAGATGGCCCTCGTGCCTCCCCACCCGGTGGACCTCAACCGAAAAAAATGTAGTACTGAGCAGTCAGCCCAACCTTACCTGAGCAGTCTCGGTGGCGAGATGGCCCTCGTGCTTCCCCAAACGCTGGACCTCAAACAAAAAAAATGTAGTACTGAGCAGTTAGCCCGACCTTGCCTGAGCAGTCTCGGTGGCGAGATGGCCCTCGTGCCTCCCCAAACGCTGGACTGGAAACCTAGAAAAAATGAATGAGGAGCTGCCTCGCGAACCCTACCTGAGCGGTCTCGGTGGAGACAACACCGTCCTCCCTCCCCTTGAGGTGGACTGGAAACCCCCAAAAATTGAGTGGGGAGCAGGTGGTGAACCCTACCTGAGCGGTCTCGGTGGCGACAACACCGTCCTACCTCCCATGGAGGTGCATCGCAGACAAAGAAGAATGCATTGGGGAGATCCTTCCCAGTCTCGGTGTCGAGGGCACCATCCTCTCTCCCCTCGGGTTTGTAATGTAAATCAAGGAACTTATTATGATTGAAAAGGAGTGCAGTGCAAATTACCTCGGTTGTATCTTGGGCTGCAAGTGCTCCGTCCGCTTCCGCTTGGGCTTGACGCGACAAATCTCGTGCTCTCCTAGTCTCCATGACGCCAATCTGAGAAAGCTCCAACCACGTTTTTGACTCCACGAGAAACAAGGGCGAGCACAATCTTCACTTAGTCGAATTTGAACTGCTTGCTTGTCTGTCGAGTAGGCGGAACTCACGCCTGTTACTTGGCACGAGTCCAATAATACATATCCCGGTCTACTGATGTTTCTAAGGGTATATGGGTTTAGGCTCTCTATTTTTATTATATTATCTCCGACTTTACAATGTTCACAGATCTCCAACCTCGGCAATAAAACTAAATTATTTGGATCAAGCATTTCTTTTTTTCCCGTGTTCTGTGTAAGGACGACAATTGACCAATAATATTTTAATCTAAATCATGAAAAACGATTTCGAATCCTTGCATGCTATATATAATCCATTATGTGTATAGATTATATAGACTATGTGAATACAGTGATTAATCATTGTATGCTTTAGAAATTATGTGTGGCATCAGAGATCTTGTAATATCAGTATCAGGACATCTAGAGACCCCAATGAACATCAATTTTCCCATACGGCTACGTGCAATGCTACGCCCATACCTCTTTCTTACATAACTGCAAGCTCATATTGCAAATGGAAGTGGGATCATATAAGGTACCTCAATGTTGCTATTGGTCGCTCGGTGCGTGTCTTCATCTTGTGTTCTTCGTGAATAATGAGATGTGGAATTTGACTGCACGTAGGAATCTACTATATTATTTCCTCCCGTCCTTTGCAAGGATTCTACTTCTTCTACTGTAGTAGATGATATCACTCTTCGATTTTGCCTCCCTCTCTCCACGGTGCGTGCCATTCTTGATCTATTCAACTCCTTCGGACTACTGAATAATAGCTTACGTTTCTTTCGCTTCACACTCTCACTACTACATGAAAGACCATTTTTGCAAGGTGGCATCTATAGCAATCCTTACATATATATATTTCTCGCTGAACCAATAGTGTGACATCTGAGGACCTGCAATCTCTGGAAGGAAATGGATGCAAATTCCTCAGTTAACAGCCTAATTATTCCCATTAGGAAAAGGGATGGTATTCTCTCATTATATACCTTCAGCACAGTGAGCATCCTCCATTGCATATCAAGTTCTAAAATATCACGACGATAATTATGGTCCACCATATCCTTTCTAATAGGGTTTAGATCTTGATTTCATTGTTTTCAAAAATCATATTAATGAACTGAGACTACAAGTAGGGAGTTAGTTCAACATATTCTGGAACTACTTCTCTTTTGGATCCCTTTATAATTTGATGACATGAAGGCTTCATCAACTCTTAATTATGAGTACGTAATTGGTCATTACGTACCAATGCCTAGGAATAGTGAAATGTAGTACTTGCCATCCTCAATTTGTTTTTGTAATTACTGAAGGACATTGGAGATCTACTGCTACGGAGATTGCCCTGTTAATAGTTCTTTAAATTGTACCTTGGAGATCTGTGTGTGCAATCTTTCTGGCACAGCTGTATAGATCAGGTTTAGAAGTGGTAGATTAACAACTGAATTTGAATTCGAATTTAGGGTTCCTATTTCATGTGTACTCTATAAGTGGAAAAAGGCAACACTTCTATATAATAACGTCATTTCTACTCACTACATAGTAGTTTCAAATCTAATGTCTTCTAGTCATAGTACCTTGATGGCGTCCGTAAGAGCTGATGGTCATGAGGTTCCCCTTCTTCTTCGCCTGAATGATATTGGTGTAGCTATTGTGTCTAGTGACCTCCTTCATATTCGGTATGGTTTCTTGGAGTCCTCCATCTATGTCGAGGAGGAGATATATTCAGAGGCCGGAATACTTCTTCAGTCGATTCTAATGTCCAGGATTAGCAATGAGCATGGATATGAGTGGAATTTACAATCGGGTCGTTATCGGTCTTTTGGTCTACCCTCAATCGTTATGGATGCTTCTACTGAGATCCTTACCCCCTTATCTGATGCATCTACAGCTCAAGCTCCTATTTTTAGAGCCGTGAAATGTGAGCCTGTATGCCCTTCTGCCTCGGATGATCCATTCAGTCCTGTCAATGTCTATCCCTCTTTACGAGAGTTTTTGAGTCCAATCGTGGAGTTATCAAGCGATTCGGAGGGAGGGCCTACAAATTTTGGTCGTCAGTCAGCTAATTCTTGTTCGCTCGATGCTACAATGATGGTGGAGACAACCCAATCTGGCGGTGCGCGTGATAGTAGTGCAGGAAGTTCGTTTTTATCACGCCCACCTCTATATCCGACAGATAGTCAATGTCCTAGTGTGATGCAGTGCCTTCGGAAATTGGCGCTTATGAGAGGATGTAGAAACGAACTTGCTAATCTCGATTTTGCGTCAGTCGATTACCAGAAAGTCCAATTTCTTCCGACTAGTTTTGATGGTGACATTGTCTTCGAGCTCCCACCATGTCGTTCCTCGACTTCTTCTAGTTCTTCTAAGACAATGGGGGGCATGGATAAACGTTACGACGGTCATTTATGGTGCCGTACTATGACCTCAAATATCCACAATGATTTTGGGCTAAAGTTTAGAAAAGCATCTTGTGTTGGTCATTTGGCATGCCTTAATCCTTCTTGCGATTACCTGAAGAGATGCTCTCATAGAAACGAGACAAAGTGGTCAGGTAACACAAACACTCCATTCCATGTAGGATCGAGTTCACCTAAGGACTCAACTGTTGTCTGCAAGGTGTGCAAGGTTTCACCTACTTGTGTCAATTTCTGCGACGGTAGAATTTACTACGTTGTAGGTCCCAACCAAATGACACGAGCCTGCATCCATCTAGGATCTCACAACCACCCAGTGGCAGATGGTCTATGTCGAGATTCTGTGGATACCATTTCACAGCTCATTGCAAAAGAAGTATGCAAGACCCCTATTGCTAAAACATCGTCCATTGCTCTGGCTGCTAGCAAGGAGTTTTTAGACACGTTCTTAGTGCACTCGGGCGAAGGTCCAAAGGAAATGCTTCATGGAAAGGCTCTTGAAGCAGTTATGGATAAATTTCAAGTCCTCAGTTCTCCAAACGTTCGAAATATTATTGCCTCTTTTCGTAGTTCTGGAGTCGTCGGAGGGGAAATTGACCGCATACTTGCAATGAAAAAGCAAGCTAAGATTGAGTTTATTCATGATAGTGTGTTTCCTGGTCAAGGTCGAGATAAAGTGTACCTTTTTAAAATGCTTGTGGATGGACCTGGTAGCGGCGTTGATCTCGTGAAGAGGATGCAACCAGGGGGAGATTTGTCAAATTCGTGGTTGATGTTTGACCATGTGAAAAGGGTGAAAGGGTGGACCACCATCGCCTGTCACGTATATGACCCTATCTTCTGCAAAGTGATGACAATTGCAGTCTGTGACATGCAGTCGGAAGATACTGAAGGGCAAGTCATTATGTGGAGGTGTCTGAACAGGGTAATGGAGAAGAATGGCTTGTTGAATCTGAATTTTAAAGGCTTCATGGCGGACAGTGCCCAAGCCAACTGGAATGCTGTCCGCATTGTTTATGGATCAGGCGATGCTTCTGTGAAGATGATTGACAAGGAGCGCACATGCCTCTTTCACTGGGCTACGTCGATGAAGCAACACACAGAGCGACTAATTAAGCGTGAATTGCAATGTCAACATGTGAAGCTTTGTAGGGACTACAAAGACGCGAAGACCCTGGAAGAAGCGGAGAACATGTACCTTCAAATCAAGGCATGGTGGTATTCATCTGGTGCTGCATCTGCTGAATCTTTGAAGGAGCTTGAGCTTTGGCTAGCATTTTGGCACTTCAGATATCGCCAGTGGGGTGGCTTCATGGAAACAGTGAGTCTTTGTTTTTTCTTCCTCTGAGTTTATTGTCCTTGAAAATGCTTTCCTTCTTTTCATCTGTTTAATGATTCTTGAAGTCTAATTTACCAAATTTCATTCCTGTAGGATTTATCAATCGAAGAATTGGCGGATATTCCGTCTTGCAACCTATCCGAGACTGTTCACAACAAGTGGCTACAAATGTCTGGCAAGCGTGGGACAGATCTGTATGTCGCAACATGTGACGATTGGGTTCGCGCTTTTATGCAAATGACCAACTATCGGGTGTATCTCAATGGTGGGCAATCTGGGCATGGACCATCTCGAGCAGACTTGAAGTTGAAGAGGGCCGTTGCATCTATGGACGGCAAACGAATTACCGATGCCTTATGTAGTATGCCAGGGGCGGAGGCAGTTTGTACACGAGTTCCTCACTTAGAAGGGGAAGAAGTGTTCGGATCAACCAAGCGGGCGCTGGATGTACCTATTGGATCTGAAGGAGATTCGCATCGTCCTGACAAGATTAATTACTCACACCCGCGAGTGCATAGAAAATCTACGGATGTTTCTGTCTGTGATGTGCAAGACGATACCACCCGAATGCCTCATGTCAAGCACGTGCTCGAGACAGACTGTGACACTTCGCTTTGGCACATAGCCCGCATCTCTGTAAAATCCAAGAGGAAGTGCCATGCCAATCAGTCTGAGACGGAGTTGAAGTGCAAGATGAACATTGTCCGAGGGTCTAAAGCTATTGCTGCTCCGCTGTATAAAGGGCAGAAGCGCGAGTACAAAGGTACAAGGGTGGAGACAGATGAGTTCTAGTTTTGTCCAGACGATATCAAGCGTTGTGTGATGGGTCCAAGGAGGTCTCATATTTTGTCTCGACCGGAAATCCCTGAGTTCTGGCCAGTGATGATCGGTACTGCCCTTACTTCTGATGAGATCATTTTGTTTGAAGAAGCCGGGTTTTGCCTCCAAGAAAGACAATCCTTATCTCCTCGACGACTCTTCACATCCTCAAAACTATTTGAGGTTGTCGAATGGAACTACGCAAGACCATCTCATGCAGACAAGCCTCCGTGTATTCGCAATGGCAAAAGCATTCGCAGAAATGAAAAGGCTCCTATAGATGAGCACCGTAACCAATGGGAGAGTGCCCGAAATGTTACCGGAAACATTCTTGGAGTAAACATCTTGCCATACCCAGGCCTTGGAGCTGTCATCACTCTCCAATCAGCCATCGAACCTGAGCACAAGGTGTATCGGATCATCCTTTCTAATTTCCCATCGTGCACTTGTCTTTATTTTAGTGGTATGGTGTCTGCATCCATTGGTAAGCGAGGCAAGTACGTTAATTGCAAACATCTATATTATATTTTTAGATACCTATGCAAGGTTGACTGTAAGATCGATAAGTTCATCCACGCCCCAAGCCTCAGTATGGATGAAGTGATGAAACTTCTTGAAAAGGCAGGAATGATTAGAATTCGTGAGTAGTTGTTTACTACAACTATGTAGAACGGCTTCAGCATAGACTTTAATGTTGAACTAATACAGTTATCCGTTTTATTTAAATATACTCCATGTTGTTCTCGCAATATTTGTTTTCCCAAGTCCAATGTAAATACTAAATATAGTATATACAATGCCTTTTTATCAGGAAGAACTTTCTAATCATGCCATGAAACTGTGAATGTTAACGTGAATTTTCTCCCTAACCAAAAAAAAATTCAATTTTTTTTCCCTTCCTTTTTAGATCTAAAGTTTTTGATTGTTTTCCAGAGATGTTTTCCCTTTATAGTCGTCTCGGTAACGAGAGGACAGTTCAAGTTGTTGTCTTCTGCAGCCAAAACAGAATATTTGATTATGAATAATATATATCTTTATATGTATATGATTTTTAATTTTTTTTTTTTCCTGAGCCCAAGCCTATGACTTCAGATTGTTCACATAGAACTTGACTGTTCAATATGCATCTCAGTGGCGAGAGTACAATTGAGACTGATGTTTTATACACCAGAAATTAACAAATATGATATTGACGTTCACCCACTTTTGGTTAATTTTGGCCCTTTCTTTTAAGGCCACGGGAATTAACCTTGAACACGATGCCACAAAAACAAACTTTTTTAGGTCAACAAATGAAGTCGCCACGTCATATAATTAGGGATCCACATCACCCGTGGCCATTCATAAAATGACGTGTAACCCTTTCATATTCTGAAATTATATTCATAAAGAAGACCCTAAGTCCTAACACCATAAAATTGATAAATGAATTTCAAAAATTCCAGTTTCAATTCAACAACTTGGCAAAATCTTAAATTTGAAAAGAAATGGTCTTGCACAATTGTGTGTGTTAGTCAATTGCTTCCCAAATTTGAGATGTCAAGTTATTCCATGCAAATCCTCTTATATGATCTCATGTTGTATTTGACAATGGTTATGGGATATTTCAAGGTCAAAGTTTCCATCTTGAAGTCAACCATTTACATGGCTTAAGTAAGGAAGTCAAAGTGTGAACCCAACCCTAACCCCTACAAAGGGGCCCCGAGACAAATCCGTGGTAATAGGTCCACGGTTTTAGGGCCCCAAATTTTTTTTGGTAGATCAAGGAATTGCCGCATAATTTTTGAGGAGATGGGAAATTTTTTTATAGGAGCCTAAAATTTGCAACAATTTCAAAAAACATCCTTGGGCTCACAAAATATACGCTCACAGCTCCAAAGCTCGCGCTTTTAAGCTCACAAACTAGCGTCGTTGGCAATCTAGGCAGCAAAAAAAAAATAGACAAAAATTTGAATTTTTTTTTAAATATTTTTTTTTCATAGATTATATTTTTGTCTATCTAGAAAGCTTTTATTCATTTCATTTGTATTTGTTATGAGCAAGTTATGGACATTCTTGTTTTTCAGGCAGTTAGAGCATCTTCTTGAAAAAAATAACTTGTAGGATTCATTTTTTAATGCAATTTTTTTTTTTTCAATTTTTTCCCGCCATTGAGATTAGTGCATTTTTATTCCATCTAAAATATATTAATATTTTAGATTTTCCTTCTATCTTGTACCTATTTCTATTTAACAATTTTTTTAAGAATGATACTTAAGTTTTTTTGAATTTTTTTCCCCTAGACTCTCAACTCAATTCTCCACCATAAAGATTTAAAGCTCAAAACTTTGTAGTGCAAAAGTTTTAAGTTAAAAATGTTCAAAGTAAGAAAATCTAGTCCTACAAGGTGCTGAAAACTTATTTTTTTCACTTTAAACTCAGATATCTTGCAATCTTTGCGGGCAAAAATTCTAATTTTTTTTCCACACACTCTCATACTAGTTAGATGTAAGATCCTACGGTTAGATATGAAAAAAAAACAATTTTCATTTTTTTTCACTCTTTGCTATAGATATGGCAGTTTTGACTGTTTTTTGTCAAGAAAAAGACCTTGGTCCTTCAAGGGTTAAGCTTCAACCTCAGGAATTGCGTTGTCACCTACAATGACAAAGTAGGTTCTTTTTTCATCTATGGAATGCTACATTGAGTTAACTTCTTGCATTGGTTGTAGTCCATCAAAGTCCCTATCATTTTGCAATTGAACCATGTTCAGGATGGATTGCATAGAGTATACACTACTAGAAACCTGTGACTAGAACAACACAAATTCGACAATTTTGTGTTGTTTTGGATAGTAGCGGACATGTTTTAACAAGTTCAACAAAATTCTGTGAAGCCACTCACAAATTTCTATTGATTAGGGCAATCCAAAAAAATTTGGGGCCAAATCAACTAAAATTTAAAAGATTTTATAAACAAACATCAAAGATTCAACATTTTATTGTAAGTACTTCTCGTTTTAAAAATTGTAGTTGGTATGCCACTTACCTTTGAGATGATGAAGAGGAGAAGCCAAACACTTTATATAAGTCGGGTAGTAGGAAGTTGGGCAACACATATGGGATATGTGAAGTAAGAACTCAACCACTCATAATTGTAGTTAAATTCAGATTTCAAACCTGATTTAAGCATAATAAATTAACTTTTTTCTTAAAACTTTGAACTAAGTTAATGTAGACAATCAATATATCTTTCATTCGCAAAAATCCGTTTGAGATTTCAAGCTTCCAATCAAAAGTTATCAACAATTTTAGAGAGGATGGGTTTCGAAATTGTCAAAGAAATTGTACCTCCCAACCCCTCTCTACATTTGTTGATAACTTTTGATAGGAAGCTTGAAATCCCAAATGGATTTTTGAAAATGAAAGATAGATTAATTGTCTACATTAACTTATTTCAAAGTTTAAAAAAGAAAATTAGTTTACTATGCCTAAATTAGGTCTGAAATCTGAATTTAACTACAATTCCTACTTTTGATGAATTTACTACTATGAGCGGTTGAGTTCTTACTGTACATATCCCATATGTATTGCCCAACATCCTGCCACCCCAATTGTATAAAGTGTTTGGCTTCTTTGCTTTACCTTTACATGGGTAAGTGTCCTTCAAACCACATAGGTCGATGACATTGAGTTCTTTAGAATGAATGAACGAAAAAGAATTTAGCCGTTTTTTAGTTTTTTACTAAAATGTTTTTGTTGAGTTGGCAGTCCCAATTTCTGTTGAGTTGGCAGTTCAGTTTTTGTTGACGTGGCAATTTTCTTTTTCTTTTGAAAGAATTCAGTATCCAAATCAGCAAGTTGGAACAATAGATTTTAGTTAAATTTTGATCGGGACAACGCGACCAAAACAACTGAAATGAACAACAGATTTGAGTTGGATTTCTGTTATTTCGGTCATGCATTTTCTACTAGTGATAGTACCTTCCATTACTCCTAACCTCTATTCGGCACACAACTTTCCAAAATGTTCAATTTTCTATCTCACAAATGTCAACCACTCCACAAAAGGTAAGAATTTTATTTATGGTGGATAACAAACAACTCTTTGTGGTTGCAAGAGCCTTGACTATAGACAAAAAAACTCCACATCCCTTCCATCTCTAGGCCTTTGTCAAGATATATTCCTTGCATGATACATTGTTTGGTATCATTTAGAGCACTAGTCTAAACAATTGTATGCAATGTCTTAACACCATATATGAGAACTACAAATGTCTACACTAATGTTTTTTGATCGGTGTCTAAGTTTGTAAAGACAACTACCTATGACATCTACTTATATATTAGTGTTGATACCAACATCATAGGAGACATCAACATGTACTTTTGATGTTTTTCATGATGTCTCAGAAAATGTCTAGATGTTTAAATGCAGTTTGCATTTCTACTTGTAACAATTCTTGTATTTTCCATATCCCATATTGTTTGTCTAACTTTCCACCATCCCTCTTGTATAAAGAGGTTGTCTTCTCCTCTCTATATAATCACATCAAGTGGCTTTTAAGTCATGTACTATAATATCCAAATATGGTGTATTTTATTTGGCATATTTTGTATGCTATATTTTGTATTGTATATGGTGTACTATGTATGACATGTTGTATTGGACATTTTTAAAATATATTTGGAGTCATATGACATAATTCTTAATACAATGTATTTTGTATGGCATATTATGTATTGTATATGGTATATTATGTATGGTATATTATATATGAAATGTTGTATTGTATATTATGAAATTTGGATGTGCATTATGTAGGACTTGTGTAATTGTCCATATTGACATTATGCCAAATAGCACATTTGACCATATAAATGTCAAAAGTGACATCATTTTGTTCTTCTAAATCATATTGGACATTGCAAGAAATATTTATGGTGAAATTAGGACATCTACAATGACATCCCACAACATCTAGATGTTTAAGTTGATGTCTCAATAAATGTCTAGACATCTACAATGACGTCTTAGAAAACGTCTAGACGTCTAAGTTGATGTCCTAGAAAACATCTAGATGTTTAAGTTGATGTCTTTCAAAATGTCTAGACGTCTAATTTGATGTCTTTCAAAACATCTAGACGTCTAAGTTGATGTCCTAGAAAACATCTGGATGTTTAAGTTGATGTCTTTCAAAACATCTAGACGTCTAAGTTGATGTCTTCAAAAACAATATTAAATTTCTTAAACAACAGGAAAATGCGTTGACGTGGCAAAGAAATGTGCTGACGTGGCATGCCACATCATCATTACTAAATGCAATGTCAGATGCCACCTCAGATGCCACATCATGGACGGGAATGGATGAAAAGAAAACCTATATGGCTTCCCACGCATGCGTGGCACTTAGATGGCAACCACATGGCGATCTTTTAGGATCCCATTGACCTATGTTTTTTGTGATGTCTAGTGGAAATTTTGTGATGTCCAGCCAGATTTTCGATGTTTTTGGCACGTCTGCACGGGACGCGATTTTTTAGACGTCCTTGCAGACATAGAAAAACGTCAGCAGAGACGTGCGGATGTCTAAATCTCCAAATCTCCAAAAACACAATTTTCTTATAGTGACCCTTCCCCGCATGCAACTCTGACAGCGCCCTCATATGTACAAGCCATGGACCACCTCGACTCCCTCTCCACATGCACAAGCATCCCATCTCACCGCTACTTCTTGGCCCCGAGACTGACCCAATCACCCCGACCCCCATGCATATGCTTCCCACCCTGCCCTTGCCTCTCGGCTCCAAGATTGACCCAACTACCCCGACCTCCATGCATAAGCTTCCCACCCTGCCCTTGCCTCTCGACCCCAAGATTGACGCAACCACCTTTCCCCGCATGCAATCCTGACAGCGCCCTCATGTGTACAAGCCACGGACCACCTCAACTCCCTCCCCGCATGCACAAGCATCCCATTTCGCCCCTGCCTCTCGGCCCCAAGACTGACCCAACTACCCCGACTCCTATGCATAAGTTTCCCACCCTGCCCCTGCTTCTCGGCCTCGAGACTGATCCAACCACCTCAACCCCCATGCATAAGCTTCCCACCCTGCCCTTGCCTCTCGGCCCCGAGACTAACCCAACCACCCCGACCCTCATGCATAAGCTTCCCACCCTGCCCCTACCTCTCGACCCCGAGACTGACGCAACCACCCTTCCCCGCATGCAATCCTGACAGCGCCCTCATGTGTACAAGCCAAGGACCACCCGGACTCCCTCCTCGCATGCACAAGCATCCCATCTCGCCCCTGCCTCTCGGCCCCGAGATTGATCCAACCACCTCGACCCCCATGCATAAGCTTCCCACCCTACCCTTGCCTCTCGGCCCTAAGACTGACCCAACCACCCCGACCCCCATGCAACCCCGACAGCGCCCTCATGTGCATAAGCTACGGACCACTCTGACTCCCCCCCATATGCACAAGCTTCTTACCTTGCCAATGCCTTTCGCCACCAAGAGAGTCCCTCGAACCCCTCGCCGCATCAGTTATCAGTCCTCTAATGCACAAGCCCGGACAAACCTGACTCACCTCCATGCATGCATATGCTGCCGCGGTCCACACACCCCTAGTCAGTCCCCATCACCCCAAACCAAATGCAACGCAGACTGTCCCCTCTATAGACAAACCCGAATCTACTCCCCCCTTGCATCATCACGGACCTGAGCTGCTGCGATTGCGGACGGGCCGCTTGATGCTGCGCTTGTGACTCCCCCGATAGTTTCGCCACCAACTTGTCCACGCCTGGATCGAAGGTTGCACTCCATTGCTCCCCAATTCGTTTCTCCAAATCCTCGCGTCTAGTGAATTGTAAATGCTCGAGACCGCATATACCAAAAAATCTTCCAAATTGGAGTGAATGTTCTCTCTTTGAGTTTCGTGAGATTGTAGTGGTGTTGGTGGCGTCGGAGATTCTTTCGTCCAAATACCTCAAGTTAGGGTTTCAATCCACTAATTGACGGGGAATGTCGTCGGCGTACTATGAGTGGTTAAGGACTCGTCCCGCTTGCGATAGGCTTGTTTGGTGTCCTGGCGGGGTTGGTGCGGGTGGGTCTCCAATCGGGAATGGTCGAGGGATTGATCAGGAGGGTGCGGGTGTGGTCATATTCGGATATGGTCGGGGGATCGAACTGAAGGGTGAGGGGGGTTTCTAATCGGGTATGGTCAGAGGATTGAACATGAGTATGTGGATGGGTTTCTAATTAGGTATGGTCAAGGGATCGAACATGAGTGTGCAGGTGGGATCCTCGTCGGGTTCAGTCGGGGGATCGAACACGAGTGTGTGGATGGGTTTCTAATCGGGTATTGGAGGGAATCGAACTAGAGGGTGCGGGTGGGGTCATATTCGGGTATGGTCGGGGGATTGAACTAAAGTGTCCGGGTGGGATTCTCATCGGGTATGGTGAAAGGATCGAATGGGTGAAGATGAGGGTGAGGGTGGGTTTCTAATCGGGTTCAGTCAGGGGATGTACTGGCTGGCTGTGGGTGGGTTTCTAATCGGGTATAGTTTTGACATTGAACTGGATGTTGTGGATGGGTTTTCATTCAGATACGGTCGGGGGCTGTATTGGGATGGTGCAGGTGGGGTGCCAATCGGATATAGTCGGGGAATGTACTAGGTGGTCCGGGTGGGATGCTAGCTGGGTTAGATGGTTTATCGCTCGGGTCAGGTATGGTTAGGGATTTGTACCGGGAAGGTCAGGTTTTGGTGCCACTCCATTAGGCATAGGTTTGGAGGGTCTGAGAAGGGACTGACAAGGTTGGTCAATACATTATCAGTTTATCACAGTTTGAAGTACGTCCAGTGGATTATAGTTGGTTCCTCTGCAAGGCATTACTAACTATCACCGTCAACATCTCCAAGATATTCCACCTGAATAACAAGTTCTGCCATTAGACTTTAGAAGCACAGGGCATATATGAATAGTTACGTATATTATTTACTTTGGGGATCGCCAACCAAAGAATTAGATTTGTTGCCGGAGCAATAAATCGTAATTAGTGATTACCGTTGTAGTCAAATCTTTTCGTCATTACATGGTAACACCTACATTAATTGTATGATGCACAATATAAAAATGTGAGAGAGAAAAGTTTCATTGAGGACGTTCAGCCATGCCTTTGGACTCTGAAGATCGTGTCACCATTCCTTCATTCCATGCACTCAAATTATTTGAAAAACTGTGGTGTATCAACAATGCAATAGTCTGATTTTGTAGAGGCTTGCCCAACCATTAGTATGACATTTGCTTCGATGGTAGTTGTGAGGGCAATTGGAATAGTGGTTCCAATTTTTTTTCTTGTTGGTGACTTGGGATACGCTGTTGTGAATTCCTCTCGATTGAGTGCTCGATTTCTTCTTTCAGAGAACTTGTTGGATATTGATGAGGAGGTGTTTGACAGTTCAAGTGGGGACTTGACGCATACAATAGGTCAAGAGGCCATTGTCCTTGGACCTATTAAGCAATGGCATTTGCATCCAGGTCGGTATTTAGCATATGGATTACCTCTATCCATTGCTGGAGCTACCACTCTAGGAGGTACTACTAGAGTTTCTAGCATTAACACATGCCAGACAACGTTTTTGAATATTGTGAAGATCGAGCCTGGGGTTGAGGTCATTGCCCTTGATAGCGATGATTCTAACGGCTCATCCAATCATCTCCACCTTCTAAACTTCTGAAATCAAATTCGCCTCGTTCTGTTCAGAGACGTACCTCATCTTTCGCCCATTCACCTGCCTTAGTGACAACTTCGTCATCTTCTCATGAACCCTCTATCATTCCATGTCTACGGAGGTTGTGCCAAACAAAGGGCTCTAGGAACCCGTTCAAAAAGGTCGATTGGGACATTATCCAAGTTTGTGTAGTCCAATTTCTTCCGCCTCCGTATAACAATGATGTGATATTTGAGTTATCGGCACTCGGAGGTCAGTGTGCGTCTTACTCTTAAGCAAAACTTCTTGCAAGAATGGAGAAACGCTACAACGGTCACGTGTGGTCAAATCTATATACGACGAACATAAAAAATGGAGACGATTTGACGGTTAGATTGTCATCATGCGTAGGGCATCTTCATTGTGACAACTTGTCTTGTGACTACCTCACTTGTCAGTACCACGTAGCCCTGATAAACGAGACTAAATGGGATGGTTGTTCCCATGTTCCATTTCAAGTTGGAGGAATTCCTCTGTCAAGATCAACTATCACGTGCAAGATATGTTGCACTGCTCCATCATGTATTGGTAGTTGTCCTGCCAAAATTTACTATGTAGTTGGCTCGACAGACATGACTTGAGCTTGTGTTCAATTTGGTTCTCATGATCATCCTATGAGAGCAGGAGACTGCTAGGACTCAAAGGAGAAGACTCGATCTATAATTTCGGACCAAGTTGAACGGAATCCATCAGCAACAAATTCTGCTATTGTTCTAGAGGCAAGTAAGGAGTTATTGGGAGGTATGCTTCTCCGAGCAGAGGGAGCTCCGCCCACCCAATTCGGAATACATGAATTGACGCCTGTTCTCGAGAAATGCAAATTCATGAGTTCGCCGAGCATTCGAAACGAAGTCACTACCTTCAAGTACTTCCGCCATTTCGGAGTTATGGACAGCATCACAAAGCTTCGGGGTTGTAGCAATTGGGCATTTGTTCAAAAGAACAAATTCCTTGGGCAAGGATGTGATTCCGACAAAGTGTTTGTGTTCAAAATGTCCGAGGTTGGTCCTAGAAGCGGCATCGACCTAGTAACTCGCATGCAGCTTGGAGGAGACCTAGAAGATGGTTGGATCATGTTCAATCATGTGAGGCATGTGAAGCAGTGGACGACTATTGCGTGTCATGTTTATGATACAAGATATTGTCGTGTAATGACTATTGCAGTGTCTGATATGCAATCAGAAGATGCAGTTGCCCAATGCGACTTCTGGAGAAATTTGAATGTTGTCATGGACAGACATGGAATTCCATTGCCTTATTTTAAGGGCTTCATAGCTGATTTAGCACAAGCAAGCTGGAATGCGGTGAGGATTGTCTATGGCAATGGTGACCCAGCCATCCCTATGTCCAATAGGGAGCGTATATGTTTAGTTCACTGGATTCAATCACTGGAAAAGCACACGAAAGCGGTGTCGCAACGAGAATTTTTGGTTTTGTTAAGTTATCTTAAATTTTGGAGCGGGAGTTCTCTGCAGGAACACCAATCCAGTTTAGAGATAAGTTAGAACCGGAAATTAGTTGAGGAATGCAGTTAGGGAACTAACCGGATTCTAGTCTGTCACAGAATCTGTTTGGATTGGATTGGGCAGTTTGAACCAGATTGGTTCTGTCCGGATCAGATCTGGCAGACCGGATTAGGTTAGGAGCGGATTAGGTTCCCGGATGGTCCTGATTTTGACAGATTTCGCCGAGAAGGTTGAGGCAGTTATGAGAGGAGCTCGGGAAGCTGCGGACCGGATGGAGATGAGCAGAGTGAAGCTGACCGGAACGGTTCTCTCAAGGAGTATCCGGCTTTCGGATATTTCCTTTCCTGAGTCGTTTCCGGGAGGAACAGAGTTAAACAGGGGGAAGGATGTTACTATCCAATTGAAGAAGGAGCGGAAGTCGAGAGGGACCGGATCTGCTGAACACATCGAGTTGGATTCATCGCCAGAGCGACCAGATCCTCCTACTGGTGAGAAAGCCAGGAATTTGTAGGAGACCTTCAACGAGCTTCCGCCTGAGATCGTCAGTGTCACATTGAAGATGGGCATGGGGTCTTAGTGTAAAGTATTTTTGTAAATACCGGGTGTTATGACCGGATTGTAGTTAGGAACCGGACCGGATTGGATCCTAGTCTGTTAGTTAGGAATCGGATTAGTATTCTGGTCTGCTAGGGTTTTGAACCGGGTTAGCATTCTGGTTTTGCCAACGAGGCTTATCCCGGAAATCCAGCGTGGGTTGCCTGCGAGGATTTTCTGGGGCGCTTTTCGCTTTTTGGCGCTTTACAGTGTATATAAATTCATTCTCTGCGGAGGAGAATGAGAGTCTTCTTTTGTTCAAACTTCTTTTGTATTCTATTGGCGCCTTGTTTGTGTGTTCTCCCGCGGTTGGCAGGGCAGATTGGTGAGGAGTTAGGAGCGCATTTAGAGTTTGGATTGGGATTTCTCCCCTTTGTGTTCTTGTTTTGGTTTTGAGTACATGAAGGCAGGTAGTAAGAGTTGGGAGTGCTTTCTAGTGCCTCAGCATTGCTAGGATTCAATATTCCGGTTGAAGAAGCCATTGCTAGGCTAAGCGTATAGGGAAGGAGTCCTTAGGCGCGCTAGAACTCCTGGATAGGAAATCCGGTCGAGTGTCTGAACTGTTGTGAGGCCTCATTGCTGTAGTGGCGAACGGAAAAGTCTTAGTTGATGTTGGTATGGACGGTTATACTTGCAGACACCTACCTTAGTACGGCCGGAACTTGGCATCAAGGTCATTGTAGTATGTATGGATCGTACGGGGGGTCTTTGTGTGACCTGTGATCTGGATTGTTTTCTGGATTGCTGTGAAAGATCAAACCGGATCCGGATTAGTGTAGGAGATTGGGAGATTGAGAAGTGGGTCTTCAGCCACTATAAGTCACGAAAGGAGCGGCGGGCCTGCCACTCTCAAATTCAAGCGGCGACCCCTCTGATGGTAAAACAGAGACAAAATTAAACCGGATTGGTTATTGGATCGATTGGGAGTAGACTGGAAGTGATAGGTCTAAGAGTTGTACCCAAGACCGGAAGTGGGAAAGTCCTGGTTTTGTTGCAGATTGACAGACCGGATTACTTCCTGGTCCGGATTAGGTCCGGAACCGGAAGATTGTAGGAAGTCTAGTAGTTATTTTTGTGGGTTTTGTTGTTTCCGGTTGCAGTTGTAGGACCGGAAAGGTGTAGTTGGAGACTGACTTAGCTTAGAATCGTAAATAGGGTGAATACTTCACAGAATCTCATGGGTTCGATCTTTAAAGTCACTTTTGTTATGCTTTAGAGTGGTTTTTGGGAGTATAACATGGGAATTGCTTATCCTGTGCTGCGACAAGCGGACATTCGTAGTAACCTCCAAGATCAGCACCGAAAATTGTGCAAACAATATAAAGATGCAAACTCCTTAGTGGAGTCTGAGATTAGGTTTCATGCCATTCGAACATGGTGGCATTCTTCAGGAGCCACAACTGAAGACGGTCTTCGCCGACTAGAGTTGTGGTTGGCCTTCTGGCATTTCAGATACAGATAGTGGGGAGCCTTCATGGACACTGTGAGATTCATTACTTTACAAACCACGTTTATCCGCATTTCCAATTGAGTCCACAGTTCCTTGTTTTAGGTTAGCTCTATTAGTTGTCCTCTTTCATTGCAGTTGTTGTCGTATATTTCATGAGTACCGCATCCAGTCATGTAGAACCGCAAACCCTAATCCCCGACATACATGCCTATTTCTATTTCTGAATATGACTATGCATGTTTGGCGGTACAGGGGTTATCTGAAAATGAACTCGTGCAGATTCCTACTTGCAACCTTGCTGAGATGGTTCATAATAAATGGATGCAACAATCAGGAAAACACGGGAATGATTTGTATGTAGCTACTATAGATGATTATGTTCGGGCATTCATGCAGATGGTTAGATACTATCAGTTCTTAAAAGGTGAGAGACCAGGTAATGGTCTAGGAAAAAAAGAACTACTGCTTCGTTCAGCACACCGGTACACCCAACGTACCGGTAATCCGAAGGGCTTGAATGATGCCATGGAAACAGTGCTAGGCGTTGGAGAATATTGTAGTAGACAACCTCATTTGGAAGGTGAAGAAGTTTTTGGATCAGAGCTGCGAATGCCCAATCTTCCTCCTGGTTCTGAGCAAGATTCACACCGCCTTGACAAAGTGAACTTCTCCTGACCACGTGTTGGAACGAGGAGCACCCATATCCAAGCGTCACTTACTAACTTGGAGACCATTATTGAAGATGCGTTGCCTTCCTCGAATTATGAGGATACGGAATTATTGGAGTCACATGAGCCAATGTCAACATGTCAAGCAGTTGGGGACTCTCGAGTGAGAAGGGTTCAAGAAACGGCCTGTGATGAGTCGGAATGGCATATTGCCTGGTTGAGCAAGACGTCGTCAAAGGCGTGTTTCGCATTGCAAGCGATTACACGGAAGAAGTGCGTAGCAAAGATAGTGCAAGGCAATAGGGGAACCGCTGCACCTACATACATAGGAAACATGGACAATTATAGGAAGAATAGAATTAAAAGGATGCAATTTTTCTTTTGCAACGACGACATTTCACAATGCGTGAAGGGTTCGCGACGGAAGTGGGTTCTCTCGAAACCGGAAGTGCCAGACATTTGGCTAGTGCAGGTTGGAACTAGTCTTACGCCCAAGGAAATTCTAGACTTCCAGAATGCAGGTTTCTGACTTCCACAATGTGTTGAAATCTCTCCCCGCAGGCTATTTGGGCACCATGATCTACCAGCTGATGTTTCGGGAATTCGAGTTCCAAACTCTCCCGCAGAGCATCCGAGTATAAGGTCAGGTAAGAAAATTCGAAGAAACCCAAAGTCACCTACAACTCAACAAGCTAACAATTGCGCTTCAGTACTTATTTTGCAAACAGTGGTTCGTCAAGTTACTATGGTACCGCATCCAGGCTTTGGATGCATCATCATTATTGACTCAAGTACACCGCCTATCATTCAACAGTACGTGGTCACTATAGGATCATTCCCTGATTGCACTTGCCCTTATTTTAAGGAGATGTCAACAAAAGCTCTAGGAAAAAGAGGACAATGGGCAAATTGCAAGCATTTATACTTCCTCTTCATTGGCATGTGCCACTTAGATGCAAATGTAGATGTGTTTATTCATGCTCCAAGTTTTAGCTTCAATGAGGTGAAACTTCTTCATCAGAGTGGCATCTTGAATCTATAAAGCATTTAGTATGTGCCCGAAGACGTTGGCCATTGCTGATAGCATAGCACTAAACACCTATGGGTGATGTTTTTTGAACGTGTTTGATGTATCATTTGTAGTGAGACTAGAAGGGCCACTACTCGATTTGAGTTCTCAATTGTTTTCTGGAAGTTGCACAAGGCCTTTTGATTGATATTGTTTCTACCTCTAGTATCTTGTATTTAAATTTTAGAGGGATATGAATGTTCGTAGACAGTATCCGATATAGTGCCTCTCTAAATAAAGTTTAATTGCCCAAAACCTGAACCTGAAACCAAAGATTGGAAGAACACTTCTCTAGATTCCAGTTCTTCAATGATGATACTAGGACTACGGGATTAAATTATGCATACCGAAAGCACCAAAAAGGTGCCTCTCGGTACCGAGAAGTACATTATTGTTCAAGAAGGTATGCCTAGAACGTGTCCTCCTCAGCTGTACAGTGACCATAATTAGTTGTGGGAGGCAATGTATTCCTGATTACTCCTACCTTCTTATAGGATAGTATAGTGCTCGTTCCGTGCAGCCAGAATGTGTAGTGATGAATTACAACCGTGGTTCCCAACAAAGTTCTAGAGTATTTCCGTTAGATACAAGGAAGTCAATACTAGAAGCATGCCGTAGTATAAGATTAGAGTCCTATATGACCAACGTGGGTTGAACTGCACTTTTAGATACGTAGTGAAGCATATTTTAGTTTACCTAAGCAAAATCATAAAGAATATATTAGAGGAAATGCGAGTGAACTTCAATCGATTAACTAATTTCTACAAACAAAAATGTGTGTATTTTTTGAACCCTGCATGTTTAAACCCAAGGTATTAGGTCCACAGTTATAGGTTTTCAATTACACCCTAAACCGCAGTGAAAGAATATTTTTTTGTTCTAAGTCCCACGACGTCTAAACCGATACCCTCACCCTACCCCGCCAATGATACCTACATCAATGTTTTCCACCCACGGTGATAGGACTACTCGCACGGTGATATGCCCAGATACAAAAGATTCTTGTATTATACCACCCCAAACTTTAGTTGAAATCCATTACTAAGTCTTTGTGCAAGATAGTCAATCTTACGATGAATTCCGAATTCTATACCCGAAACTGTAACTTGGATGTCCCCAGATGTCTACCATTTTATGGCACGAGATGTACACGTGTACCTTCTTTACCCTAAATCAAATTTTTTTCAAATCCCGAAAGCTTCAAAGAAATTATACTACCTTTCGATCAACTTTCCGGGAAGTCTACTTCTATAGAGGACTTCCATCCTCCCTAACACAGAATCCAAACATGCATACATGATATGATAAGGAAAAAAAAAAAAATCATGCCAAAGCACACCATCCTAAACCCATTGTAGGAGGACTTCAATGTTGTTCTCATTGTTGGATTAGATTGGGTCCAAAAAAACTCCCCCTAAACATAAACATTATAATTCTCGACTGCATGTGGTATGAGCCCGTTGCTTTTTTTTGCATATATTTCAAACCTAATTTGTCCTATACATACATCTTTTTTATAATTTTTGGTCATTCCTATTTCCATCCTGTTTCATGTATTTTTTGAAGTCACATGCACTAGAAGAAAAGTGTGTTAGAATCCCTGAAAATACATCACTTCGTTTTTGTTGAGTTCCCGGTTCAAAACGCAGTCAAAACACAGAAAAACGCAGAAAAATGCAGAAAAAGTGTTTTTCTACGTTTGGATTGCATTTGGACTACGTTTTGAACCGGGAACTCAACAAAAACGAAGTGACATATTTTCAGGGATTCTAACACACTTTTCTTCTAGTGATGGGTCTCTATTTCTCATCCATCATCATCCATTTTGTAATCTTCTTTTATTCATTATAACATCTATTTTCATCTACTTTTATCCATTTATGTCATATACTTTCATCCATTGTTTTCATCTACTTTCATTCCTTTTCCAATGGGATTCATCCATATGAACATGCAATTTCATGCATTTCTTGACGTCAAATAGAATGGCCAAAAAAATATATATTTCCATACATTCTCTAAAATGTACTCTTCAACACACTTGCATCGACCTTCATCTCCTTATTGAAATTTCCTTCACCACGGAGCATTTGCAATTCTCCCGGGAGTTCTCCTCTTTTCCTATGAAAATGTCATTAAATGTTTTCATTTACCTCCATCCATTTCTTCAATGTTTTTTCTCATCATCTTTCCAAAAAAAAATCTGAACCCTAAACCCTTTTTCCACCTTCATCCAATTTCTAAATTATTTTTTCCAATCCATCATCCCATTTCATCCATTTTTTCCCTCCTTTCCGTTTAATATAGAAGCTCTACACTCCAAGCTCACGCTCTACACTCGTATACTAGCTTCGTTGCTTTGACACCCTCCCAAGGATTGAATTTTTTTTTCTTTTTATATGGAATTTTTGGCATAGGACCATCTATAGGTTGATTACATGTGTAAAAAATTTCAAGTCCAAAAACTCCCACAAAAATAGACATTCAAAATCTCTCAACATGTGTAGTTGTGAGAAACAATTAAGGAAACCATTTCACTACTGCCAACTTCGACACCCTCCTTATGGCTGAAAAATTATTAATTTACCATGAAATTTTTGGTAGAGGATCATCTCTATGTTTATAACATGTATGCCAAATTACAAGGCCAAAAGATTCACCCAAGAAAAATGTTCAAAATCTACTAACAAGTGTAACTATGAGAAACGATTTTAAAGTTGCCAACTTCAACACCCTCCCTAGGGCTGAATTTTTTGGCATAAGACCATTTCTATATTGGTTAAATGTGTGCCAAATTTTAAGGTTAAAATATTTACCAAGAAAAAGATATTCTAATTCTACCAACATGTATAGTTGTGAGAATGACTTTCTACATCACTGTCAAACTTTACCCAAAAAATGACACTATCCCAAAGGCTGAATTTTTTTTTCTTACAACTACATGTTATTAACATGGAGATGACTTGACAATGATAATTTCATGGTAAACAAGCAATTTTTCAACCCTTGGGATAGTGTCAAAGTTGATAGTAGTGAAATTATTTCTCACAACTATACATGTTGGGAGATTTTGAATATCTATTTTTGTGAGAGTCTTTTGGACTTGAAATTTTTTACACATATAATCAACCTATAGATGGTCCTATGCCAAAAATTCTATGTAAAAAGAAAAAAAAATTCAATCCTTGGGAGGGTGTCAAAGTTGGAACTTGGAAGTAGTGAAATTTTTCTCATGCTGGTACACATGTTGGTAAATTTCAAATATCTTTTTGTGTAAATTTTTTGGACTTGAAATTTGTTACACGTGTTATTAACATAAAGATGATGCTGTGGTAAAAAAATTTGTGGTAAAATACTACTTTTTTAGCTCTTAGGAGGTTGTCAAAGTTGGAAGCACTGAAATTTCCTTCACTGCAATTTCAAAAACGCCATTTTGATTGGGACCCCATTGTACATTTCAAATGGCAATTCTAGGTGCAAGTAGACTACTTTAGTTCCCACATGATGGGAAGCTAAGTGTTTTTTTAGCCCCTAAAGGACTAAGAAGACCACTTTGGGATTTTCAAGAACTCAAGTAGGCTCTATTAACTTCATAATTTAGAATTTTGCATGAAATTTTTAGGATGGATGCAAATCATCCTAATCTACAAGAGACACTTTACTTTACATCATTCCAATCAATATTGCAAAAGTTAAAGGTTTTAAAATTTTCAATGTCAAAACAAGCAACTACAAACATATTCTAAAAAATGATTAATTAATTTAACTTTATTGTTTACATCAATACCTACTCAAAAACATTTGAACTATTCAATTCCAAATACAAAGGTGAAAGTTTTGAGGAGTTTTATGTTGCAAGCAATGAAGGTAGAAAAACATGTAAAGTCGTTTTTGAACAAAAATAAATAAATAATAATGGATGCCAATTGCTTACTCAAACATTCCTACTATTGGAATTAACAATTTTCAATTACTTGTAAAAGTTATTAATGGTTTAGTTTTTTTCTTTCATTTAGTACCACCTTCAACTTTATAATTTTTGTAGAGATGAATATGAAAAAAAAATTGGTTAATTTTTTTACAACGATGCTAGTTTGTGAGCCTAAAAGCATGAGTGTACATTTTGTGAGCCTAGAGCATCAACTAAAAAAACTTGAAATTTTTGAAGCCAACAAAGAAAATATGAAGACATTTCAAAATTTTGATTTTGATTTTCATCCCTATGAACGTGGACCTATGATCATGGGGCCTTGCTGGCATATGCACCGTGCTTGGCTTGGCACGTTGACAGACGACAACTTTAATCCACCTCAAGGCCTATTTTTGTTCTTCTTGTGAAAATGTTTGTTCATAATCAAGCTTTTGAAAATATTCCAAGGGGAAACAAATATTTTGGACAATTGATAGAGGGCTCATGTAGTAAACACCATCTTGTAAGAATGAAGAAATTTTTAGAATGTCTTACCCCCCAAACCTCCAAAGGGACTTCTTAGTGCCTAAAGTTTTTTTGGGAGGTAATGGAGTTGTGACACATTCACACACTCAAAAGAAAATTTGAAAATTAAGAAAAAGGAAGTGTTTTCAAAGTCCCCTACTCCAAAATTTGCAAGAGGATTCTTGAGATGGCGAAGTTGTGGAAATAAACAAATAATAGATTTTTTAAAATTTTGAAAATTTTGAATTTTGAGAGTACAAAACTCCAGATTCCATAAAGGGTCCTTTGGTAACGAAATAGGGTTTTAAGGGGTTACAAAGTTGTGATAAAGGAAAAATAAATAAAAATAAAATCTTTTAATTATTCTTTTTTTTTAAGAGTCCCAAACCCAAAACCCCACAAGGGATTTTTTGATACTGAAAGGGATATCTTGGGGTGATTAAGTTGTAGAAAAAATACAATAAAAAAATTCTTTTTTCTTTTTTCTTTTTTTAGATTAAATTTTTTTGAGAGTCCTAAATTTTCAACCCCACAAGAGGTCTCTTTGTACTAAGAAGGGTTTCCTGGGGTGACAAAGTCCCGAAAAAAAAACTTAAGAGAAAAAGATTTTTTTTTTCTTTCTAAATTTAATTTTTTTTTAAATGACAGTCCCCAAACTCCAGACCTTGACAGGGGTCTCTCGTTACCGAGAGAGGTTTTTTGAGATGACAAAGTCGCAAAAATAAATTTGAAAAAAATAAAAAATAAAAAATAATTTTTTATTTTTTATTTTTTGAAAGTCTCAGACCCCCAAATCCAGCCAAGGATCTCTCTGAATCGAGAGGGTTTAGTGAGGTGGCAAAGTTGCCAAAAAAAATTGAAAAAAAATAAAAACTTGGTTGAAAAATCCAAACTCCAAACCTTGCCAAGGGTCTCTCTGTACGGAGAGGGTTTTTTGGAGGTAATGAAGTCACAAAAGAAATTCAATAATTTTAAATAATTTTAAAAAATCTTTTTTTTTATTATTTTTCCCTTAGATTCCCAATCTCCAAACTCTGCAAGGGGTCTCTCGATACCGAGAGACCCTTGACAAGGTTTGAGGTATGGAACTTTCAATCCAAACTGAGTTGTTTTTTGTTTTTGTTTTTAAAAAAATCACGATTTTGTTACCCTCCAAAACCCCTCTCGGTACAGAGACCTCAAGTAGGGTTTGGGGTTTGGGACTTCCAACTAAAATTAAAAAATTAAAATTTTTTTTTATTTAATTTTTAAAAAAAATTCAACTTTGTCACCTCAAAAAAACCCTCTCGGTACAAAGAGACACCTTGTAGGTTTTGGAATTTGGGACTTTTACAAAAAAAAAAAAAAAAAATCAACACCTTTTTTTTAATTTTTTAATTTTTTTGCAACTTTTGGGAGTTTGGAGTTTGGGACTTTTAACAAGGAAAAAAAATTAAAAAATTAAAAATTATTATTATTTAATTTAAGAGTCCCAAATCCTAACACACGCAAAGGATATCTTGGTACCGAAAGGGATATGGGGGTGCCAAAGTCGCAGAAAAATTAATTATTATATAAATATTTTTTTATTATTTTAAATTCTTTTTTGAGAGTGTCAAATCTGAAAGCCTCCAATAGTTCCTTTGGTACCAAGATAAGTTTGTAGAGGTAATGAAGTCAAGAAAAAAATTGAAAAGATTTTTGAAAAGAAAATTGAAAAAGAAATTGAAAAGAAATATATTTTTGAATTTTTTTGAATCCTAGACTTTGAAATCCCCAAGAGACCTCTTGGTACCGAGAGGGGTTTCTAGATGAGACAATGTCATGGAAAAAAATTTGAAAAAATAAAAATAAAAATTTTGAGAGCTTCAAATCCAAGGGACCATTAGATATCAAGAAGGGTTTTTAGAAGGTGATGGAGTGTGAAATAATAATATTAATATTAATAAAAATAATAGATTTTATTTTATTTTTTAATTTGAATTTTTTTGAGAGTTCCAAACCCTTGACCTTTCAAAAAATCTCTTGATATATATGATATTCCTTGTTGTATTTTATTATCAAGAATCTTCCATTTCCATAATTTTTTTCAAGATTAGCCTCCAAAACATCCTCATTCTAATCCACAGTAATAGGTCCCAATCCAAAAAATTCCCCTCCAAAAATTCTAAAATCGGAGGCTCACAAGCTCACGGCTCTTGGGCTCCCGCTCCAAGGCTCACAAAATAGCAACCCTGATTTTTTTACATATATTCTCAACCCATTTTCCAACATATTGAATAGAATGCACAAATTATAGAACATACATGTTTTTTTCTAAAATTATTGAAAGACAAAACTTCACCTTAGAAAAGGACAAGGAAAGTTTAAATTTTGAAGTTCAAGCACAATAAACTTGCAATTGGTGGGGATGTTTACTCTGAAATTTTGGGAGGATGCACTTGAATAAATCACCTAAAGGACCTCATGATTGAATTTGTTAGAAAATACATATAGATGAAGATTTTTAAGCCTTGCTTTAGATATGAGTATTTAGAAGTAGTTTTGGGCCTCTAAACATGAAATAATTTTATGGATTAACTACCAATAAAACACATATTACCAATTAACATATAAGCATGACTAGAAAGCCCATTTTGTTTTGGGAAGAATTTCAGCAAGCCCTATTGACTTCATAGTTCATAATTTTTGCACATAATTTTAGTATAGCTTCTAATCAATAAACTTTACTTCTAATCAATATAACTTTAAGTAGTTTTTAATTATTTAGTGTAATTTTTTTTCAATTAAGTATCCAAATAAAAAATTATACTACCCATAGTTTTTGGGCAAGGCATCGAACTTCTAGTAGTATGTGCAAAATGCCTCTTCAACCTCGGAAATTTGGTAGGTATGTACCTAACATAATATGTGTTATTCTAGGAGTTAAAGTCTATTGTCTTTATTGGGCAGGGTCAAAAAATAAAACTTCAAACACTATAATCTATCAATCCACTCAGTTAAAGTTTCTAAACTTTTTTACTATAATTCATATAGTAGTCTACTACTCCCTCTATCCCAAAATACTAGTCATTTTTGTAATAATGAAAGTATTAAGGATTTGGTAATGTTTATTCAATGCATGCTATGATCAAATGATTCTATAGTGAATGTGCAAAGTGTCCTCTCAAGAGCAAAACAAGTGGACATGGCTATTAATTGCAATCAAGGAAATATCAGAAAATAGGAAGTTGCAATAGATATACAATGCCACATATAAATAAAGATAGGCTTTAGATAAAAAAAGACATCTATGCAACTATCTTGTACTCTCAATGTGTTTAGAATTGCACAAGAATGGCTCAAAATTCAATAAATTCAAGTGAAAAATTCAATGTCCTTCATTTTTAGACACAATCAACTTCAAATTGCTAAAAAATAATTCAATTTTTTTTATCTATAAAGTGGATAATAACTATACCTTAAATTAGGTTGTTTGTTTTGTTTTGTTTGTTTAACCCCTAAAGGATCATTGTCCCTTTGGGGGACAAATGTGTTTTTGGGTAGGTACCTACAGGCTGAAATTTTCTCTTAATTTTTTGAAATTTTTTTGGAGGTAGAAAATTTGATTAGCTTCGTGGGAATATAATTTTCTTCAAAATCAGTGCCTAGGAACAATAGTTATGACCAAATAAGCTCAAACGAGGGGACAGCGGGCAGCTCGGGCAGCCAAAAAAAATGGACAAAAATTTGAATTTTTTTTTTAATATTATTTTTCTCATAGATTATTTTTTTTCTATCTGTAAAGCCTTGATTCATTTCATTTGGATATGTTATGAGAAAGTTATGGACATTCTTGTTTTTTGGGTAGTTAGAGCATCTTCTTGAAAAAAATAACTTGTAGGATTCATTTCTGAATGCAATTTTTCAAATTTTTCAATTTTTTTTTTTTGCATGGTCTGATTTACTTGCTAGAACAATCTCACCATTGGGATTAGTGCATTTTAATTCCATCTAAAATATATGAATATTTTAGATTTTCCTTCTATCTCATACCTACTTCTACTTAACAATTTATTCAAGAATGATAATTTTTTTTTTTTAATTTTCTTTTTAACTAGACTCTCAACTCAACTCTCCACTATAAAGATTTAAAGCTCAAAACTTTGTAGTGCAAAAATTTTAAGTTAAAAATGTTCAAAGTCAAAAAATCTAGTCCCGCAATGTGCTGAAAAACTTGTTTTTTCCATTTTAAACGCAGATATCTTGCAATCCGAGAGGTAAAAAATTCTGAAATTTTTTCCACATACTCTCATACTAGTTAGGTGTAAGATCCTACGGTTAAATATGAAAAAAAAATTCTGAATATTTAGATCTATGAAACTATGAGTTCCCTTTAAGCGCTCTTGGTGTTATTGGAAAGCTCTCCATGAGGAAGGGTGTACGGACTTTGTTTTGTAGTATTTGGACCTATAAGTGAAAGTTATCGAATTTCAAAGTTTGTATGAATTAGAAAATTGAATTGAATTAACTTTTATTTTGGAAAATCATAACTTTCACATCCCATGTTCAAATGCCATGAAACAAAGCCCTTGCACTCCTTCGTATAGTGGCAACAACACAAAGCACACTAATAAAATTGACTAAGGCTAAACTTTAGCTAAAAAATAGTTGATAAGACCAAACAAAGGAAAATGGATGACTTTCAAGATCATGATAAAAACTGAAGAATCTTGGGTATAGGTCTCAACTTTTCAAAGATAATCTTAGAACACTAGACTAGTTGCTGTGAATATCATCATTTTGGCAAAGTACCTTGGTGATAGGTCCCATCTTTTCAAGGTTAATTTTAAAACACTAGGCTAGTCATCATGGATATCATCTTTTTTAGTACTCTACAAGACCTCCCGTTTCCTCACAAAATTCCAAGGATGAACATCTCCACTTCAAACTTACATATAACAACACTTTTAGGATACTACATCATTACAAGGTTAACCCTTAAATAGCACCAAGGCCAAAAAGTGGCCAATGAATGACTTGACTATTCACTAAAGAAACAAAGAATGCACCATTGGTCCAATAATCCAAGCATTTTGGTGATTACATTGGTCTTGGGGGCCACATCCTTTAAATTACCAATTCACTTATTAGAAAGAAAAGGACAGCCTGCTGAACCGTTGGGTCATGACCTAGGAGACGACAACAAGCTATTGTATCTCACTCATAAAGATCCAAGAATCTCCAAAAAATATGGGACACTTGGAAGTTGGAAGTCATAGGATAAAAGTCCTTATGCAAAACTCATAGGGTAAGTGATAGAAACACAGCCAACAGACATCACATCGCATACCAGTATTCCCATCAAACTGGAGAACATGACAATCTGCACATGTTTCAAAGAGCAGACCTTAAAGCTGCTTCGAGGACAGACCTTGTGGTGTCCTGCAATTGTGGTGGTTAAAACTGTACATAACCAGAAAACTTCATGAATACAGTCTAAAAAGTGAACGTAGATATCCTACTCCTGGACAGTAGTAGATGTACAAATTAAGTATTAGGTCTACCTGTCGAAGGATCTTATCATGGTTCTGAGATCCGAAGCAACAGTTGGATCCAAAACAGATGTTATAAATCCTCTGAAAACGGTAGCAGTAATGATTTTAAGTATAATGAGGATGGTCTTCACAAAATCTACAAAAGCACTCCTTTACAGCAAATCCTGTTTGCATCAACTAGATTAAGAGACTCCCTTGACCGTTGGTAATCACAGGATTTCTCATTCAATATCTCTTGTACACCTCTGCACCCATTTCTTCATTATGCCCATGCCAACCATAATCGGATGCCTCATACCCATGCATAACACCATTATTTGGAGCCATACCATACCAGCTAGCGACATATTTTGCATACCTGCAAGAACAAAAGGCATCCAAGAATTTTCTTTTGAATATTCCCCACCTAAGAATCAACAGGTTTTCACAAAAGACAAGACAAATTTGTAACCAAATGATACAACGCCACTAGAATTCTAATTTTTTTTCACATCGTTCATTGTTGATAAGTTGAGGAACTTACGCATCACCATTGGAGTATGCTGCACCCGGCCCACCGCCCATCCATCCTCGGTACTGAGGGACATTGTTCTGAAATCCCATTTGACCAGCTTCCTGATGATTCACCATCTTTTGGTCAGTGGCAAGCAATTAAATTCTCTGAAGAACCAATTTCCTACAAATATTATGCAGAAGAACAGACAATTTGTCCGAGTCTCAAGATGATCGATTCTCAGTACTAGATCCTTACGATTGTAAATGGTTTATACTAATATGACATACTAGAGCTAAAATATTTCTAACAAGGTTCCAAAGAGAGCTTAAGAGCCTTACTTGAGGATAACCGTTGCAGTCTCTAAAATGTGCTTGACCATAGCGTTGAAGATACTCTTCATATGTCTGCATCAACAGGAAATACAACCAAAACATAGTCAGTCCAATCAGAATCCGTAAACTGTCTTCCACAAAAAACGTTCAAGCAACTTCAGAACGAGGTCTCATAAATTACAACCTGACAGGAGGGAAATAAACTTAAACTGTACTTCAAGATTCATTAATTGAACATATTAAACACCGCAGAACCCCATTTCCGTAATCTGTACAATCTGCTCCAGTTCAATCACACCTAAACCAAAGACAAAACGGACAGTAAGTGTAAAGATTTCCACCATATTGACCAGGTCTTCTTCAATTCCCAAGTCTGCACTTCTAGTGCTGCTACTGCTGCGCATGCGCTCCTTTTCCACACCTCTGTCTTTGCCTCTTAGTCTGTCACTATTCTCAGAAGTAGCTGGGGACTTTGACTTGGAGGATCTACGAGGCCCTGCCAAGTCAACGTTTTTGCTGGTATGTCCGTTGGATGGCCTGATCATCGGTTTGAGTGGGTAAGTTTCCGAAAGAGACACATGGGGAGAGTACATCTGCGGCACTACAGGCCTGGCTGGAGGAGCCAACGGCACTCGTGGCCTCTGTAGTCCGTCTATCACATCTCGAGATCTCTTCCCCGCTTGGTGACCCACATCACGGATCCCCAGCTTCCTGTAATACTTAGTAAGTTCAGTACGTGACAGTTAGGAAATCAAAAGACATTAGGAAGTAAACATAAAAGATAAGCTTTCGCAAGCATCGTCAAACTGGATTTGTAAAGCCATGACGTTCTTAGATCAAACACAAATTACCGCTTTGGTTTCCCCTCTCTATCGGCTCCCTCGTCAATTAAAGCACACAACGCCTCACCAATAGCTTGTGTGAGCTCCTGCAATGATACCAACTCTTAGCCAACAGTAATAAACAGCTGAACACTCTCCGATCGCATAGTTACATTGGTATCATAAGTAATAAGGAACTAAAGTCGCAGAACTTCTAAAGGGCAATTGAAAACAACTTGTAAACACTCAAAACATGTACCCTTGAACGGCTGTCATTGACGATCGTATGAACATAAACGGATCTTCTGGGGCTACAAAGCTTTCACAATAATGAACTCTCATGCACCAAATGTTCACCTGACAATCTCGGCTAATCTTAACAGGCTTGAAGGCATTCAGTGGATTCTTTAAGTGCACCGTCTTCTGGAAAGGTAAATCATACAACCGCAACCACTCTACATGAAAAGTACCACCCCACGGGTTGGCACCTTCGTTGGCTTCACTCCAAATATTTGCCCGACGTTGTCCTATTGGAGATGTCATGTGTGCGTAACCTTGAAAATGGCTGCTCATGTTGACACTAAACACCAAAACGACTTTCTCTGAGGTCTGCAACACAGATCATACCACAAATCATCGAGAGCAGACTCAGAAAAGAAAAATGAGGGACCAAAAGTCACCATGAGAAGCTGCAAGTACAAGGGAATATGCTGACCTCAAAAGCCTCATTTAAAACTGTTTCGTTCATGGCCTGTGTAGCCCAGATTCCATTCTCGATAGACTTCTCTATGTTGTGATGATTCAAGCTCTTGATGATAAAGTATCTGGTGTGATGACTCTGACGATGTCTAGGGGCGTCTCCAACATTTCCATCAATAACGCGGAGTCTACCCTCCTCTCCAGTGACGGCATGTGCACGTTGACCAATCCTACCAAGTATTGCGTTCCCTGTTCAGTAGAACTTCTCAGTCAGTGTTTCATATCACAGTAGTAACCCGACTTCTCGTGCAAAATGGTCTCGACAAAGAGGGTCTATATCGCTAGAGCGGTTCCGTTCATCGGAAATGATTGAAATCAAGCCTTTGAAAGTCGACTGTACAACCAGTGCCGTATATTTTGTTACGGTTGCAGCCGACTCCCATTCAGAGACAAATTAGCATACAAAATATTTACCCTGCTATAAGAAAATTGCTTAATTATGCTCTCGATTGTATTCACCAAATACCCACGGTATGTAAGAACTTCCTGTCAATGAGAAGCTTACATAAAGCTCGCAGGTTTACCAATAACATTGGTGTCTTAAAAAACGCCAATCAATCAGCGCGTGATAGATGTAATTTCAGTTCCCAAAGGAAAACTGTAGCTACTCCTGAAAGGCTACAACAAAAGGGACGACAGAAGAAAAATAAAATAATCACCTTCACCACCATATGATCTTGAACCATGAGAAGGTTTTGGCTCTCCCTGGCCTGGCTGTACTTTTGAAGTCTTTACTACATCCTCTCCTGACAAGCATCTTGCACTATCCTGCTTCAGAGCAATCAGTACAAGAAGAAATTTTTTAATCGATCTAAAATCAGCAACATGGGAAGTAAACAGTGAGTTCTCCGAGATGTCTTCAATTATATCTCAGCTCATACCACTACAACCGATTCTACCATTGATATTTTAGTCATTCCAGAGAATGTCCTATTTTAAGAGATACGTCATACAAATACAAGAAAAAATCCACTGTACGATTTTGCCCATCACGGAGCACAACGAATCAAATATGAAGCCAATATTACAACTGGTAGCAGCAGGCAACGTACCTCAGGCTGTTCAGTGTAGTTTTGCAATTTGCCAGCAGCTGCCACATCTTCAAGACTGCAGAGCTCCCAAGAGAAGGACAAGGATGAAACTATTAAACAAAGATTAACACCGAGGACACAGCGCCCTTCAAACTAAAATCAATGAATTTTTCTGCTTGAGATTCTCTCCTAAAATATTGCTGGTCCAAGTCTGGAAAAAGACGCTTTCCTTGGACTCCAATAGTGCAATAAGCTATCATGGAACGTTACACCAAGGGTACAAGCATACCTCGAAATTCAATCAAACTGAAAAAACTGTATGCAATGTCTAACTAGATTATGTCAATGACCACTCCAATAAACTGGTGAGTGCAACTAGAGGATAAGACACAAGTGATGATGCAGAGCCCGGCGTAAAACAAATGCGCGCTTACGAAGGTAGTCAGGGTTAAGTTCTTCGCGGTGAAACCTGCAAAAGCGTCCAGCTTCGAAACGAGGTATCTAAATAAATTCGTACAGCCTAGTGATTGTACTGCTGTACGTGACATCTGACAGGTCTTAAGGAGCAAAAGAACTGTACGAGCAGTCGATTAAGTGCTGTGAATTCAAAGCAGGGAATAATACTACTCTGAAGCTCACCAAAGTCTAGATTGAAAGTCTGTTCAGGACAATCGTTTGCATTCTACCAAAATACACCAGCAAGCACAATATGAGATTCAAAGACAAGACGATATTGTAGTTTGTAACAGAACATTGTCTTCTCCTCCATTCAAAGTTGAAGGTAACAAGAGAACCAGAACTGTCGATAGTAAGGCTATACCTACGAAACAATGACCAATTCGTCATATATTACAGGTGCCAACTAAAAAGTCCTTATATGCTGAGAACCTTCGGAGTGCACCTCTTCCACACTGGCACAGAGGCTATGTGCACAGAGCCACCTTAGCGTTCTACAAATGAGAGAGCAAATTCCAGCTTTATCCAAGTCCCAAAACTCATCAAACTACCAACTACAAAATTGCGTAGACTGACAAAACAGTCCCCATTCACAAAATTGAATAACTACCTAGATATTCTACAGCCCACATATTTAGTGGTCACATATTCTCCTTCAAATAAAAAGAGTAATAACAGCAGTCATGATCATTAGATCTTGTGACAATGTTCCCCACATACAATCAGGAACGGATGGCAAGGACCACAACCAAATACATACACCATATGTGGAAGCAGGATCGGCAGTTCCAAATGCCCTTCTCTTACTTACGGCGCTCTAACTGCGTCGTTCCGTCTTCCACCGTCACTTTCTGAAGCCAGATCGCAATCCGCAAGGTCTTGAAAATCATCGGGATCACCCATTATGTCATCAAGCACACTTTTGTCCATGTTTTTCCGCCGCAACGATGCTTGCCTCTCGATCGCTTTGCTAGGCCTGATCGCAACTGCTCCATCCTCTCCAATTTGACCCAAAGCCTCTACGGCCGACCTCTCTTCATTTCCAAGAGCAGAAGACGACGACTCCTCAACGACCAAAGGAGGTGTTGCATCCTCTGCCATCCTGATCAGTTTAGTCTGCATGATCCAAAAACAGAGCGAAAAAACCATCTTAAAGAGTATTCCTGTAAACCTCGTCTCCAAAAAAGAAATTATTAAACCTAAGAAAATCTTCCGACACGATTTGCTCATTACAGAACGCGTTCCACAAGTAGAATACCAGCATGAAGAGTAACCGCACAGAATGAGAACATCCCAGAGGCAAGTCAAGAACAAGCGAATCGTCAAGTAGCGAACTACAGCCAGTCAAACCCAAGGACTCAAACCATCCAATTGATGTTGAATAAGCTGGTTTGAAAGACGCGATGACAGGCTATGACAGGCTCTCTAACCTAATGGTCATAGGAAAGAGAATCACGACATCACGACATTGATTAAGAGAGAAACTGAATCGTCTGAAATGAAATAAATAGATCAACACGAACATACTTGACGACGCTAGTACATAATGAATTCGATTATCCAACAGGCGAAGATCAGTCATGCATAACAACACTCTACCCCTGAAGGACATGAGAACCACTCAGCCAAAGCAACACATGGCTTCCATGATACGGCTAACGCAGGATAACTACTTCGCAAAAACGCGACATGCGGCACAATCGTAAGGTCTCTAAAGCACGGCAGCCTTGCAATTCCCTCACAATCACACCAACAGCTTGTTAGAAGCCATAATTGAGATTCCCTTGCAAACAGCGAAAACGATTTCAAAAAATCAATCCCAAGGAAAACTAGCGTCGACCTACGCGTACATAACAGTCACCGATATAAACGCCAACGATAATATACACCTACAACAAAAATTTCAAAATTCCGCATTTGATATGAATTTTCTTCACCTTCTGTTCGACTCTCTCGCACTAGTAAAGCCTAATTTTAGCAGCACAGCTACTTGACACTACGCATCATCCGCGATCTCCGCCGAGACGAGCACAGTTTTCACACAACACAAAGGAAATACCAGCCTCCACCATCAGAAGCCCTCCCTTAACCACCCGAAAACACACATACTCAGGGACACCAATTCGGAATACACCACAAACTTAACGACGCATTCCGAACCACCACGCACACGACCAAAACCTAATTAAAAAATTCCCTGAAATTCTTCGCCCTCTCACCCGAACCAACCCTAATAACCACCCGCACACAACCACCTGTGCTCGAGCTCCATCATAGCCACGGATTCCGATCACGAACGCAAGCATTGGCCAAAAACGCGAGCAGAGCAAAAGGGATTTGCGCCTTCAAGGAGAAAGAGGGAATGGAAAGAGGAAGCGTCGATTGAAGCGTGATAACTTGCCTGAAAGGATGGGACAGGAGTCCAGCGTGCGCGGGTTGTTCATTATGAAAATGCTGTTGCTGTCATTATGGCTATGGAGGGGTCGCAATCCCAGCCATAGCCATGGACTCCGGAGGGATTGTGTAATTCGTTTGCTGCTTTCGAATAAGCTTAATGCGCTTTGGAGGTTCTGTTTTGGCTATACTATGTCCCTTTGTTCTGAAAGTGCGAGACGACTGGTCTGTTTCGATGAATAATCGGGACACGTTCATCCGTGGATGCTGCGTTCTCATCCGTGTTCGTCTTTAATGCGAGCCGGAATTGCAGTCAAAGCTTTTGCTAGCAGTAAAGGGCATCTCCTGTGTAGGGATTTTTTTTTCATTTATTTTGGGCGCTGCAGAAAGCAACCTTAGCTAGAGTTTATTAACCCTGAAAGGACGGTGACCTTGGAAATCATCCCTTTTCATTACCGTGTGAATCATTGGCTTAAGAAATAGCAAAAGCACTCATTGGTGGTCAAACTACTATAGAAAATCTCTCCTTTTTACAACAAAATTTTGAGGATGAATAGTTGTACATTTGTTCTACTAGAAGGATTCCTTGTCATCCATCGGACACCAAACATCCATGTCAACGTTTAAGGATTAATGGATGAAATGTATAAAATGTGGATGAAATTTAAATTATTTATTCAATAGATTGTACATTCATCTCAATAAAAGTAATACTGTCTTAAGAATATGTAGCAATTTGGCAATTTCATCCTCAGAAAATGAAAGAATATATTGCCTAATATTCCATCAAAAAAATTGTATAGCTTGTGAGCAAAATATCATTCTAAAAAAATGTGTTGCCCTAGTGGTTAGGCTATTATGCGCACTATATAATGGTGTTTTGGGGATGAAAAGTAAGGAAACTAAGCATGATCCTATGAAAATACTCTTTTTGACATAAGAAAAATTGCATTTATGTTGTTGTGTATTTAGAAATTTGTCATCGTTGAAAGTTAAAATAGCAAGTTGCACAAGTGGGCACACAAGTGATCCACTATCCAAATCTTGAATATTGTGTTTTGCCTAAATGAACTTCTAGCAAACCAATGAAGATACTTTTTAAGGCAAATAGCCGTGCTCTAGCAATTTGGGGATGAAAAGTGCACAATTAATGTTTAGACATGTCAAAAAAAACTCTTGTCACAATCAAATTGTAATTTGGGGAGAATTGGCAACTCCACCAAAAGTAGTTTTTTCTTTTACAAATAATTAATTGGATTAACAATGAAGGAGGTGCTTTCAGTTGCTTTTGGAAACTAAAAGAGTTGAAAGTCAAAATAGCAAGTTGCATGGGTGAGGCAAAGAAGGAATTCAATCTTCTATTTTGGGGCATAAGATGGATTGGGAAAGACTCCAATATCTTATGAGGGCTTTGAATTTGAATGTACATTCAAATTTACAAGAATGATACAAATAATGGAATGGAATTTTTTTCACTTATTTTCATGTGATTTTCAAAGTTAGATAATCTCATGATCAAGTTTCAAACTCCGTATCTCGCATACTACAAAAATTAATTCTATATGATTTGATTACTTTTAGATTGTGAAATGTATTCCATTAATTATCCCTTAGAAGAGAATTAGATCCCACAAAATTATTTAACAATTTAAGTAGGGGATTTTGAGGTCAAATTTGTGCATTATTTTTTGAAATTTTTGTCAATTTAGGGTTTCTAATGGTTGGATTGATCTAGCTCATACCATTCACATTCTCTTTTTTCACTTGCCCGAAGCTAAGGCTTGGAAGTCCAACAACGTTATAGATCACCTCACTTCAATTTATCATGATTTGTTGAGATTTATATATTTTTCAAACAAAATTTGGAGGAAGAAAGAAGAAACGATTATCTTCATATTCATCATCTGGATTACAGGTTCTCTTAAATAAATTATGTAGACTTGATGTTGTAAATAATGCTAGTATATAGCCATTTTCATAGACATGATAATCTTGAGAAAATGTTTTGTATATGCAATAGTCATCCAATCCCTTTCCAACTTGGTATACAAATACCTAACATGATTGACTCTCCAATTTTATGAATTCCCAAAGTCCAATAGTCCAAAAATTTAAGCCAAGAGTAGTAAAAGTTGGTTGACCCTGCCATATACTGCCAAAAAATAATTTTAAATTTTTTTTAAATTTTAAATTGTAATCTATTAAATTGTATGACAAAATATGTTAAAATTTACTAAGAACATTGGTATATTTAGTAGTATATGGTTGAATTTTCAATTTAGGTTTAAGAAACTAAAAATGAGAATTTTGAAGAGATTTTGCCAAAACATAGTCAAAGAACTTTAGGGGATATTAATGCTTAAAGGTTTGTTAGGAATTATAAATATAATACCATATTTGATTCCTATAATACAAATGATGTATTAAAATATTGGAAGGTATATACCATTAAATTGATAATTCAACAATTAGTACCTTCAACTAAATGACATTTTAACATTAAAACATTATGATGTTTAAATATATCACCATACACATATGACCATATTGCAACTTCTAAGACATTTGGGAGGTGCAATACTAATCCAAATTGAGATTGACATTTGTTATTTAGTCTAGTTCAGCATAAATACAAAATTCTATCACTACTATATATTTCAATTCATGCACCTTTCATTTCAAATGCAAGAAAAAACATTTTGCTTTCAAAATGGGCTTCCTAGACCTTTATGAGTTAAACACACTTATAAGGGGTCAAAAGAAAAATATAACAAGAAGAGTAGACTTGGACACAATAGAGATATATTTGAAAAAAAGTGAAGGAGGGTGATTGCAAGAAAGACCGAACGATTTTGGTAGCGTTCTGCCAAAATTACAATTTTTTGCGCTCAATACTATGAGTACTACAGTACTATGAAATGGAGCAATCTTAGCCGTTGATTTGAAAAATCAACGACCAATAGTACTTTTGAGTACTTAATAATACTGAAACAGTACTATTTGAAAAAAATGACAGTTTGTCACAAAAAGTAGATAAAACTAAGTGTAAATTAATAATAATTAGAAAATCATGAATTAAAGAAAACTAAAAATTGGCCATTTGTAAAGACTTGATAGTGATTACATTTCACCAAAAACTAGAAGTTGAAACCATCATGAATGTTTGGAGCACTATGCACAAGAGACCCCTATTCACATGCATGTTGAGGACAAAGAATTGTGTTTTTTTGAATTCCCTTTGGTGGGCACATGCTCATCTAGTGTAGAAATAGCCTACAAAAAATTCAAGTGAACATCATAATTTTTGGATGCTCTATAGTACTAAAAACTCCTAAATCGCAAAGTGTGACAAATTAGCTAAATTGACATTTAATTATAAAATTATTTTTCAAAATTTATGAAAAATAATGAATCTCATGATTTCTTAGTTAGCCAACTTCAATAAAAATTTCAAGTCCATCAACTTCATTTTCCGAAAGTTATGATTGATGGTAACTCAGAGCATCCCCACCAATGTGTTCTATATCCCTAAAAATTTAGGGAGAGGACCTCAGATGGGGATGGGGATACAGAGGCTTGCGCGCGCCAGTCTCGAAACAAGATCTCTACCCCAAATTTATAGAGAACTCGGTAAAAGTTGAGCCCAATTCCCTATATTGGAGCTCATATAGAGAACTCACAAGGTCTCATCTCTATAAAGTCAAGGTTGACTAGTTTGAGGTCCCAAGTTTGGGGATAGAGAACACGTTGGTGGGGATGCTCTCAGTCACTTCAATTGTGACGCCAAATAGGACCGTTTTTTCTTGCAATCACCTAGGATTTGAATTTCTTTGTTGTCAAAACAATCATAAGTGTATTGATATTTAGAATAAGCTTTTATTAATTATTTATTTGAGTCATAGTCCACTAGCAAAGTTTATATTCAAATTGAGATTATAATACACCATCAAAAAAATTCAACAATTATGTATTTTATATCTAGTTTAGAGTTAAATTGTAATTTTTAGTACCAAACACAATGGAAAGCATAGGAATGGTGATCTTTCATTGTAGTCAAGTCAATTACTTACCTCAATCAAGTTCCCACTAATCCTTTCTTGAATTTTTGCACATTTTTGCTTATGTTTTTGTAGGAATAATATAGTTTCATCAACTTCATCAAATTAGTCATAAAGAAAAGTTGTCTTTCAAAAAATCAAAATTGCTTTAGATGAATGAGGAGTTTTAAGAAAATTACTCATCCAAAATAGGGATACCAAAGCCTTTAATTAAAGGTTAAATAGCACTCTTGGAATATGGGATTATTTATAAAAAAATTCAAATTGGTATGTTGGTATTTCCTTTGCAAAATTATCATACTTTGAATATTTCAAATACTATCATTTATCAACACCAAAAAGGCAAATCACTTGCTTAGACAACTAGTTTTTTTGTTAATCCCAACCTTAAAATTCCTTCGAGACCAAATATTCAAATTTTGAATTTTGAACAAATAAAAGCATCTTCCAACTACAAAAAATCTTGTTTTTTTCATCCATCTAAATTCTCATAGATTCTTGTGTTGGCTCTCTAACATTTGTATGGTTTAGATTTTACAAACTCTTCTTTGCAAATTAGTAAGCTTCACCTACCACCCCCCAAATACTTTATTAGTTCAAAAATTGGCCCTTCAAAGACAATTTGATAAAATAAGTAAATAAGAAACTTTATGAAAATATTATAATTAAAACTTAACATATAGACCTAAAAAATTTAAATAGTTTCTTTAAGTTTATGATTGACAAATATAGATTATTATAGTAGTAGATCCAACATGACAACCATATGAAAGTGATCTATGGTTTACAACCTTTATGAAGATTTATAGTTTGACATATTTAAGGAGAGGAAGATGAATGTCAAATCCTCATGAAGTAAAAAATTGATTAAAAGCTACCCTTGAGATAATTGGCTTCAATTTATCATGGGCCTTCTACTGTTTTTTTATTGATTTTTGAATTGTTTGGAATATTACAAATTGTAGAATGTTTAAAAATATACCAATTTTTTGTTTGGGTAGTTGTTTAAGTAGATGTTTCTTTTTTTCTTTATGAATGAATAATTTATGGTTAACAAGTTTGGTTGTATCTTTCTACTTTATTTTGGGATTTAAGTATTTGGTTAAGATGCATCTATGCTAACAAAAAATGATGCAAATAAATATAGTAAATTATAACTTCATCCATTTATATCTATGCATAGTCAAGGGGGCTATGAAATTCAGAAATGCATGTGATGAAGTTTTGTCTCTAAGTGCAACAAGAAGCATGTCTAAAGTAAGTTCTATTTTTATAATATTTAGCTAGTTCATTTGACTTTGGTTACATTCATGAAAACATCTTTCTTTGTATAACAAAAACAACAAAATCATGATGTTTCAAAACTATTCTTATGAATACCACCAATATACATTTTTTTGAAGTCTCGTGAGAAGGATGACCTCAAAATGTTGTATAGGTGTGCTTTTCCTTAGAGTCTCACTAGTAGAATCAAAGAAGTAGTATAAAAGGGAAATCCTCCCTACTATCTTTACATCTTTGTGACAAGTTGGGTTACATTTGCATTTACATTTGTTGTCATTCTTGTAGGCAATATTCCTTTGTTGTAGACTTTGTTGTATTGCCAATTGTTGAGACTTGCACCTTTGTGGTGAGCATTGTTCAACAAAATGGCCTGTGGGGCAATGGTGTCCATCTAGGAGATCAAACACTACCCTAGTCAAACTACATTCTTTGTATAGTTGGTTTGTGTTCTTACCGTTTTGGGCAGTCTCATGTTTGGATATGATATTGGCATCTCAAGTACACACTTGAGATATTATTGGGTTTCTTGAATCTTTAGTATAGGTTGTATTTTGTCATCTAATAGTTTATTGTTTGTGAGTGATTTTTGCCATTTGTAACAAAAATCACCTCTAGAGTTTGGCTAAAAACTAATTACAAAAACGAAAAAATAAAAACTAATTACAGCACACACATTCACCAAAAATTACCAAATCCTTGTGCATAGACAAAATACTACTAAAAATTGACAATTACCATCTCCAAATGGATTTATTTGCACCTTCACCAATAATTCCAGCACACAATTTATCTATACTAAACAACAATCACAAGTCTACTAGTACTCTAATTCACCATGCATTGACATCCAATTCATGACTCCATGGGTTTAATCCCTAAGCATGAAGAAGTTTCTTGGGCACCTTAAATTGAACAACACACCTATAAAATTATGGCCATACATGCAAATTTACCCATGGTCCTTGACTTTCACTTACACCATGCAATCACTAAAGAGTTTATTTTATGCAAATTTGTACTTTAAGTATTTTGGAAGTAGTTCAATCATGATAAATGGTTTTTTGTAACTAACTCCTATGGGTGCTTTATCCACACTCTTAGAATAAAGTGTATACAACCGGATTTTTAGTATTTCATTGATGATTTTATAGTGTGTGTCTAAATATGTGTAATCCACTTGTGCTTTTCAAGCAATTAATCATGTTGTTTTCCTACTCCCAATTCATTCACTTGTATTTGCTTATCCCAAATAAACCATGTATTAGTGTATTTGGCCTGTTTTGACAATAATAGTTAAAACTAAGGTATGTTAATTGTTAGTCAAGCAAAAAAGTGAAATAGCCTAGATTGAAGAACTTGTTTTGACCTTTCCAAATGATAAAGAAATCCAAATTTGACTTAATATAATGGTGGATGAAGTTTAACTCTAAAACTAATTTTTAAAACTTCATCCGTCAATTACAAGCATTTTAACTATCAAAATTGAATGTGGATTTTTGGTTTATTTTCTATTTAAGTATAAAGTTTGACTTGATTTGGTCAACTTTGGTTGACTTTCATCCAAATTGATCCTACTTTTGTTTAGAACTTCATTCTATTCTAATTCATTCAATATTCTTTTAATTTTTTAGGTAAATTAAAATATTTTCTGGAATCCCAAAATATTTTGGAATCCCAAAATATTTTCTTCAAGATTCTACCCCTAACTTATTTCTTGGTTATCTTTTGATGTAATTGGTGAATTCTTAAACATTTTTTACTATGTTGGTTAAATTTGGATTTTACTTCTACTTTTGAGGTTAATTATTTTTATCTTTTAAAGCTCTACTTCTACTTTCTTAAAAGGTAATAAAAACTTTTTTTTTGACCTCCTCGGTAAATGTTATTTACGGATAAATTTTGACCATTGACTAGTTCACCCAAATTCTTCCATAATTATTTTTTACCTTTGAATTTCAAAATTACTTCTACTTTTATTCTTTTATTCTTTAACTCCTACTTTGGCTCTAGATTCTAAGATTTCTTTTGGTAACTTTCTACTTTTTCGTCTACTTTTAGACTTACTAATTGATTTTTCAACCATTATGGGTTAATTCTAATTCTAATTTTAAATTCAAAAGTCAAATTCTAATTGAATGCTTTTGGTGAAAATGCACAAAATTTGGTGAGAAGTTCAATTACTAACTTCAATGTTGATTCCATCTTCGTTGAGTACCGCTATGATGTCATTGATTTCGTGATCTAACTCCATCTTTAACAATTTTTTGTAGTTGATGTTGGTTTTGTTACTTTTGTAAACTCCTAATGATACTAGAGAAGCCTCAGAGCTCTTTCCTTCAAAAAAATTTCCTTTTTTTTTCTTTCCACTTCTTTCAAATGTTTTCTTTTTCTTTATTATTTTATTGGTAACCAGACAAGGGAAGAGCGGAACAAGGAAGCAAGCCAAAAAGAGAGGGGGATTGCTATTTTGCGTGCGCAAAGCGGTGAGCATAGGGTCGTGAGCGTAGAGCGCAATTTTTTTAACTTTTTTCTGCTAAAATTTAAAGTTAAATAGAGACAAAAGATAAAATTAAAATTAAAAATAAATGTGAAAATAAGAATAATAGTGTAGTGTTAGGGCCCTATAACTGTGGAAATTGCTGTGATAATGGAAACTATAGTAACCTAGTGATGTAGCAGGAGGTGTTTAAATTATAAATAGAGTAGTCATCAATTTGGGTAGATTATTATATACCCTATGGCCGTGGGTCGTAAAGGCTTATCAAAGCAGAAATTTTTATGTATGGATAAGATCACAATACGAGTATAGGTCATTTTATCATCATTCTTGTAGAAGTGAAAATATTATGTACCTCAATTGTCCGAGTAGTAAAGTGCTGTTGTGAAATAGAATTTCAGGGTAGGGTGTATGTGTTCATGAATGCGGACTTAGTTGAGTCGCTTCTAACTATATGATATTTCAACTTCCAATTTTTTAAATATGTTTAAGTCTTGCAACTTGTAAAGATTAGCTTCTATGAAATTTCTTGCAACTTGTAAAGATTATCTTTTGTGAAATTTGAATCTTTTGCAATCTATTTGATCAAAGTTTCTGAAATTTCTTGTGTACATTCTCATACTAGTCTAGTATAAGATCCTACGGTTATATATGCAAAAAAAAACAAGCTGCGGAAGTTTGCTGTAGTCCAAAAATGTCGGGATTTTGAACTTCGAATTGCTCCCAAACCTTCAAACAACTTGGATTGACATGAAATTTTTTCCACAATAACTAGATTTCAAGGGGAACATAACCCAAAAAATTGTTTTGAAAACAAACATTGGATGAATGAGATACAAGTCCCTGAAGTTGCAGCCATCATTAGCAGTTTGGTGAACTCAACTTGAACGTCTGAATTTCGATTGGCTTACAGAAAATCAATACATCTTGGATTGATCTGAAAATTTTACCACACAAACTAGAAAAGAGATCTCAAATTTTCCAACAATTTTCATTGAATTTGAACATTGGATGCAAAAGTTACAGCACTTTGAATTGGACTTGAAACTCGGAGAGGCCATTTTTAGGCCCCTTGGGTGTTGAGGGGTGAAGGGGTTAATACAAAGAATAGAATGAAAGAGTGGAAGGAAGAAGAAAACCATTGAAAATTATCATTAGATTCACTGATGTAATTATCCAAAATTCAGAAACATATAAGAAATCTCAAAATTCATATGCTCCAATCACTAGAACTGTTAGACGATGATGAGAGATAATGCATCTCAACAACAGCCTCGTCGTCAATGAATCTACGAACTCGGGGATCAATTTGCCGCCGTGGTGATGCCGAACTTGGGGAGGACGCGTCCGCTTGAAGATCCGCAACTTCAGCGTCCCATAGAACCATCACATAGTCTTTCACTGGTGAGACAATCATTGCCCTCAGTCTGAAAAATCAGAAATACAATTAGTATGATAATGTAAGCATTGACAAGCAGAATTCAATTGGCAAAATGAAAGAAATCCAAAGTTAACTCACTTACTCAATCGGTTCTTCTTCTTCACAAAGCGGATTGGAGGGTCAATATCAATTGCAGGCAACACAGACGCAGATGTAGCCAAAATCGGCCGAGGAGGCAGAGTTAGATACGACTTCAACTTCACATCAAAGACTTCGGTGTCTTCCTTGAGGGCAACAATGTGGCGGCCAATTGCCTTGCATGCTTGCACAGAATTACTTGAATTCAACAAGAAATTGAGTAAGTTAAAAGCCCCATTTCGACATAAATGAAATTATCGAATGTGGTGGCGAATTGCCTTACATGCCTGCAAAGTATTACCTGAATCAGGGTTTTCATATCGCTCAGACTGTTCACTGTTCACTGTTCACTATTCACGGACGAATTTGCATTGATAGGCTGGAAACTGTGGAGGCTAATAAGTTTTGGAGAAATTGTCCAAATCGGGCATGTGAGATGTTTTTCGGCATCTACAGAAACTGTAGATGCCGAAAACTCTAGATGCCGAAACTGTAGATGCCGAAAAACATCTCACATGCCCGATTTGGACAATTTCTCCAAAACTTATTGGCCTCCACAGTTTCCAGCCTGTCAATGCAGATTCGTCCGTGAACAGTGAACAGTGAATAGTGAACAGTCTGAGCGGTATGAAAACCCTAACCTGAATTCAACATGAAATACAATAAGTTAAAAGCTCCATTTTGACAAAAGTGAAATTATCGAAGATGGAAGACAATATACCGATAGACGCAAATGCATCAAGAACGAGTGACCCCGGTTTAGTTAGAGCTGATATAAGCATCTGAAGGAAGGCAATATCTTTCTCATGAGCACCCCTCCATGGAACGCTTCCATTCATCGCTTGAGACTCGGCCGTTGTAAAATTAAAGAGCACATCAGACTCTGCAACTCCAAGTCCAACTTCGGCGAGGTCATTGTTAACTCCAAATGAGAAGAGAGCCGGTGAAGTACTCTTATGCAAGAACAACCAAATTCTGAACCTCCTAATCTGAGAAGAGACAGATTGAAACTATTAGGGATCTGAGAAAACCAAAACATCAGTTACCAACGGTAAGGAATAAATTTTTGTATTTGAAGGATATCAACAAAGATGGATTGTGAGGTACCTTGAGTTTGGGATTCATCGGGCAAGAGCATGGGAGGTCATTTATACCCCACCATTCTCTAAACAATTGAACGTCGTAGCCTTGGGCATAAGAAAGGACATCTGTGCGAGCATTTCCTTGGTTTGGAAGAAACAATAGCAAGCCACCAGTTGCTTGCAAGAATTTCTCGGAGAACTCAAACACAGACTCCAATTGTGGCAAAGAGTACTCATTCCAAGAGGGAACGTCAGAGCTTTCTAATGAAATCCCTGGAATCACAAGTCCAGACTTCAAATCCGCGACAATAAGGTCAAACCCACTATGAGGGTAATGTGTTGAGAGGGCCGTCTCTCCAGTCTCCATTTTCACCTGCACACATATTTACACGTGAAGGTGTACTTAGAAAATGAAAATTTATTGAAGATAGAAAAATGGAATGAAAATTGAAGATAGAAAAATGGAATGAAGGGAGAATGAAAATTACCTCGAGAGAAAAATTGTTAAGTCCATCCAGACTTGGATGATGGTCAGGTAACTCAACCATCATTTTCATGAGGGAAGTGTTTGCGATGAAGATAGAAGACTGTGGTGGCGCCGGTGATGATGATACTGATTTCCCTTAAAGCACCTTCCACTTCAATTTTTGTGTTGCAAAGGACAGAGGACTAAATCCTTCATCTTCAACTGCAGAAGGGGTTCTCTGAGCACGGAGCACACGTCGATTTGCTATAGGATGGGGGGCATCGTTGAGGACCTCCAAGTCCTCATCCAACCCAGTTGCGGCTGCTAATTTGGCATTAGCATCTGCTATAGCCGCCTCTGTGACTCGCTTCATGTTGGCCTCGGCAACAACAATAGCTGCCTGAATTTTTGCCGCGGTCTTAGCTTCCATCGCAGCCTTCTTCTTGGCAGCTTCCTCCTCTTGGGCCTTCCTCTTCGAACCACGAGTTTTCTTAGCAGGAGCCGTCGTGGCCACAAGGAGGATGACAACATCCGTGGCGGCTAAATCAAATTGGATACTATTTCGGAGGTTGATGTCAAATGATGGTGGCCTGGTCACCGGGCAATCAATGTACCAACCACATTTTTCCCAATGCTCTCTCTTCCACTTTGCATCAATGGCATCAGTGATCATGCAATTCTCAGCTTTCATGTCCAGATAGCTAGTAAAGAATGCAGGTACCTTAGATAGTGCCTTCCTCGGATACAATATGTACATAAAATACCTATACAATACATGTGAAACAACCTTTGACAGTCCCACTTGGAGCTCAGGTGGGTGATTTTTGTGAACCTTTTTGTCCTTGAATTCGTCCTCAAACGCCAAATCCCACAGCTGAATTCGCATCTCCTCCACGTAGTCCGAAATTGATTTGATGGGAATTTCACCAGGCGGGTTATAGTCAATTGTGACATCGATATCGGATAACGTTGCATCAAAAAGCAACTGCACTTCACTCGCGATCTGTAAGAAAACAAGAAAATAAGAAAATTGACACAATGAGAATTACTTTGAAATCATGAACATGCTGGTTGAACAAAACCCACCTGAAACCACCAGGTAGCTTTATGCAGCCACTCTGGAAACGCATGGTCAGGAAACTTGGACTTTGGGAACTTCACAGCCTCTCGTAAAGATGCCGGCTTGTTCCAACGCTCAAGCCACTTCACCTTCATAGAATTATCCATGGAGGATGTCGCAAGATACCAAAGCTTCTCTTGAGACATCTCATAATCATCTTCCCGGCATTCGTAATGTTTTTTAACTTCTTCAAGAAACTGGGGGGTCAATTTGGGATCTGCAATCGGAAGTTGTTTCTTCAGTTCAGATAGAGTCTCCTTCTTTACCTTATCCACCGCCTTTCCAATTACCTCGTGCAACTTCCCTGTAGTCCATTCAATTGACTTCTCTGGGTATCTCTCTTTGAACCGCCTTGTTGCATGTGCAACAGCTTCACCTAACTCTTGCTGGAAACAAAATGAACAATTGGGAAAAGTAAGCGTTTGGCACAAAACAACAACTTAGAAGTTCAACCAGCAACACCCAAAAGAGAAGTCTTTATCAAGAGAAGCTATGGTTCGTGCACCTTAGAAAGCGAAGCCGATATCGGCCTCAATTTTTGTTATATAAAACATTACCTGGATCAGGGTTTTCATATCGCTCAGACTGTTCACTGTTCACTGTTCACTGTTCACGGACGAATCTGCATTGACAGGCTGGAAACTGTGGAGGCCAATAAGTTTTGGAGAAATCGGGCATGTGAGATGTTTTTCGGCATCTACAGTTTTCTGTAGATGCCGAAAAACATCTCACATGCCCGATTTCTCCAAAACTTATTGGCCTCCACAGTTTCCAGCCTGTCAATGCAGATTCGTCCGTGAACAGTGAACAGTCTGAGCGATATGAAAACCCTGATTTAGGTTCAACAGAAATTGAGTGGATGCCCTCACTTCACTTTCAATTCAAGAATTCTAAGAAATTTTACCTGATAGAGGACACCAATCAGTCCATTAATAGTGAGCGTGTACCATGTGTATGGCTTTGACTTGAGTTTCTTCTCAGCATCAATAAGTTCCTCCTTGGAGATCAATTTCTCAAAGTAATGCAATGGTTGCGCAACAATGCTTTGGAGGCGGTAGAGCTTGTGCACAAGGTTCATCTTCACGTGGTAATTCTGATTTCGCCTGTGTGACACATACAATAATAATGAGACCAAGTTGAATGAAGCAATCATCAATTAAAGACTCTACCATTAAAATTGTAAGACATAGAGACAAATAACATTTGAAGCATACCAATTAACTTGATGAAGTGTAGTCAAAAGTGGTCCAACTTGGCCCTCTACTTCTAAGACAATTGACTCAACAGCGTAGTGCCAAATTGGATCGTTTCCGTGATCTCTATTGATGATTGGCATCCACGCTGCAAGGCGATGATTTCCGTCCCACACATGGAACATTTTTCCAGAGAATTGTTGCCAACAGTCCTCCTTCTTCAGCTCCTCCTCAAAGACATCGTTTGCTTTTTGCCACAATGGACTCCACTGCCTTGTTTCTTCAATTGTCACATCATGGATGCGGCCTTCATCATCCTGCAAGGCAACATAAAAGACTCCATGGCCATCCATATAGCTCGTGCTAATAAAATGCGATCCCAAAGCCATGATGTCGTTCCGGAGATGGGGTCGCACTGCAGCCAAAGGCTTCATCCTGCAAAGTGGAATGTTTAATTTGGACTTGTTCCTTGGTTGAAATCGAAGCCGGTCAAGCACCACATTTGTATTCACGGACTCTTTTGCAATTTGGGCATCCATCTCCTTTCCCAATTCTTCTGCAGACATCTTTGCTGTACTATCATAATCCAAATCCATGGGCTGACCAACATTGCTATCGTGCTCTCCTTCAACACCTTTGTCAAATTCACCAACAACAAAAGAACTCCGGTCAATGTCAAGTTCACCAATATCAAAACAAATCCGGTCAATGCCAACAAATGGAGGACAACATCAAGAACGGCACCAAAATGGGAAATTTAGAAACCTGATCCGGCAATTTCCGGCTGTGAAGATTCTTGCTCCTCCGCTTCTACGTCACTTTGATGGACAATATCTTCCATTGCATCACCTAAACCAGATGTTCAGAGTTAGCGCAGAAATAATTTATTGTAAAATGTTGGCAGTTGCTGGAGAGAGCGGCCCCCAAAAACTGTAGCCGACATCGGCCATGCTTTTGGAGGGCTGCTGGGGGAACAACGAGCGGGCCCCAAAAAGCGACGCCAATGTTGGCGTCGCTTTTTGGGGCCCGCTCGTTGTTCCCCCAGCAGCCCTCCAAAAGCATGGCCGATGTCGGCTACAGTTTTTGGGGGCCGCTCTCTCCAGCAACTGCCGGCTCCCAAAAGCAACGCCGACGTCGGCGTTGCTTTTGTGAGACCGGAAACCACCCTAAATCCTATTCTTGACTAGAATTAATCTTAACAAAACACCTAATTTCCGCTACACAAAACACAATCAGTCATTGACTACTCTAAAAGGCCTATCACAATGTACCTGCCATTGTTGTTGGTGTTTCCGCCAATCGTTCCTCGTGTTTGCTCCGGTCCGAAGAATCGCTTCCTGCGCACGCCGAATTCTTTGAGTCAAATGGTCGACCGGGTGTTTCAACAAAACCCCAACACCCCAAGCTATCTAACGCAGCTCATTTTTCTGCAAATTCTTTTGAATGCGAACATGACAAGATAAACCCTAAAACCGCCCAAAGACACTCTATATGCACTCTCGATACCCACAATCCCACATCAACGTCTCAAAGGAAAACAAAAACAAAAGATTGCCCACAATGTCACTTCGACAGAATTTGACTATTGCCGATTAGGGCCAACGGTTGGCGGAGACCCACCCAAACGCACTTTCTGAATTCCAGTGAAGACACAAGTCTCGGCCTCACAAATATGAACGGCACCTCAAAAAAGATACTCTAATGATGCCTCCCCAAGCTATCCAAATACCTGTTGTAGGGGTCAAGTTTTCATTTGGCTCCCCATCATGAGCGTTGGTGCATCCACCATTGTTACTCCCGCTCTCACACGCCCTTGGGCTTGAAGAATTTGGATGCCCTCGAACCATGGCGGTTTCAACTATTCCTTGTAAGGCTATAGAATTATCCTATTGCATTTGTTTACCCACACAATCAATATCTGGGAACTGCAATACTCTGGCCGTCTCTCCTGCGTCTAATCTCATTGTTTTGGATCTCAACTCCCTCATCTGCCTCGACCTCTTCAATTGCTTTGGATTTGTAAAGTAAAGAACTTTTTTCTTTCCCTTTGGCATACTTCTACTGTGTGATTCCTGGCCAATCTCTACAAACGGGTGCCTCGTTACCTTCATCCATATATGCTCTATTCTAGAATATTAAATTTCATCATTCCACAATTAGGTAAGTGCCTTGGTGCTAGGTATTAATTCCATCCGAATCCTCCATTTGTACCGATATGATCTCATTATATTAATGAGATACCAAATAATTGAAGACTTCATTTAGACTAACAAACTCAATTTCATTTTGCATTGCCGCCATTGCTTTAATTGAAACCCATTTTAGCTTTGTACTTCTGCATACTCTGTCTCCCAATATTCACTTTGAATCTTGTACGTTAGCCGCTTCGATAAACACGTTGATCATCAGTTCATCATACTACTCAAATCATAACTCCCTCTGTAATATCATAAATGCTACCATTAATAATAGGGGCTCTTGCTTGCTATGCTACGCATTCTTAGATGATGTTTGGATGATGTTTGATTTCAAAGATTTCAAAGATTTTAGTAATTTATATTTGAAGATTTATTGAAAGTTTTGTTCTACATTTTATCTAATATATAAAAATTCTAATAAAATTCTAATAATCAATGCGTAGCACAACAAGCACCAACCGCTAGTATCTAATATGAAAAGAATAATTTTGAACAAATGATGGCTAACTCATCAACCTCCACTCTACTCTAGAGACTAGCACCTAATTATAATCTGTCAAAGTAGTTACTAATTTATTATAAATTACAGCTGCTCTACTTTTTTAAATTCAACTCGTATACCAGATCACAATCCACCCTATTAACTTACTACCTGTTGTACCATGTTTAAATCAATTACAACATCTTAAATAGCAATGAGTTTCTGAAGTTCTAAGTGCTTCTCTACTCCTGCCCACTTCTTCTTTAGCCTTGGAATTGCTCTATCTATCATTTCAACTAGTTCGATGGCTGCCTTGCATGATGGCGGCTTAGTCACTGTTTTCATCAAGGGAGAGGGGCAAACTATCCCGATTTCTTTCATTGTGGGGGAAGAGGGTTACTCGATAGTTAGTGGTAGCCGTTTAGCTTCACGATTCAATATTCTTGAGGGGAGTTTGCATGTGGACATGGATGTTGTTGATCCAATCTCTAATGTGGTATCACATACTGTTGTTCAGTTGTCAACTACTCGTGCTGGTGGTCAGGTGTGGTTGTTGACGCTTAGAAATTATCGAGTGTATGGACTGATGGACCTTCCACTAGTTATTGATTCTAACACTTTAACTCCTAGCCGTTCTACCACAGCTACTGATGTCACCCCTCTGCTCCAGAAGGTCAAACTAGAGGCCTCGGAGATCCCTGTTCTAGTTCTTAGTGACGATTCGGATAGTGAGTGCATTCTACCAAAACCTGCTACTTGTCGTCCCAATTCAGAATCTACACATGTTGTTCATAATGCCCCGATTTTACATTGTGCAGAATCGGTGCATGGGAAACCTCCACTCTCCCCCGTTGATAGTATTGTGCAATGCCTTCGCAATCTGAGCTCCTGCCAAGGTGCGAAGTCAGTACTCAGTAAATTAGATTACACTTCCATTCCAATAAAGAAGGTAGATTTTCTGCCTCCGGAGTTTGATGGGGATGTCATATTTGAACTTCCACCTATGGGAAAGTACCCATCATCAAACAAGGCTGGGCGGTTGCATGGAATGGATAAAAAAGATGACGGACATGCATGGACCTGAACAGTGACGACGCACATCCAGTCTGACTCTCACCTTACTTTCCGAACTTCGGCTTGTCTGGGGCACCTCCGGTGCACAAACAATTCATGCGAATATTTAGACCGACAACACCGATTGTCACCGTTGAATGAGACTGAGTGGAATGGTACTGCCTCGTCCCCCTTTGTTCCACACTCTGATCCTCCATTGCATTCTACAGTTCCATGCTCAATCTGTCAAGTTCCGCCGACATGCATTGGAAGTTGTCCTACTAGGATCTACTACGTACATGGCTCTAATTTCATGACCCGAGCTTGCGTGCATCTCGGAATCCATAGCCATCCAGTGAAGAAGGAAAATTATAGAGACTCCTCCACAAAACTCCGATCTCTTATTGGTGAGCAGGTAGAACGGACTCCGTCGGCGACTAATTCTGCCATTGTCCTTGAGGCGAGTAAGGAGTACCTTGGCGAATTCCTTTTATGCGCAGAAGATACTCCCCATAAGATGTTGGCAGTGGACGAACTTGTCCCCGTTTTGGACAAGTTCAAGCAAATGTCATCACCTAGTATTCGTAATGAGGTTACCACATTTCGATATCTGCGTCGTTTTGGGGTAATGGACAGCATCACTAGGCTGCGGGGCTCCAGTACGTGGGCCTTCGTCCAAGAAAACCGTTTCCCTGGACAAAGTGCTGAGTCTGACAAAGTCTTTATTTTCAAGATGGCGGAGATGGGACCCGGGAGCGGGGTAGACTTGGTTAAGCGCATGCAACCAGGTGGAGACTTGGAGGATGCTTGGATGATGTTTGACCATGTCAAATGCGTCAAGTCTTGGACCACTATAGCCTGCCACGTGTACGATTCTACTTACTGCCGTGTCATGACTATCGCTATTTGCGATATGCAATCCGAGGATGTAGCAGCACAATAGGTATTCTGGAAAAATTTGAATGCGGTTTCCAGCAGGCATGATATTTCCAATCCAAATTTTAAAGGATTTATGGCCGACAGCGCCCAAGCAAATTGGAATGTAGTGCGTATCGTCTATGGGAGTGGCGATCCATCTCTGCCTATGGTAAATCGGAAGCGAACTTGCCTATTTCATTGGTCGCAATCCTTAGAGAAACACACCAAGGCAGATATTAGGACGGACCTTTAGGAGCAACATCGGCGACTCTGCAAACAATACAAGAATTCCACCTCCTTAGAAGAGGCGCAAAGCAAATATTTAGCAATTCGGGCGTGGTGGTTATCTTTTGGAGCAGCCACTGAAGAGACGCTACCGAGATTGGACCTATGGCTAGCTTTCTGGCACTTTAGATATCGTCAATGGGGTGGATTCATGGAGCTGGTAAGTTTTATAATCACATTACAACAATCAGAAGTTCTATTTTCTAAACCACAACCAATATTGACAGTACTTATTGTTTGTTCAAAATTCTTGATTTCGCCTGCCCAATAGTACGGTGTTGATATTAGCCTTGCTTTTGATGCGTAGTCAATATCAGCAGCACCTCTCTTTAACACCCTAACCCTACCTGAGCCAATTATGGAAGAGAGCCGACATTGGTGGTCTCTCCTCCGTGGATGCTTGTTGAGGTAGCTATTTGAAACCTACTTTAATCCTTTTTCTTTGGCTATTCATTCAAACATCTAACTTTAAATGTTGCCTCGCAGGATCTTTTGGAAGTTGAATTGGCTAAGATGCCATCTTGTAATTTGGCGGAGTCTGTTCACAACAAGTGGCTGCAACAATCTAGCAAAAGGGGGAATGACCTGTATGTTGCTGCTGTGGATGACATGGTCCGGGCGTTTATGCAGGTTGTAGCCTACTACCAATTCCTCAAAGGTGAGAAAGCGGGGACAGGTCCTGGCAAGGAAGAATTCCGACTGCGTATTGCACATCGCACCGCTCAACACTCTGGAAATGCTAAGGTCCTTCACGCCGCCCTCGCTGACATGCCAGGTGCTGACGACTTTTGCACACGCCAACCTCACCTTGAAGGTGAAGAAGTATTTGTTTCCACCAAACGGAAAGCAGATCTTCCACCAGGTTCAGAATTTGATTCGCACCGTCCAGACAAGATAAGCATATCTCGCCCACGTGTCAGGGCTCATCAAATTGATCCAAAGATAGTTGACCTCACTGTAGAAGATTTGCCATCCGAACCTGATCATGTGCCAGAAGAATCGGAAGATCTTCCTGTCGAGATACCTACAACTTCCGCTAGGATGCATCACGTCAAATTTGTTCAGGAAACTGTCTACGATGAACACCAGTGGCATATTGCAAGGCTGCCAAAGACATCTGCTAAAGCTTGTTTTGCACTACAAGTCAAGACGAAAAAGAAGTGCGTGGCCAGGATTGTGCAAGACAAGCGCAGTACAGCTGCCCCGACTTATACTGGTCTCATGAACAATTATAAGAAGACTAGATTGGAGAGAATGCGGTTTTTCTTCTGCAATGATGACATCCATCGCTGTGTGGAGGGCACTAGTCGAAAATGGGTGGTTTCCAAACCGCTTATCTCAGATGTCTGGCCTGTTATTATGGGCACAAACTTAAGCAGGAAAAAGATTCTCTCTCTAGAAAATGCCGGGTTCTCTCTTGCTGAGCGCGTCCAATTGTCTCCACGACAATTCTTCAATGACGGAATATCCGTGAATCTGGATGATTATCCTCCACCCCCTAACCCTATGCATCACCCCACAAAGAGGTATGGTAAGAATATTAGAAGAAATCCTTCTGCTCCGACTACCAAACATCATAATAGCTGCGCCTCTGCTCTATCAGTTGTTGGAAAGATCTGCTCAATTCTGATGGTACCTCCTCCAGCTTTGGGTTGCATTGTGACTTTTGAGTCTAGAAGCATATCTAAGGTTTTTAAGTACTTGTTGACGATTGGGTAGTTCCCGAACTGTGATTGCCAATCTTTCAAGGATATGTCTGACAAGTCACTCGGCAAGTGCGGTGCATGGACGTATTATAAGCACATCTACTTCATCTTCAATATAGTCTGTAGCCTAGATCCGGAGGTTGATATCTTCATTCACGCTCCTAGTTTTAGCTGGAATGAGATTAAAAGAGTTCTTCAGATTCTGCTCCTAAAGCATTATGGAGCATAATTATTGTTCGTACTATTAAGACATTATTTTTCACTAATACGAAAACGATGGTGAGACTAAAAGGGCCACCATCAAAGCTTGTACATGGTCATGTTGGTGCCTAAATCATTTGCCCAATTTCTGTTTGCATAGCTCAATTTTTGTTCAACTGCCACTAACTCACCCCAATCCTTAGTCCTCGCCTCCTTCCTATTTTCTACCTTAAACCTAAACCCAAGTACGTCTCCCTCCAACAGATCTAAAAACCTCATACCAACCCCCCTTATTGTTTGCAGAATTTTTCCTAAACTAAACAACATCCTTTTCATGGTCTCAATATCTGTCTCTTTCTCCCACCCTAAACCCATTGTTTAATTGTTCCTCCAATTAACCCTTAACTTCTCCACTTCCAATCTCTGTCTCCAAAGAAAATGTCTACATAACTCTCGCTTATTTCCTTTCCTTTCCCTATCTAATGCCTTGACCCTCTTTAATCTAACCTTGGGCCCCATCTCTCAAATTATGTAAATCCTCCATACCAAATGTCCCTCTCTTGAACTCTCTTACTCCCTCTTTCCCTCTCTAGAACTCTCTCGAACACCTCTTTTGCAAAGAAATCTCTTTTGTCCCTCACAATATCCACCATTTCTTGTTTCCATGGCGCTTACATTCACGACCACAAAAATTGTATATTTTAATCATTTGTATCCCTAGATTCCACGGTTATAGACCCTTCATCTTGAAACTTGCATCTTTCCCCGACCTTAAACTACATATTTGGTCACCTTACACTTTTTATACAGAAAAATTCTGCAAAATATTCTACGGGCATAGGTCCATCATTAATACTAATTTAAGAATTCTTCCTTCTAAAAAAACCCTAAACTTTCACTTTATTGCCCACTTCAAGAAAAAAGTAAAACTTTTTGCATTCTACGCTCGCGACCCTACGCTCACCGCTCACCGCTCACCACTCTACGCACGCAAAATAGCATCGTTCAAAAAGAGAGTTCTCGAGGGAAAGGAGGTGTGGGCACTTATTCACCCACCTTTGGTAAATCGGCAAATACAACCAGGTTCTAGTCCTATAGTAGGTTTCTATTCTAATGGATGTCTAAGCATCAATCCATTGTGCCTTCCAAGCAATGAATCTTTTGCTAATTTCCTAAATAAATCTCTCTAATTGTGGTTTTAGACGACTTCTAAGCTGACTATCATGCTATATTATGTTTTTGTGTTTCCTACTTTTAAAGTCTACTCTATCATCATAAGGTAGAAGATTATCTCATGCCATTTCTAAAAACCTAAGACTCGTTCAATTTGAACTTTCTGGTGAATTGCTATGAGCGGATGAAGTTTTGGCCGCAAGGCTATCAAACTTCATCCGTAGTTTTCTATAAGCTCCTAATTTCAAACAAAGGTGAGATTTGACCTACAAACTTAACTTCCTATAATTTAGCTAAGTTCCAAATTTCGACTTGGATGGATGAAAACTCCTAGGTTTCATTCATTACGGGCCATAAACTTCATCCCTTGATATCTTGGGCATCCTAATTCCAATTCCTACGTGTCTTATGTTTTCGGAAACCTCTTGATGATTACTCTAAGATTATCTACTTGATTTTGACCTGACTTGTGCCCTACTAGTACCTAACTCTCGGCCCTTACCTAATCACTAATACCTATAAAGTCTAAATGAAAGATAAGTTTATCCTTTATCCTTCAACTACTACCTTACACCCTCAACTACTCTCTGACGTCTTCAACTACCACCTTACATCCTCAACTACCCTCTTATGCTTTCAACTACCGCCTTACACATCAGTTATCTTAAGACCTATCTATTGGCCGAGAGGATTCTTGAGATTTCTCTTCTTATCTTTTTAACCTTCCCTATTTAAACCTCATCCCTTCTCTCTCTCACTTCATTCTTTGAGTTTTGAGGTTGTCTTTGTTGATGTTGCGTGCAGGATTTGAAAGAAAATGGTGAGGATACTATAATTACAGAGTGGTGAGGTAGAGGCATTTCCTCATATTGTGCCTATTCTAATACTTGCTATACTACTTGGTGCTTCCATTCCTTCAAAGTTGACTTCTATTCCAACTTCTTTTCCTACTTTCTATGTTAACTTCTCTTCTTACTCTCTATGCTAACTTCTTTCCTTACTTCTCTCTATGCTAACTTCTTTTCCTACTTCTCTATATTAACTTCTCTTCCTATAAACTTTGAATGTTAATTTTGAATGTTAATTTTGAATGTTAATTTTGAATGGTTTGTATTCAATAGTTTGGAAACAAAACTTTGAAAACAAAAAATTATAAAGGGTCAAAGCTAAAACTTTAGAAACAAGAGGTTATAGAGGTTCAAAGCTTCGCCGTAGTTTTGTCTAACTTTAACTTGATTACAAACTTCAAGGTATTTATAGTCAAAGCTTTGCCATCCTAAACAGAGGTCCACCCAACAAAGATAACTTTACACAAAAGTTAGTTTTCCAAAAGGTTACAAAACACAAAATAACACATAGATTAGTACAATTTAGCATCCATAAGTTAGTACACGTGTTAAAAAGAGACCACAATTTATACACTAAAAGCTCTCCAAAGTGACATCATCAAGATACGATGGAGGATATCTCTAGGGTTAGCACAATTTTTCCCAATGCACTAAAAAACACACCACCCTATCATCACGATGGAAGTAAAGAGGCCACTTCTCAAGAGTGGGATTCAAGCAAGCAAGAACACACCACCCAATCACCACAATGGAAGTAAAAAGGACACCTCTCAAAAATGGGACCCAAGCAAGCTTTAAGCATTAAGATCAACCGTAAGAATACAAGAAGAGAACACAAAAGGCTCTAGAAACACTAGTTGTAAAGGTTCTTAGTTCCAATGCCAAACCATTAACATAAGTTGAATCCCAAACATTGAACTACCAAGATATATAAGAGCTTTGGTGTCAACCCAAAGTCTCTCTAAAAAAGGCCTCCAATAGATCTAACGGACTCAACAAAGTACAAGAAAAGGAGGTGTTTTGGGAGGGGGAGAAGGTCCCCTTTTACACTCTTCCGGGGTGCCCTTCCCCTACCTTTCTAACTTAAGTAACCTTATCATGTGAGATTTTCATCCTTATCTTTTAGGATTTTCACCGCATTTAGATTTCTACACTGGTCCTAAAGTCTAACTGTTGGTGTTTAACTTCAAATTGCAAATGGATTGCGCCAATGGCTTTAGAAGGCCATTCTTAGTCTAAAGAATCCCTTACCTCCTTTACCCATCTCTAAAACTCCATCGGAAACTAGTGCCAATTGAAACCAGTAAAAAGATAAAAAAATCTAACTATTGGAGTTTACCTTTTCTGACTTGGGTAACTAGTTAGGGTTGTTGGGAGGGTCCTAGGGAGTAAAAAAAGACCCCTTGATGACTTCTTTCCGACTTCGTGCACTCCTGAGACACCAGTCAACTCCATGAAGATTCTATCGTAATCACTAATTGGAGGAATGTTGGTGATTCGACTGCCTCCTGCTATCGGAACACCGTGAAATTTGCTAGAGTGCATTATTAATATAAAAGAAGCTAATATAATATTTAAAGAGATTTTACCGTAGCTTGGGTAATTTATATGAATTTTCCATTGTGGTTTTGGTGGTTGACCGCTCGGAAAAAGATCTTCTAGAGATCAGAAAAAATCAAAACTTTTGGAGGAACCTCTCATGGAATCTCCAAGCCACCTGCCAAGTCTTGAGTCAGTCTTGTGCATGATCGGTAGAGAGGTAAAAATCGACTTTTTTTGGATCATCGGCAGTCAAGGAATCTTTCACACGTGAGGGAATCTTGGTGAATTGATTTCGCTATGGACTCCCTGACATGTTCCTGATCCGAGAGCACTATCTGGATTCCTCCGTGTGGTATGTCTTGAAAAAGTGACATTTACATGCTAACAATTGGGGTTCCTAATATTTCGTTATTGAAATGGGAAAACTAGAACCTATCTTTGGAGATTTACGTAAGGACCTCCCTATCTCTTCTAGAACCAATATAGCCAAGCATGATCACATGCACTGGATTTGGACTATTTTGGATAAGTTCCCTGCAAGCCTATCATTTCCCACTACTTTACGGTTCTAACCTATCTACAAGTGGAGTTTGTGAGTATTCTAAGGATAAAAGGCTATTTATGACCAAAAGTTATATTGGTACGTGACATATTTATTTTGGTTCTACACTCTTTGGGGGGCTTTTTGTATAATTTTATGCTTTAAACTCCAACAATCTAAAAAAATAACACTATGAGTCCCAAGTGACAAATTTGGGGCTCATAGGAGGCAAAAATAGAGTTTCCTAGGGAAGGTTAGAGATTGACGACGGGAGGCAAAATTGAGGTTTCTATAGAAGGGAGGCAAAAAACAAAGTTTTCTAGGGGTTTAAAAAACAAAGAACAACACTAATTATCACCCAATACTATTTACCAATTTTAGTGTAATTTTTTTAGAATAGTTTTTCCCATCGTGAACAAAGAGCTATTCTTGGAGTCTTGTGAGTGTAGAAGAATAAGTCTAGAAATATTAAATTGACTAAAAAATTAAAACATAAAAAATGAATAAAAAAACATTTTAAAACATAAATAATATCTAAAAATTCTTTATTTAAATATGACCTTATGAATTATTTTTATTTTATTTTTGGAATTTTTATTTGAGTTGCTAGATTGCCTTGTTGATGTAATTTTAGAAGTTTTTTGGTTGTCGCTTACAAGTCTTTTAGCAACTCGCAATCAAACACTAAATTGTTCTTATGAATGAGGAGAAATGCTTCAATTCACTTAATCTCTTTTATTTTGGAACAGAGGCCCGGCTCAGTCTTAACCATGGCTTTTGCCTCAATTTATTTTTGTAATCTTAAAAGCATATTTGCGTGTATTTAATTTTATGCTTGTTTTTATTTGCTTTGTGGTTGTGGTGCTTGGACAATGGTTTAATGTTTGGTATGATGGTTCCCTAGTTTTATACAATTCTCTTCAGTTCCATTATATCGCTCTTTTTTTGCGTAGGATACATTTTTAGAAATGTTTCACTAATGTATTTTGGTCACTTACTCATCATTTGATGCCGAGACAACTTACTTTTTTTGTAAAATTTCACGTGGTTTAGGATATGACATGACTGACATGAAGGAGAGGTCACCTGAGGTTCATGCAGTTCTTGCTATGGTGGATGTCAACATACTCCTCCATTATAACCCGCACATCCCAAATAGCTACATCAAATAGTGCTCTTCATGCCACTTCAATTGTGTTCTGCAATGCACACATAACTTGACCAGCAACAAGGAAGCCATAAATGTTGCTCGAAGGGGTATTCACGAGTGCGTTATGTAAAAATGATCTAAATTGAATGCAAAATATAAATGCATGAAGCCAAACATGGTCCATATAGCACTCACCCATCTTGTTGTCTTGAAACAGACCCTTCGATATATCACAGTTTGTATTCTTCCCAAAAATCTTGAGCTTTGTTTAGGAAAGCTTTCAAATTAATGCATCCCAAAGATTGATGAAAGCAATAATGGTTATGTCCAAAATACATGCAAGGCAAACACACAAGCATCTATTTTAATTTCTTGAAAATGGTGGTTTTCCGTGAGCCATTTTCGAACCACGCATTTCAAATCACAAAAGTGACTAGAAGAGGGAACGCTTTTTCAAGTGACATGTACCAACTTCAGACTGCGCGGTCTGAATTGTGGAGGTTCTGTCAGTGGAAGTTTTAGCTTGTGGAGATCTAGAATTGATACTGTTTTTTGAAATCTAGGACAATTGGGGTGAAGCGTAAAAGTGAGGACTAATACCGGCGTCGAGTTCCTAAGTCGTGGACTTGTACAGACTTCAGACCGCGCGGTCTGAAGTTTGAAAGTCTCGTTTGTGGCAATTGCAGATTTTGGTCATCCACGGTTGATACTATTTTCCAAAATCTAGAATAGTTGTGGATTCTAGACCTCCCGGTTTGAGCTGTATAAACTTTTAGAGTTGCGAAATCTCGCTAACCTAGTGGGATTGCCTTGAAGGCCTTCAATTAACACATTCATCAAGAAACAACAAGTTATGTACCCGAAGTTCTGATTGTCAAGTATAATTCTGAGAGAGCACTTGCTAAAACGTGCGTCTGTCATTGAGCCTTGTTGAAGCTGCACCTACCTCCAAATAAAAAAATCCCTATCCTTTAGAAGTGTAATTTGTTTTTTGTACACTAAGGTTGGAAAAAATGAAGGTACCTTTTCAATCCAACTGAAGAAAATAATGAGAAGCATTGAAAGTAGGGACTACAACTGTCATCCAAGGTTACGGGAGAGAGCACTTCCAAGTCCTTTCTTTAAGTCGGTTGGCAGTGAGTCCATTGACATCTACAAAATACTACTAACTGAATGAAATGTTCTACTAATTATTAGCTTAAAAGCGATGGCTTCAAGCAAGCGCGTAAGAGAAAGCATTCTCTCTTTGCACACTCCTATTCCTAAACCAGGGTTAACGAATTCCAACGTTTAGGGCCAAAACATGTTCATTTTTGGACGTCCAGACATTCGTACGTCTGGACTCAGCGGACTCTACGTCAACATAGAACGGCGCCATCGAAAAATTATACCGAGCCTCGGTACATGGATTTCGAACGGCTTGTTAGAAAGGAGCGTCTGAATTCGGACGGCTCGTCGGAAAGCGGCGTTCGAATTCGGATGGACCATCGGAAAGTAATGTCCGAATTGAACGGCATGTAGGAAAGCAACGTCCGAATTTGGACGGCCCATCAAAAAGCAACATCTTAATTCAGATAGTGCGTTGGAAAGCAGACTCTGAATTTGGACGGCCCACTTCGGACATTTAGTTTTTTTCACATTTCCAAACACCTTCTCAGAAATTTGTTCATAACTCTTAGGTCTAGAAGGTCCAAACTTGAAACAGATTGTTGGAGATGAAACCTTGCTTAATTTCCAAACTTTTTCTAGTTCAAAGTTTTTCAAAAAAGGTATTCTATTATGCGGAAATGAAGTCTGAACATCTACTTTTCTTACATTATATTTCGGGTTGCTAGTCCAAATTTGGAAGGGGAGAAGGTTGGTTCCACTTGGACACTTCGGACGGCAAATTTTGGATGGGACACTTCGGACGCCTAGTTTTTTTCACATTTCCAAACACCCCCTCAAAAACTTGTCCATAACTTTTTGGTGGAAGGTCCAAACTTGAAACGGATTGTTGGAAATGAAACCTTGCTTGATTTCCAAACTTTTTCTAGTTCAAAGTTTTTCAAAAAAGGGTATTCTACTATGCGGAAATGAGGTCTGAACATTTGTTTTTCTTACATTATATTTCAGATGGTTTGTCCAAATTCAGAAGGCTGGTCCCACTTAGAGTTTTTTTATTTTTTTTCAATTCAATCGATATTGTAATCTCTAAGGTTTAGATTACGTAATTTGCTATAAAATCATTTGTACATGCATTATTGCCTATTGTTACTACAATTTTGTGGCTATAAGTTTGTAGCATACATTTATAATTCTATTTAAATTAATTTTTGGGGACTTATTAATTGATATTGATAGTAGTATTGAAATTTGTTTGGGAGGTTTTAGAGAAATTATTTTTGGAGATGAAACCTACTTGTAATCATTAATCCCTCAAGTACGAAGCGGACACAATGAGTCCTCTTCAAATTTTCAATGGAAAATTCTTGATAGGGTGAAACAAATTTGAATATTTTACAAACTGGGATCTGTAGAATTGAAATTTTACATACTTGTTGCATTATTTGATTTTCAAAATTTGAATGTGAGAAATATTTTAAAAATTTATTTAGAAAATGTGGTCTACTAGAAAAAGGGAGCAAATACAATGTTTTTCCAATGAAAGAAATAGTAGAGATAGAAAAAAAAACATTTTCTTAAACAATCCTAGTCTTTACTTTACACAAATAAATTGGGTTTAAAGATTTTTTTTTTAATTTGTATTTTTTTTAATTTTAAAAATAATAGGTTCAATCTAGTGTGATGAAGAACAAAAAATATATAAAAATGAATCCAAATATTTTAAAGATGTCCCAAACAATATACAAATAATACAAGTTATTAAATCACAATTGCAATATTGCATGTTTCGCATTTACAACATGATGAATTGAAAATACAAGTTATTTTTGATGTAGAAATACATTACAAACATACATAAATAAGGTCCATAAGACCATAGTTGTGATACATGAGGAGTCATTATACTTGAAAGTCAATCATATTTTTCACTATATAAGCACCAATATTTTTTGTATGGGATATATTGTTGACAATTTACAATTTAAGATGTAAATATAAGTATAAGGGTGTAGGAAAATATCAAAATAACTTCAATTTCATTTTTGTTGTATAAATGCAATATTTAATCTTGAACTACATTAAACTACATTAAATTACATTAAATTGCTTAAGGCATTTTTTGTAACATCTTCTAATACAATAACAAAATAATACAATTGCTTATATTATGTATATTTTGTTGTTTCAAACTATTAATGCATTTTACAACAAAACTTAAAGAACACTTCAAGTTATAATTGTATGTTCCACATTTGTAAAGTGACACATTATAATTGATGTAGAAAAACTAAAAATACATTGAAAACATATATGAATAAATCTATAAGGTCTATATAAGTACATATGTTGTACATCATGATAATCACATCTAAAAGAAATAAAGAAATAAAAAATATTCCACACATTACACCAATGTTTTTGGTAATTAATGTAAAGGAGTTCTAGTTCAAAGTTTAGGAGACCCCTAGGAGGGTGGGTGGGACATCCCTTATCAAGGGCAATTCCTATCAATCATAGAGATCTGTTGATAAATTCTCATAACAATTCTCTTGCAATGTTATAGTATTGATAAATCTACTAACTAACTAAGGTAGGAGGCTCGAATTATATAGGGTCATTTAGAATTGAACCTATAAAAGGGCTTTAAACTATGGAATGGGTATTGCAAATCAGTGAGTCTTTTTCTACGTAGTGAATGTTAGTACATGTGTTTCATTTGAAGAGAGGGACGAGTTCATTTTACTTTCTCTAATGAACATCTTTTGGTCATAATGCAGTTTAATATAAATTAAGCATAAAATATAGAAGCACAAACAGAACTGCATTAAAAAGTGATTCATAATGATGTCAAATTTTAATAAGCGCACCTTTTGACTGTTTTTGTAATTTACCAACTTTTTCTACTCACTTTTGTGACAGACTTGAACATTAATAGTGCTATGTTAATTACTTCTTGAGCTGCGTTGTTTAATTTCAAGGCATGTCACATTTTTTTCTTGTTGAGTCTATGTGCAGAATTGGCGACCTATGACCATTTCACTTTGAAATTGATTATCTAATTCAATTTTGCTCAGAAAATTTTGAAAAAAAGGGTACCTCTTGCTTCCTTCCCTTTGTATTAGCACAAAAAAAATCAGCTCATTTGGCTACACACAAGAAGCCACAGACGTCTGTTTCTCCTTAGATGCACACTTTAAGAGCCTCCTATCTTATATCTCATAAGTCACTAACTTCATGTCCAAAAAAAATCATGACTTAATAACTTAATAATCCCTTCCTTGGTTGTTATATTTTGGATCAAATTGTGTTGGCAGAATAATCACCGAGGCTGCAGACCTCACCTGTCCCCATAAAACACCCACACATCAAAATGTCAGGTACCTTTGTAGACAAGGTGTCTTTAGTCTGCACTCTGCACTCTGCAAGCAGTTTGTTATCATTGTCACGAATATTATAAAGCCAAAACAATAATTACACAAGGATAATCCCAGGCTGTTAGAATAATCCAAAGTTGTGTAATCGACCAATTGTATGTACATGAAGGAAAATAAGAGTAAATGCCAAAGGAATAAATGTCAAAAGTATAAATGTCAAAATAGATAGTGTCAGCAAGAACCTCCAGACACCTGTGAAGCAACCATCATTGCAGTTCTCGTTAGTCCTCACTTAATCACATCAGGGTCCACCAGCTTATGTTGGTTTGGGTCCTCACTCCTCAGTGTATGCTATTTATCAGCCTATTCAGGTCATGTGGAAGCCTTTACAATGAGCTGGCCATCATGCTAATTTTATGTAACCCCAACCAGTTACTAATTTTACTTAACTAGTGGATTAGTGCTAGGAGGAGTTACTAATGTGACTTAATGTGGTACCTTATTTGTTGTACTTTCTTTAACTGACCATTTTAACCATCCTATCAAATAATGATAAATCTAATAGGTGTTTGATGGGGAGGGTGCATTTTCACATAACACTGTCATTATACTAGGAATATTTCTCTGTCTAATTTCGAACTTCATCTGCACAACATTAGCGTGGATTGCAGGCTTTTGCACCCCTTGCGGTGAGTTATGTAAAACATGGCTCTTGCCTTTAATATTTTTGCCGTACATTATTATGGAAGAATAGAAGATGAAGACATTGTCCTAATTAAGATGTCTAAATTGTATTGTAATTAAAAGGTTGAAGGTAGACTACATGAAATTGAAGTGGGTGTCTTGAATGATGTAGGATATAGATAGTGAGTAGTAGTTCCACAGAAAAGAAGGTACTCTACAAAGTTGTCAAAATGTGACGCCGATTATGTACTGCGTACCACATCGGGTGCTTCATAGCAATTCGATTGGGATTAGTGGAATACCCAAGCACCTGCACGCGCTACAAAGGCGCCTATATAAAGAAAGTGGACATCATTGCAAGACACCACAATAAACATGGACGGGATCATTACTTGGTCTATCCGGTGATGATGAGTTTCTATATCTTGTAGTCAGCATTTGTGGTTTCATCACTTTCATAAGTGCATGTAGAAAAGTTAAAATTATATTAAATTGCTCCAATGCTAGTACTGCAAAATTTGAAGTTGTGTCTTTGAAATCTCTAGAATACATAATTCATGTGATTGTAATTCCATTTTGTCCTACTGAAAATCACATCTGATTTAAATAAATGGGAATTGGAATTTCAAATAAATGAACTTAGAATAGTATTGTAGAAAGGCCTTCATGTTGAGAAGTAAAAATTGAATGACTATTATGTGTCATTAGACTATCGATGGACGACATGTTTGTGGGCCCTCTCAACATCCACATCAAGAGGAAGAGTCCTATCGAAGTAGGCGTCAAGACGAGCATGAGGACGATCTGGAATTTGGTTTCACTTGGCCAATGAGGAGTGTAGTGGATTTGGAAAACATGCATGGCCCGAGATGCCTTCGGTCGCGTGGATGAACTTGTCAATGACTTTATCAACGATGATGGCCCGCAGAGTATGCAAAGCAATGACGCCAAAGCAGAAGCCCAATGGAATGAAGGTAATTTGAAGTACCTGGTACGTGAATCCATTGAAAGAGTCTTGAAGGTAGCACTCAAAATCGTCTCCAATGCGCCATTGTTTTGTTTGCACTGTGTAGTCTATACTCAGTTCCAAATACATTCGTGGATGTTCTATTAACGTAGATTGTTGAAGACTTGCTACCAACCTCTAATTGCTTTCTAAGAACATTTTATGAGATTAAGAGCATGCTGATGAAGTTGGGCTTAGAACATAAACAAGTGCATTGTTGTCCAAATGGCCACCTCTTATATGAGGGAGAGAATGAGGAACTCATAGAGTGTCCTACGTGCTAAGCACCTCATTATATTCCTAGTTCTAATAGGATTCCGCAACGGGTAGTCCGTTATTTTGATTTCATCAAGCACTTGTTGAAAATGTTTAAGTGCACAAATATAGCAAAATATATGACTTAGTACAATAGCCACAAATCTCATGGTCAGAAGATGAGGTCTGTAGCAGATAGCTTGCAATGGAAAAGCATAGACAGAGTATATCCAGATTTTGTTGAAGTCTTGACTAATCTTCGTCTGGGACTCATTGGAGATGGAGTAGTTCCCTACAAGAATAATGTGATTAAGCATTCAATTTGGGTGATACTCATAACTATATACAATCTCCCCCCTTGGCTTTTGACAATTTTTTTTTTCATATCCCTAGTAGTGCTAATTCCTAGACCTACAGCTACAACATCAGGAAATATTGATGTTTTCCTTCGTCCTATAGTACATGACCTATTGAAGCTTTGGAGAGGTGTACTAGCAATAGACATGTCGAAACCTGAGGGACAAGGACTCTTCACCCTTAGAGCCATGTTGATATGGACAGTGAATGATTTCCCAGCCTATGGACTATTATCAGGGCAACAAGTGCATGGTTATAAAGGATGCCCTTTATGTGGCCCTGAAACATGTTCTGAGTATACGCGACTTTTTCATAAAATGGTCTACATGGTGCTAGAAGATATCTTGATGCCAATCATCCATTTCGGAGAGCAAGGGAGGCTTTTAACAACCACCCTGAGTGGCAGAGGGCTCCAGAAAGACCCACAGGAGAAGAAATTCTTCGTTTGAGAACCGATATCGATAGAGAAGAATTTCTAAGAAAAGGCGGTGTCACTACAACAACGGCAGTGTTTTATGACTGCAAAAATATGACTGAGGATGACTGGCGACTACTCGCAGTCATATTCTTGGAGGTCAATACCTTGGGGAGAAATATGACTGCAAAATATGACTGCCAGTCGTTTTGGGGCCTTGTACTTCACGGGCGTATATTATACGTCCGTTGGGAACACCAAAGTATTTCATAGAAAACGGTAGGAAACTTATTTGAGAACATTGAGTTATATTATTAGTCATATTTTCATGGTAGTAACATTTTTTTGTTTTAGGGCAACCTAAAAAAAACATGGGCAATCAAAAAAAATATAGATAAGCCATTGTTTAAAATTTTGAAACCTAATCACCACTTTTTAAGGGTTTTGAAACCCTAGCCACCACTTTTTAGGATTTTGAAACCCTAGCCGTCATTTTTTTTAGGATTTTGAAACCCTAGCCACCACTTTTTAGGGTTTTGAAACCCTAGCCATCATTTTTTAGGATTTTGAAACCCTAGCCACTATTTCTTTTGACTCTTCTTCCTTACCTTTTGTTGTTTCTTGTCTCTTGTCTCTTTGAGTTCACTTTTGTTTCTTAGTTGTTGTGTTTTGTTGCATTTTGAGTTCACTCTTGTTTCTTAATTGTTGTGTTTTGTTGCATTTTGAGTTCACTTTTGTTTCTTAATTGTTGTGTTTTGTTGCATTTTGAGTTCACTTTTGTTTCTTAATTGTTGTGTTTTGTTGCATTTTGAATTCACTTTTGTTTCTTAATTGTTGTGTTTTGTTGCATTTTGAGTTCGCTCTTGTTTCTTAATTGTTGTGTTTTGTTGCATCTTCAGTTCACTGACTTCACTCTTGTTTCTTAATTGTTGTGTTTTGTTGCATCTTCAGTTCACTGACTTCACTCTTGTTTCTTAATTGTTGTGTTTTGTTGCATCTTGAATTCACTTTTGCTTCTTAGTTGTTGTCTTTTGTTGCATCTTCACTCTTGCTTCTTGTTTTTTTCTTCTTGCATCTTAATTCTTTCTTCTTCTTCTTCTTCTTCGGCAATCGTTTAGGAAATATTTTTCAATTTAGGGTTTCTTTCCCTAGATTAGTACACGACACATTGCCATGTGAAGATCCCATAGAACCTTGTTGTATGATTAAAATCATACCAATATAAATATTTTCCTTCCTTTTACAATTAAATAATAATATTAAATTATGCTGATTTAATATAATTATTTATCCCATAAAATGCACACATTTAAAATAAAATATTTGGTTGTAGTCTAAATTATAGATCTACATGCTTATACCAATACTTCACTATATTTTGGGTATAAATTCAATTCATGAATTTATAAAAATACTTTTTTGTATTCTATACTTTATAAATACCTAAAATTCTCTTTATTTATGGCCTTTTTATGGACGAGTTTCCACTTGGACCTATTTACCATAACTAGGTTTAAGGGCCTCTCCAATTTGGATAAACTTGGAAAAAATTCTATGTCCCAAACTTAATTGGTTGGCACATCATGTGAGTTTTTTCAAACTAATTTGAAATTTGGCGGGGTAGCACCAGTGACCACCCACCCACCCACTATGGGTGGTGCTTAAATTTTAAATCATTCTAATGCATGTAGTGGGCAATTATGTCCCACCTACCTCATTATGACTCTTTTAGGTTTTTGCTCCCACCATTTGGGCTTATATTAGCCTCCCATTTTTTGGTGTCACACATCTTTGGTTGTGACTGTGGCGATTCACCGTGGTTTGAGATTTGAGGATCTAGTTTTTGTGCAACTCTTGGGCTTCCATAGTGAAGGAGGAATGGCAAAGGTCACTCGGCTATGTGAAGTTTGTTTGTTTGAAGTTTATTTTGCTTTATGTCTTGTTGTGTCTATTCTCCTTTTTTGATTTGCTGGATTTGTGACATAGATAGCAATTGGCTTTAGCTGTAGACACCTGATGCATCCTCACTCACTTTACATTTGTTTGTTTTGTGTTTGGGACAGGTACAGGTGAGGCTGAGCCTTCAAATCCGACTCTTTTGATTTGGAATTCATGGAACAATTTGCTTTCATGCACATGGACTCCTATTAGGAGTCTTCCTTCTTTTGTGCAGTTATTTTATAAATAGACATGGATGGGTTGGTGCACTTGTAACTCTTATTTTGAGTCTATGGACTCATATGTATCCAAGTTAGATTCTTGGGTATCTAGTTCAATGGGATATTTTACAAAAAGCCATAGTTTTTTGTGGAAGTATGATTTGATGTAAACTGATGTGATTCTCAGTTTAGCATAAGGTTGGGTTTTTTGGAAAGTGAAGCCCTGTTTAGGGGTGTTTCAGTAAAAGTCCCTTCTTTGTTCTCTCTTTTTGTTTCTTATTTCTTTTTGTTCCATCTTAACTCTTGTTTGTTGTTTCTTGTTACCTCTTAGTAGTTGCTCCTTATTGTTTCTTGTACGTCTTAACTTGTATTTGTTGTTATCTTTTAGCACTTGTTGCCTTTTTTCTTCTTGTTCCTTGCATCACCATTGTTTTTTTTCTTACCCTAAATTTGTATTACATATTTTCTATAGTTGTAAACTTTTGAAGATTGAGCTTTGGTGTATGTTCATTAAAAATCAACCTCCTATTTCTTTAATTGTATATGTAGGCAACAAAATTGGAACAAAGTCGTTGGAGGCTACTTGCAACTCACTTCATATTATTGTAAGAAATATAGTCTCTATTGACTTGTGTAAATAATTCATTGTGATATACATATTTTGTATTTGTGACTAATAAATTATAAATGTCATTGAAAGGAGTCACATTCCTTCTTATATATTCCCTTTCCAATATAATTGTTTCTTGTATATCTTTAAAATCATATGTATTTGTTTTTAACTACATGAAATCTTTTATTCAATTGTTAAATCATTTTAATGTATAATTGCAAATATGCTTAGGTATCCTACAACCATTGTATGATTTATTCAATTCATAGTTCAAAATACATATCAATAAAAAATGACTACTTGGAGTCTCAAAATGATTATAATAATTTCCAAAAAATGACTAGGTGCTCTCAATATGACTGAAAAATATGACTGAGAAGAGTCGTTTTACAAATCATCAAAAAATATGACTCACCGTAGTCATATTTTACATAACTGCAAAATATGACTCACCGCAGTCATATTCCACATGACTGCAAAATATGACTGACCACAGTCATATTTCACATCATCAAAAAATATGACTCAACGCAATCATATTTCACAAAATATGACTAACCACAATCACATTCCACGTCATCAAAAAATATGACTCAACGCAGTCATATTCCACAAAATATGACTGACCAGTCATATTCTACGTCATCAAAAAATATGACTCAACACAGTCATATTCCACAAAATATGACTGAGTTGTCATATTTCACGTCATCAAAAAATATGACTCAACGTAGTCATATTCTACATAGGATTTTTTCATTTATCCGGGCAACTCAATAAAAAGTCAAAGAAAGTCAAAATATACGCCTTGTTGGCATACTATGGCTAATTATGGGTATTTATACCCCTCAACTTATATGGCTGCCAATATGACTGATGTCTGAAGCGACTGCTTCTAAACGATTGCTGCAGTCATATTCCGAGTCATCTACAGTGATTTCTGTGCCAGTCATATTTTTTGATTTTACGACTGACTGCAGTCATTTTTTGCAGTCATAAAACATTGCTTTTGTTGTAGTGTGTTGAGAATTCCATGAATGACCCAATGAGACTTCATGGCGTCAAATGCAGGAGTATTTTCTTTGATCTTCCTTATTGGCAAGTTTGTTGTTGTCATTTGCATGTGCATTGGATATGTTCAAATAGCTGGACTGCTGTTATAAATGCTTGTGTAGTTCGTATTGTAGAAGGGAGAGGAATTATGGATCAACAAATATTGATAGTTTCAATTGTCAGTTTTTTAAGAAACAAAACTTTTGAAACCTTCAATAGTGATGGCTATGATTGAGTACAGTATGTAGTGTCTTGAAGTCCTTATCAATTTGTGGCTGTTATGTTGTGCATGATGAATTAGACTACCAAAGGAAAGGGATATTTCATGAAAAGTCTTGGTCACTAGAAGCACGTACAATATGAACAGTCAATGTGACCATTGACTGTCAATATGAAAGTTTATGGAAAAGCATGTATGTTCATATGAGTTGAGAGTGTGCATAAGGAAAGTATAATGCTGTAAGGAATGAAACTTCTAGGGCATCATTGTTTAGAAGTTTACGGAATTTCCATTCATGATTTGTTTGTAGTCTAAGAAGCATGCCATATTCCTCATGGAGAATTAGGAAAGAAGTTGAATTAGTCGATTTGTAATAAATAAGTATTAGAGGATTAAATCAAAATCAATTTGTGTGGTTATTGTCATAGGATTAAATACCAATAATTTGTAAGATCCATCCATTTTCATGTGCATGTTCTAAATGAATAGTAAGGTGGAATAAAGTTTCAACGATAGGAATTCTCCAAGGTGACCATCCTTGAAGAAAGATGATGCAAAGATGCCATTTCAATTTCAGTGCTATGATTACAATGTTGGAACGGCGTCTTATGATTGTGCTTTATAATCATTAATGACTTCAAGTATATGCAAATTTCAGGTTGAACTTTGAATTAGAGTCAACAACTTTAGTTTAGAGAGTGGTTGATTTGAATTTGAAATGTCTTTGTATTTGAAATTTTGCTTAGCTTGGGCCCAATGACAATAAGGTAGTTATTAAACAATTTGCTTAAAGCGCACTTCAATTTGTTGATCTCTTAATATTGATTGCAGTCTTGTTTTCTTTTGAAATGTTCACCTAAATGTTTTTTTGTATTGAATTGCATAGTATTCTTTGTGTGTTTGCAGTACCTTCTTGTGCATCATCTTCTGGATGTCATGCATTGCGAGAAAAATATTTCAGAGAACCTTTTGAAAACAACCTTTGGAGATAAAGACTCACCTGTTGTGAGAGCTAACATGCAAGTTCGGAACATACGACCACATCTTCATTTGCAAGCTGTAGGTCCTAACCATAATAAAGTGTACATGTCTGATGCAACATATGTACTATCAACTGAGAACAAGGCAAAGGTCTTACACATTTTGAAGTCTTTGAGAACACCAACTCATTATGTGAGTGCTTTGCATACTAAAATTAGCAAAGGAAAACTGAGCGGCCTCAAATCTCATGACTTTCACGTTCTTCTACAACAGATTCTCCCTTTATGTTTTAGAATGATTGACAACAAAGCATTTGCTAAGGTTGTGATTCGCTTGAGCCGAGTCTTTAGAAAGTTATGTGCTAAAACAATGAATGGTGAAGATAAGCATGAATTGCAGGGAGACTGTATTGAGACGATGTGTCTCTTGGAGAAAGAGATGCCGCCATCATTTTTTGATATAATGTCACATCTCCCTAACCACTTGGTGGAAGAACTTTTCCTTTGCGGATCCATTCACACTAGGTGGATGTACCCATATGAACGGTACTTCAAAACATTGAAAGGTTTTGTTAGGAACTTAGCAAAACCAAAAGGCAGCATTGCACAAGGTTATCAAGTGGAAGAAGCACTAGGATTCATAACAGAGTACATGTCTGAGTATAGTATTACCACACGAAGGGTTTGGGACGACAAAGAAGAATTGACAATGGTCGATGAGATATTGGAAGGCAAGGGAAAGCCCCGCGAACTGTCAAAGGAATTAAGGGATGCAATTCACAAATTTGTTTTGGACAATGTAGTGCACTTGCAAACATATCGGGAGTAAGTTCTTACTACTTTAATTTTTGATGCTTAATAATACTATCTCTATTTAACTTATTTTGTAGTCTACCTTTTTTATCAGAAATTATGATGATGCTATAGTTTGTGTACCTCATATGGGGAAGGCCTAAAGGAAAGGGTCCTAGTTGCATTAATAGGAGGTAGTATAATCTTTTATTTTTCTATTGCAGTTATTTGGCTTTCACATATGTATATTGAGCTTGTTTTTTTGCCTACTGTAGATTGCAATATTTGTGGTAGCCCTTAAATATAGTATAGTAGTCCCTTTGTATTATACAAATGTATTATTATGCAAAGCTTGAGCTCTACTAACATGGACTGCAAACATTTGTATGGGAATAGAAATTATTCTTAATTAACTTTAATGTGAAAGTTATTTACTTTATTAATTGATCCATGGCAATGTACAACATTGATCCATAGAAGTATTATACATTGACGTTGACCTTGTATATAATTGAAACGGTCATGTAATTCAGCATGTGTTGGTCCTTATAAGATCATAGTTTTTTTTATTGTAGTGAAAGTAAAATCAAATTATTTATTTCCAAGAGGTAATGAAAAATCTATTTGCTCTCTTCAGGAACTAAACGGTTGCACATGTCATGGGGGTTTCATCTTCCTCAACTAGGATAGATAGAAGTCCAAGTGGAAGTAGACCTTGAATTGTTTGATAATAATATGAACTTAATAAGACTATAACATTAGGTGAGAATAGAATGAGTAAAAGAAGCACAACTAGCTCATGTTTAATTAAAGTACATCTAAGTAAAATGAACAGACAATTTGCTTTGGAATTTGTGTAGGAGGTACAAAGCATTCTATCAAGAGAGGACTACAGCTCGAGCATAATTTTGAAAGAAAAATCCATGTAGGAACGGAAGAAGATGGCCTCCATATCCAACTGAATTGGAAGAGGTACCTCCCTTTTCATATTGGATTCAGAGGGAGATAGAAAGTGACAAAGCAAAAGGAATTATAGTTGCAAACGATGTAGAAGACTCATCAAAACCACCATCTCTAAGAGCGCAAAAATTTAGAAGTATGTATGCCTATGGCTACCAATATCAAATTAAAAGTGCGGAGGAGTCTGTGAACAAAACATGTGACTCAGGTGTAGCTGTTGTTTTTCGAAGACCTTGTTGATCAAGGAGGAGAGATTAGAATCCAGTGAACGCAACACTAGAGTACATAAGGCAGATTGTAGAGATACTAGAGTTGAACTACGGACGCCATTGCATAGTTGTACTAGTATGTGAGTGGGTGAAGGCCAATTACAGGGGTAGTAATGCCACAATGAAGAAAGATGAGTGGGGATTCACTCTAGCAAATTTCAACTCGCTTGTACCATTCAGTTACAAATCATTTGTTTTTCCTATCAATTGTGATAAAGTTTTTTTCTCAAATGTTGAAGAAAAGCTTGGTTGGAAAGTAGTGTTGAGAATTGAGGTCCGGGGTCGTGTGAGCCCAAAATTCGTCACTTGGGACTCATTGTTTTCTTTTTTTTGGTTTATTACAAATTAAGGCATAAAGTACTACAAAAAGCCCAAAAAAGAGTGTAGAACCAAAATAGGTATGTCACGTACCAGTATAGCATTTGGTCATAAATAGCCTTTTATCCATAGATTACCCATAAAACCCACTTGTATATAGGTTAGAACCCGTAATTAGTGGAAAACAATAGGGCTACTGGGAACTTACCCAAAATAGCCCAAAACCTAGTGCATGTGACCATGATAGGCTAAATTAGTCTTAGGAGAGTCAGGGAGGTCCCCACGTAAATCTCCAAAGATAGGTTCTAGTTTCCCCATTCCACCGACGAAACATTAGGAATCCAAATTGTTAGCTTGCAGGTGTTACTTGTCCCAGACAGGCCGCATGGAGGAATCCACAGCCGCCGGATAGTATTCTCGGATCTGGAACATGTCGGGACATCCACGGCAAAACCCATTCGCCGAGATTCCCTCACATGTGAAAGATTCCCTGACTGCTGGTGGTTCAACCGAAGTCAGTTTTTCACCTCGCCACCAACTCTCTGCCAGAATAGCCTAAGACTTGGCACGTGGCTTGGGGGACTCCATGAGAGGTCCCCAAAAAAGTCTCGGTTTTTTCTGATCTCCAAAGGTTCTTTTTCCGAGCGGTCAACCGCCAAAGGCCATGTTGGGAAATTCATGGAAAATACCCAGGCCGCGGTAAAATCTCACTAAAAATTAGACTAGCATCTTTTATGTTAATAACGCGCCCCGACAAATTTCATGGTGTTCCAATAGCAGGAAGCAGCCGAAACTGACAACATCCCCCCAATTAATAATTACGGCAAGATCTTTGCGGGGTTGACCGGCGTCCAGGGAACGTACAAAGCCGGAACGAAGACATCAAGGAGCCTTTTCTTACTCCCTAGAGCCTCCCCAACAACCCTAGCTAGTTACCCAAGCCAAAAGAGGTAAACCCCAAAAGTTAGGTTTTTACCCTTTTAATTGGCTCTAGTTGGCACTAGTTTCCGATGGGTTTTTTGTGATAGAAATAGGGGGTCGGGGTCTATAGGGCTAGAAATGGCATTCTGAAGCCATTGGCGCAATCCATTTGCAATTCCGAGCTAAACTCCAAAAGTTAGAGGATAGGACCAGCGTAAAACCCAAAATTAGGTGAAAATCTCAAATTTGGATGAAAATCCGGATGGATGAGGTTACTCGTCGAGGGGGGGAGTGGGCCCTTGGAAACCTATAAAAGGGGGCCCTTCTCTCTCCCAAAACACCCCCAATACTTGTTTTGGGTCCGTGGGTCCAAGTTATCTTGGAATTTTTGGCGTTTCAAGCCAAGAAACCTCTACGGTGTTTTCGGAGCACTTTTGGCTCCCCTTGTTGTTCTGTTTCAAGCTCTTTGAAGGTCCTTTGAGGTCTTTCCATCTTACCTTGTACTTGTTGTGAGTGAAGAGGGTTTCATTTGCTTTTTGTGCATCTTGTACTAATCCTAAAGTTACCCCCCACCGTACCTTGGCGATGCCGCTTTGGGGGGCCTTTAGTGTGTAAAGTATTGCTTGGTTTATGCTTACTTTGTGGGTACAGTTGCCTCGTGTGTACACCCTGACCATAGTCACCCCTTCCGTGTTGTTTGTGTGTGGACCCCACCGTCCGTGAGGCGGCGAAGCTTTGAACTTACAACTTACCCCAGTCTTAGAGTGTGTGTCAAAATAGGCCCAGACGGCGGAGCTTTGAACTTAGGGACATTGCAAGTCTTAGAATTGGTGTCAAAACCAACCTTACGGCGAAGCTATGAACTCCTACATATTTTAGTTCCAAAGTTTAGTTCCCAAGACCTTCTTGGGAAAGCCCAAAGTTTAGCCCCCAAGACAAGTGTGTTTATTTTCCTTTTTTTTTAGTGGTTGATAGGCCCTCGGGCCCAATTAGAAATAGAGGGGTCTTTTCCTTTTGCTTTGACAACAAAAACCCCGTTCCTTTTTTAGGAAAGAAAATCTAGTCTTGGGGGAGACCACCCCCAAGAAACAAAGTCAGCCAGCCCTTAAAACGCCAGCCAGCACCCTCAAACACTAGCCAACACCCTCAAACACCAGCCAGCCAGGGGCGTCGGGACTGGTTCGCCGGGTACTGGGGGTCGGGACAGGGGCGCCGAGTACTAGGGCGCCAGGTACTGGGGGGTCGGGACTGGGGCGTCGGGACTGAGGGTCGCTGCGGGCTGAGGAGGGTCACTACGGACACTGGGGAGGGTCGCTGCGGGAGAAGGGGGGTCGTTGTGGGCACTGGGGAGGTCGCTGCGGGAGAGGGGGGGGTCCAGGGAGTCCAGGGCTTGGGGAAAGGGAAAGAGGAAAAGGGGAAGAGGGAAAGGGAAAGTCCAAAACAAAACCCAGCCCATAACCGTAATTAGGGGGGGAGGAAAGGACTAAAAGTTGGGATTAGGGGAGACTTAGGAGGAAGCTAAGGCCCTTAAGGTCAACGGGGAAAAGGGGAAGGAAGGAATAGAGGCGACATCTCCGCGGCCATACCTGCAAAACACGCACCTCTCACTCTCTCATCACCACCAAAACGACAAAACAAGAATGGTAGGAGATTAAGAAGAAAGGTTGAAATAGGAGTGAGAAGGAGAGAGACGATCCATAGTCACTTCGATTAGAGTGCACGGGAATCCCCAAAGCTTTCCACGGCCATTAGAAGGGAGATTAGAATGACGCAAAGATAACAACATAAGAGGGGGGGTTGAATTTGCAAGGAGTTAGCGTCATAGCGTAAGACCCCCATTAAGGGGTTGGTGGGAATAGTACCAAGGCAAAAGAAAAGGGGGAGATAAGGAGAGGAGAGAATGCCGTAGGGTACTAGAGTGTAATGTTTTCCACAACTAAGCCGTAGGCATTTGACCACTTCAAGATACGTGTCCACTATGGAATACGAGCACACGGCTGGAGGTATGGAGGAAAATGCCGCACATGCGAACGACGATCAAGTAAGTCAGTAAACTGATCCCCGGTGCTTTTTTCCCTTCTAATTTACGCTAAACTCTGTTAGGTAGTGATTAATTTTGATTAGCAAATAGGAATTAGGGGGGACCTTGAGTTTAGACATAGAAGGTTATCGATAGGACTCGAAGGATCTAAACCCATTTCATACGTAGAAGTTGACCATAAAAGCAACCAAATTAGACTAAGATAGGATAGGACTAGGAACCAATAACCGTTAAGGTCAGAACTCAACCAAGAAGTAAACACTAGATCAAGACAAGATAAATTAAATTAGAAGATTAAATTAGGAGATAAATTAGATAAATTTAATTAGGAGATAAATTAGATAAATTAAATTAGGAGATAAATTTGGAGATAAATTAGATAAAAGATAAATTAAATTAGAAGATTAAATTAGGAGATAAATTAGATAAAAGATAAATTAAATTAGAAGATTAAATTAAGAAAAAAGATAAATTAAATTAGGAGATTAAATTAGGAAGATAGATAAATTAAATTAGGAGATTAAATTAGGAAAAAAGATAAATTAAATTAGAAGATTAAATTAGGAGATAAATTAGATAAAAGATAAATTAAATTAGAAGATTAAATTAGGAGATAAATTAGATAAATTAAATTAGGGGATAATTTTGGAAAAAAGATAAATTAAATTAGGAAAAAAAGCCAATCAACTTAGGAAACCATGGAAGGGACTTAGGCAATCCCTCCTCAGTCTTAGGAAAGGTCAATTAGCCTCAGATTCCCATAGATTAGGATAGATTCGGTGGTAGTTCGCATAGGCTGCCGTTAGGGGACGGTCAGCCCGAACTATTCCCTCGCCAATTGGGGGCAACTCCATTGTCACCTGCGGAAACTAGGAACTTAGTAAAGAAGATCCATTGCTTGGAAGGCACAATGGACCGACGCTTAGTCACCCGTTAGGTTAGAATTTAGTTAACCCCTAGAACCTGGTTGTGTCCGATTAATTACCAAGGGTGGGTAATTAAGCGCCCACAGGTCGCTGAATAGACAACGAAGTGGAGGATGAAGAAGAGACTGAGATGTGTCGAATGAGAGGGCATGCCGATTTTGAGGGACTCCGTGCAACTGCTGTTATTCCCGAGATAAATCCAAACCTTGTTTCCAGTAGTAGCACTACAAAAAATCCCTGTCCTAATGACTACGTGAAGTGACTACAAAATGACTAGATGTCCGGAACAACTAAAGAATGACTACAAATTCTGTAATTGCACTAAGGCTACATTGTCTAAGTGTTTAAGTCATTTTTCAGTCATTTTGAACGACTTGCGGATGAAGTAGTGATGAAGTGTGACATTCACTGCAACTATTCATTCAAGATAACATTGACAATATTAGAGGGGAGTGAGGGGCATCCAATATGAATGTTGAAGTCATTAACAGTGACTGTAGACAACTATTGCATGACTCTAAAATGACTTAAATGTTTTTTTAAGCCAAACCAAGATTTTTGTAGAAAAAATTGATAGGACAGTTTGCTGAGGTGGACTTTAGTCCTTTTTGTGTGACTACAATGTGACTCTAAAATGACTTAAATGTTTTTTTAAGTAAAATCAAGATTTTTTGTAGAATAAATAGATAGAACAATTTGTTGATGTGGACTTTAGTAATTTCTGTGTAACTACAATGTGACTCCAAAATGACTTAAATGTTTTTTTAAGTAAAATCAAGATTTTTTGTAGAAAAAATGGATAGGACAATTTGTTGACATGGACTTTAGTCATTTTTGTATGACTACAATGCTACTATTAATGACTATTGTGTGACTCCAAAATGACTTTAGTGTCCCTTCTAAAGCCAAATCAACATTTTTTGTAAAAAAATGGACAGGGCAATTTATCGAGCAATTTATTGACATGGACTATGATGACCCTAGGGTAACTATGATGCGATTACATATCACTACTACATGAATTCAAAATGACTTAAGTATTCCAAAAAAGTGTTAAATGCTAAAATGCTCTAAAAAAATGCACTATGTTTCTTACAAAAGCCCTTTAGAATCTTCCAACACTCACACTCTAATATCCTTCTTAAGCTAATAAGTTATCTTCTTAGATATGTAACTCCTATAGTATATGGCCCTAATTACAATCACTTATAAACAAATGCACTTTAGTCCGATCTCAAGGGATGTAATTTACTTAAATGTAAAAAATTCTTGTATCCTTTTTAACAAGAAATTCAAAAATGTAATTACATATATAAAATTAATATTCTTTGAGGACTATTAAAGTATTTAAAAACTAATTATATGAGTTTTTCTAATACATGTATCATAGAACAAGGTGTCCAAGATTTTAGATTAAAAAAAAAAATTTAATATTAACTAGATGGGATTTCTTGTAGTCAAGTTCATATACATTGTGAATTTTTTTTAATATGTACACTCTCCAAAATTTTCTACATTTAATTATTTATAATTTGGTCTTTTTTGAACTTCTTGTTCTTTTTAAATTCAATATAATTTTGCAAAAACAGTTGTTCTAACACCAATGACCTTTGCACACACACATATATAATACAAGAGTTGTGTACCTAAGGTTATCTTTTATTCTTTCTAATTTTTTATTCCTAATTTATTTTTTTAAGAGGATCACTCTTAGGAGATTTTGTATACACTAGTAGAAAACAAGGTCAATTGTAACTAGTGAAAAAATGATTGGTGACTGGGTCATTACTACCTCATACTCGACAGTCATTAAAATGGCGCCAAAGCTGACGTGTCATTGGGGTCAGTCATTTTGTAGTAACCAGTTTCAGTATTGGATGACGAGTAAATGAGAGTAGTGACGATAGAAGGTTTCATCTATGGGGCAGTCTGTGTTTTTTGAATTAGGCGCTGATGTGGACTACTAGGAGTCAATCTACAATCACTTAGTCATATATTGAACACAATGTGTGACTGGAATATAACTGAGATATGACTTACATTGAGACAACATGGAAATTCAAATTTTTAATTTCCCGTTATTGATTTCTATAATCGAACGGTTACGTTGTAGTCATTTATTGGATAATGACTGAAACACATTAAATTAATCAGGGCTGCCAGGAACTGTTCATGTATGGTTTCATCAGTTGATTCAAAGGGGGAACTTCACAAATACTATTTTTATATATAGTGTAAGCCTAGATATTGGGTGTTGCATAGCTCCAAATTTGCAAAACTCTACAATGTGCTCCAGAACTTAGCTATAGTTTAAATGAGTCCAATATATATAGAGAGTGAAAAATGTTCAAGAAGTACATGTCACATGTGAACGTAGCTTAGATGTTGACTGAATGAATTGAACGTTCTAGTATTGGGCGCAAGCTAATAAATGATCCTCTGTAGATAATTCTATTGCGCCAACCACTGAAGCGTGTACTGGCCTTGCAGGCACAGTTTGTGGCGCAATGAGGTTGCTGCTTTCCACCGTCGTTGTAATGAAGACATCTGGTGGCTCCACTACCTCCCTTCTTGAGTGGGCTTCTTTCCTGAACACTACTTTCCATCCAGGTTTTTCAACAATGTCAGAGAAAAAAACTTGGGTCGCTTGGAGGGAAAAGATGAAGGGTTCAGCCATTCTTGGGAGCTTGTGACGGAAATTCACTGTTAAAAAACCGGCCTCATCACGAACATATGTCGGTGTCCCTCTATTATCAGTTCTCTTCATCCATTCACAACGAAGAAGCACCATAGGGGCATTTAGGGGGCCATAGTCTAATTTCAGAATATCCTTCAACACTCCAACATAGTGCACAGCCACATCCATTGCGTCCGCTGTGGGCACTTGAAAAACAGATGCAATGCCACTATCATATGTCAACATATGTAGCAGTTGTTGTATCATCTTCTACTCGGTAGTGGTTCCCAAACGCCTTCATACGTGTATACTTCATCGCTCTTTGCGATGGTCTCCTACACAGTAACATTCTGTTAACGTCCTCCACATTTGAGACATTGATGTCTACACTATTGGAATGAGTGGTCACCCATTCTTCAAAATCAAGTAACGTACTGCCTGCTTTTTGCTGTGCCTTCCACATCCTACATATACACTGAATGGATTAGCCTAACAAGAGTAACTACATGCCCATATCCCCAAAAAATGCATTGAGGGGTTTAATTAGAGTAAAGCACTTTCAGTCCCTCTGTATGTTGATAATGGACACATACTGTCCACGGGATAAATGACTACAAATGACTATGAACGCACTAATAGACGCTGTCATTTTGTCAAATACGGACAAAATAATTACTACAGAATGACTACAGAACATAAATTTAGTAACTAAAAATTGAATATTGCAGACTTCCACGTTATTGCTACGGTTATGCAAAGGCTAAAACATCAAAATAGAGAAGGCACCCAGACATACATAAGCCAAGGTTGCATTACAAGTGCGTTGTTTAGAACATATTGATGAGCAATGTCTCGCATTGCTGTGGTCATCATGTATGGTTGCCTAGCACCTTCGAGAACCTCCTCTGCATCTCCATATTCCTCCTCTGCATCCCACACTCTTCTGTGCACCGCATGAAATCCTTGGAGATATTCGGTTACAAAGCCAATGCACTCATCCTTTAAAAACCCTATGCCATTGAAGCTTCGGGCCTTGCCATATTTTGAACATACCTCTTTAACGTCTTCATGTATCTTTCAATTGGATACATCCACCTACTTGCCACAGGACCGCATATGTCGAGTTGCTGAACCAAGTGATACGGCAAGTGGGTCATGATGTCAAAGAATGATGGAGGAAATTCCATCTCCAGCAGTGCCATACTTTCAGCCACATCTAGCTCTAGAGACTGAAAATGTAAAGGATTATACACGTTATTGCATAGTCTTCGAAAAACCTTTGACATCCTCATGATAGCCATCCGCGGACCTGGTTTCAATAAGCCACGCAAAGCCAATGGCATAACTTGTTGCATAAGCACATGATAATCATGTGATTTAAACCCACCAAATTTCTTTTTGCGAATGTGTTGTCCCAAGGCGCTCGAGTATCCAGAAGGTGTCTTTAAAGATTCTATCCTACTAGCAAATTTGTCAAACTTGGTATCAGATAGCACGTATGGTGCAACTGGTTTCATCATCTTCCCCCCCTCCTTGGATTAGGAATGAGCCACAAACTTGGACATATTCTCTTTCTTTGCAAATCCCTCCTTACTTTCACTGTGTCCTTTTCTCCTGTGATCGTCTTCAAAAAGTTTTTTGCTAGATTCATTTCACAATGCATGACATCCAGTGTATGCCGAATAAGTAAATCCTATGTGCCACAACAACTTCTACAATGTTATCTTCATGACGTCTATGTCCGTGATATCGAAATCCTGTTGTTGGATCTTAGGGTAATACAGTTAATTGGAAATGACTGACACATATGACTACAACATGCCTTATAATGACTCAGATACGATTTTGGAAGTCATCTTAGGCAGTAATTGAGTCATTCTTTCAGTCATTCTCTAAAATTAGGCAACATCTTCATTACCTTAGCAGGAGTTTACCAACAACAAAACCCACAATTGAAAGGACAATGTGCATGATGTAATTATTATGAAACTAATGACTCACCTTCCAATATGGTAACATGTAGAAAATACTCTTTCTTTTTACACCATGTACTTTTGATGGATCACCGGCTGCACCATCACGGTTCCCTACTGCTTTCTATGCTTCGTATTCTTCGGCATGCTGTAATTGCTCGTCCACTGACACTACTCTTGGTTTATTTCTTTGCTCTATCTCCCCATTGAAGTGATCCTTCATTGCTTGTGCTCGATATGGATGGTTCTGTGGAAGCCACCTCCTTGTTCCACCATGCGTTTGCTTCTCTAACTCAATTGAATGCTCACACACCAAATCTGATCCACAACAAGGGCATGCAGCGTAGCCTTGGTGAACAAAGCCTCCTACTATACCGTACCCTAGAAAATCGTGAATTGTCCACAATAGTACGGCTTTCAAGCTGAAGTTCCTACTCCCTACTTCCTTTGTGACATCATATGTTGGAATGCTTGCCCATAGTTGTAAAAACTCCTCTATTACAAGCTGCATGTATATATCAAACACCTCTGAGGTAACGGAGGATTTTCCAGGTATTAGCAAAGCCAACAACACAAAAAAGTTTTTTGTGCTCAGCCAAGGGGGCAGGTTGTAGTTCAACAACAACACAGGCCATGTTGACCACGTTGAACTAGTCTATTTGAATGGATTCACTCCATCTGCAGCTAAGGCGAAGTGGGCATTCTTTGGGTCAGATTTGAATCCCGGGTCCACATTATCATGGAAATGGTGCCATGCCTTTGAATTGCAAGGATGTCTAACGAGGTTGTCTCCTCCCGCTCGATTGCTTTGATTCTTAGAATGCCATACCATGAGTTCTAAAATGGTAGGACTGCAGAACATTCTCTGCAATCTTGGAATAATAGGAAAATGTCGTAGAACTTTTACAGGATGCATTCTTTGTTGCTCATCCTTATACCGTGCCTCCTGGCATTTTGGACAACGCACTGCATCAGCATGCTCTCCTCGAAAAAGGACATAGCCTTGCGGACATGCATGAATGTTATTGTACGATAGCCCTAGCTTCTTTGTGAGTGTCTTCGCAGCATAATGATTCTTAGGTAAAGAATTATTCGGCGAAAGAAGGTGACTCTGTAGTATGGTCAAGAGCTCATCTACAAAGCTGTTGCTGGTTCCGTGTACGATTTACAGGTTCATCAACAGTATAGTGGCTAGTACTAGTGTTGTGCAACTTGCTCCAACATATAATTCATGCAATGCGCCCTCTAATACCATAGGATTAAAGTCCCCTTCTGGTTCAAACTCAGCAGTGTCCACTACTTCTAGCACATCTGCTACTGTACCACCAGGCATAAACAGAGCATCTCCATCTGCATTGCCACTGAATGTGGCGTGAACGTCATCGGCCACTGTAAAAGCATCCATAACTGCGGCACGAGTTCTTTCTTCTATATTGGGAGCTTCATCTGCTGTGTTGAACGCGTCATTGATCATTTGGCGTGTGGCAATGTGTTCATCTAGAACAGGTTGGCTATTGTTTGGCAGACTTAGAAAAGCCTCATCCCACTCGTCATTTGATGGAACTCAGGGCCCAACACCTCTCTATACTCGAAAACGTGCATCTCGACCATTTTTAATGAGGTGAAGTTTGACAGTAGAAACCAATAGTGTTTGGCGACCCTTATACAAAGAACATGGACAATGTATGCGCCTGAGGTTGAGCAACCGAGCTCTGTTGAGCTCCTGGACCCATAGGCAATCATCACGAAGTTGTTGCCTGCCACTGCATTAAGCAGTTTAATTAGAGGTTGCCAAATTTGAAAAACATATAACAATGGCATTTTAGCCGCAACAGTCGTGTCGTCAATTCAATTGAATATATTCACATAATCGTTGACATACGTACACCATAAACTTCACAGATCTAAAACTTTACTTTGACTACTCATTATCTAGTCTTCCCGTAGTAATTCAAATCATAATTACACGGAAATTACTTAAGAAAACCTAACTGCAGTTACGTCACAGTCATTCATATTAAAATCTTCCTCTAATAGATGGGAATAGTCATTAGTTAGTATTCCACTAGTAATTTTGTGAAAACATGACACCAACATGACTTCAAAATTACTATCCTCGTTTATAGGGCAGTCATTTATCTAGATTTATATTGAAGGAACAACTATGGCAGGTAGTGAATACAAGTTGGAATTGAAAATAGCGAGCTTCTCTGGCATTTTCATTAACGCTATCACATTCGGCTCTGCTCCAGTGACAAAAGCAATATTATATGTATAGAATTTAGAGAATCTATTTGTTGGAGGGGCCGGGCCAAATTTCCTATGCTTTGTCAACTACACTAACACATTGAAGACTGGGTACGTAAATGGGTAACGTCATTCCTCTTTCAATGGTCATTTTAAGCTTGAAGTATCACAAATTCATAGCTCCCCAAAATTGGACTAGCTGGCGACTTTCTCATTTTCTGGAAAAAATGTAGCTATGAATGCTCAGTAAGTCATATATTGCAAGGTGCTCACAGAATAATTAAGTCCACTGTTAAACCCAAACCTACTTACGTAGTCATACAATATCTTTTGAACATTCGCTACATGCTTTTTGGGCACTGGAGGATAGGAAATGGGTGTTGGCAAGACAAACACTGGGCTGAACTACACTTACAACACATTTCCTATCCTCAGTAGAGCAACTTGTAACTCTTTAATAGCGTCAACATTCAGGAGGCTTTGGTCATTGTGCATAGATGCCACCTCTTCTATTATGCCCAAATTACATCACAAGGAGAGCAAGAATGACACTAGTCTACACATGTTGAAAATCATGTGCAAGGACACTAAAAAAATGTTGATAAAAATTAATCAACTACGTTCATTGTAATTCAATCAATGAAATCGGCTGAATCCAAAAATGAATGGATTAACTAATGGAAAGTGCTTAATTCTAAGCATATTTTCCCCCAATTGCATAATATGAAGCCCAAAAAAATATGGAGATGAAAGCGAATGAAGTTACATATACCACTACCTTCAAGCTATTTCAAAGAAATCAAAAAAATAAAATGGACATGAAAATGAGTTAACTTATATATACCACTACCTTGAAGCTATTCTAATAATATCCTAAACTCAAACCAAGATGGAGATGAGTATATGTACGTAATAATTCAGGTGCCATTAATTAGCTACATTCAAGCTATTTGAAAGCAAACTACTAACCATAATCGAGTGAGATGAAACAAGAATGAACTCATTCCACTACGTACATTTCATACATTGGAAAGACTTCTAATAACAAAAATGGCTAAGACACTAAAATGAATGAATCTATAGCACTATCTTCTACCAATTTGAAAGACAAGCCCACAAATATTTTGAGATGAAAATGAATTAGTTTATATATACCCATACATTATTAGCCGTTTGAAAGAAAAAACACCAAAAATTGTGGGAGGTGAAAAGGAATTAATTTATGGCCCTACATAGTACATACATTACAACTATTTCTAAGGAAAAATCCACCAAGAAAGAAATGGAAATGTTAGATCTTTCCCAGAAAATGCTGGTTCGTCCAAATCGGAGCCTACATAAACTTCAAAGAACAATGTAGTAATTTCTATCGGAGGTACCTTGAACTTGGACCTTCAGAAAAGTTTTAATCAAATCTCTGCCTTTTGTTATGCCACTATAGTTAGCCAATTACACGTAGTCATGGTCCTCCACTTGAAGGGTAGGTATCAAACTACATTTGACCACATGCATCTACTATTTAATTTCTTGATTTGGACAAAACAATCCAAGTGTTGCCAATGCATTCAGGAGAAAGCTAGGCAAACACACTACAACGAGCGGCACTGCTATCATGTTATTCAAACATGTACCTCGGAGTCACCATGTAGTCATTCTAATCGTCATATTTGAAAAAAATGACGGATATATTACTTAGACCCAGCCAGCAACTTCATTTAATATCGCATTGAAGTGTATAGAGGCACTGACACCGCAGTCGTTTCAACTTCACTTGCATTTATATGACTGTAACCTGTGGGGTGCCATACAATGCCCATTCACTTACTTGTGTGTTTGAAGATCCACGCTTTGGGAATTTCCACCAACTTCCGACAGTCTATATACCAATTCCTTCGACGGTCCGTCTCAGCCCATGCACTTTTCCTGCCAATGACTTTCTCCTTTACTGAAACAGACACTACAAAATTCCAAGCTATGAGGGATCGGAGCTTCAGTGACTGTCTCCAGAAATGGATTTGAATTTTTGTTTGGAAACTCCACAGTTCTGTGTTGGGAGGTGAGTGCATCGGACCCATCTAAGCTTATTTCTTGCATCACTTTTTATTTGCACTGCAATCTCTGCTCAATAAACTTGAACTTCTGATGAGACACTACTTAAACAAACCCTTATTAATTGAAGATCGACAATGACTGCAATTTTGTGATCAGAGTCACGGCTGCCTAAGTTACTCAATTGGAATCCAAATTTAGTTTGAAATCAGAAAAGAGGATGATGAATAGTATCAAGATCAAGGAGAATCTGCGCAACTGAGAGAGAAAGGTAGGCGTCAGCATTACCTTCTTTCCTCTCCACTCCAAGATCAGATCTCCTCCCGCTCCTCAGTGTTGCTCTCCGCTCCAAGATCATATCTCAGCAGCGCTCCTCAATCAGTTGTAGCTCTCTGCTCCCAGATCAGATCTCCTCCCACTCCTGAGATCTTCAGTTCTTCAGCTCGTCTCCTTCCTGCGCAGCTCCTGAAGGGGCTCCAATTGTGTCGTGATTGCTGCCCAGCTGACGTTCTATTACCTAGTGACTGAGTTCTGCATCTGTAACTAGTTCCATCAATATGACAGACAAAGATATTCCTGAGAAAGGAGAGTATGAGCTCAGACGGGATGCATGAGTTCTAGAGGTCCAAAAACGCTTTGGACAAGTCAAACTAGCTGCAGCTGCGTTGTAAGTGCTCTTGAAACCACCAAGTTGTTTTGATTCTTGAGGGTGGAATGAAAGGAGTGAGCACAGACATTGCCGCCGGCGAGTTTGAATACTAGCTTTAATTATAACAATTTGTAGGTGGCAATTTTGGCGGCAGTCTTTCTTTAGTGATATTTCAGTAATTTTGAAGTTATACGCAACTATCGTTACATCAAATGAGTCATTTACTGTATCGTCTAGTCTTCAAATAGTCATATGTAAGACTGTAAATGCTACCGAGCAAGAAGGGATGCGGTCCACGTGTCATGATCTCGTTGAGTCGTTGACTATGCGATTCCAGTGGACGGCTATGATTTCGTCTTTCTTGTTTGGGTTGCATTGTGTCGCCCTGTTTGTCTAAAGGCGCACCATCCTACGTACTTCTCACTTGCAGCCTCTTGGATTGTGATTGTCGTCGTTGAAACTGGTTTGAATGTAGTAATCAGAGCATAGCAAAGGAGCATCAATAAGGCCGGTCAACGCTGAAGCCCACTCCTCATTCTACTGAGAAGATCCGCCGTTCAAACTGCTTGAAAGTACGTTGGGGGGAATAGAAAGCAGACGTGACAAAGTGAAGGCGCAAGCATCCCCACCGCACCATGCAACGACTGATGACGATGGAGTAGCCTCAGACTACACTAGGTCAGACTACGCAACGAAGGCTCTAGGTAAGTTCTAATTCAGATTTGAATCCGGGCGTGCTCTATGCTGTGAAGTTAGATTTTGAAATTACAAGGGCCCAATTCAGTGTAGAATGGTTGTGACATGCCCAGATGTTTGGTTACTACTATAGCTGAACCTCTACTTAGAATTAGGGTAGCGGTGACCCCATTCTAGCCACCAGCACAACAAGGGATTCCAGTCAAGTCTTTACGGGATAAGAATGTGCGCATCGAATAATATGTGCTTCAGTCGGGGTTATATTAGGCACCACCATCCGTGGGCGCAATTTCCTGTCATACCTCAAAGCTTCGGGAGTAGGATTATATACACCCCAAGGTTGTCAGCTTAGAAATCCATGAGCAGGCACTTGTAAATCCAGAGTTGGACAAACCTCTGAGCTCTACCAAAATTTAGTACAATCGTTGTTCTTTGTGTCTAAACTAGGGTTTCAATACTCCTCTTCGCACAATCTATAGTCATCCCACTTAGTAATTTATAGTTTGGATAGGGGAACCAACAGGTGGCTTGACTATCTGTATAGCCATTTTTGGCTTACATGTCCACATACATTGCCTTCCGTGTACGCTCGTGGTTTGAATTGTTTGGTTCGTTCAATTGGGTAGAGATTGTGTTGGGATGGGGGAGATTAATTTTCATTCAATTCCCATTTTTTTTGGCTTGAACGTGGTATGCATAGGTTTGGGCTGAAAGAATGAATCTGGTGGCCGTGCAAGACCTCTAGGATTCCCATTTTTTTTTTTTCAAAGTTGGAGCTCAGTTCTAGAAACCACTAATTGTGGTTGAATGCGTTAGGGAAGGTTCAAAGGTTGTGGTGTGCAACTATATCTCCGTTTCGGAATCAGAAGGCGTCATTTATTTCTGTGCAGATTCCGCAAGTGATATCTATGTCATACATTTGTGTGGAGTCATTTCCCTGTCATTTTTTGGTCATGCATTTTTGTACTATATTGTGACTAGTCCATTAGTGTAGTAATTACCTCTTGGATTTGATTGAAATTTCATTTATTTAAGTTTACTCATTTCCATTTTTTTTTCCGATTATAGATGAGTATATGTATTCTTATGACTGTGCTTCTAACATTGTGTATCTTTGAATTGCCTTGCTTGTTGTGGTAGATCTCGAAGAAACTTCTTCGGATGAGGAACTTCCAACACAATCGGCATTGACTACTCGTAAGCGCACAAGGAAAGCGCCCTTTTCCTCCTGTATTGTAGTCCCTCCAGTTCTTGATAGTCACGGCCCTTCCCAAATGCCTCCCCCAGGATATTGGAGGCCTCCCGGCCCCTGGAGGCAGTCTTGGATGCTACCAAACCCAATGCAGACACAAGGTTGGCATTCAAGAGGGCCAACAGCTCTTGGCCCATACCCTCATTCGTGGCCAGCTCAGTATCCTCCCGTTGAAGGATACTCTCCAGAAAGTGAAGCCAGGGCATCTCGGCGGCACAAACGTCACAAGAATGATAAAGATGTGGCTACAAGACTAACCGGGGGGAAGAAAGCTCACCAGCTCCATGTGAAGGCAGGAGGCGACATTGACAACACTTGTGAAGGCAAAAACGCGTGGGACAATGCAGTGCGAGTTAGCACACCAAGGATTTTGGATATGAGTATTGTGGATTGGGAGTTGCAGAAGCCAGCAGCAGTGGCACTTCTTCGGGAGACCTTGGATGCGGACTTTGAATACGTTGGTCACTCTTTGAGTATGACCGGCTTTAGAGCTACCATCAAAAAATACATGAAGGCGGAGAGGGGTAGGTTGAAAACACGATTCATGTCTGGCATAGAAGACCCTCCTATACACATCGACACTCTGCAGTGGAAAAAGCTGAAGAGCTATTGGGGTACGGATTTCCAAATGGCCAAAACAGCCAAAATGGTACATACCCGGATGCATGTGAAGGACTACAGTACCATGGGCAGGAAGGGAAGAGCCGGTCGGGAGTTTGTACTAGTAAGTCATTTAGCCCAAATTATGAATGATATTTTGCTCCCTTGCATTTTGTAGTGAATTCCAAATTGAGTTCATGGCTAGTTGTAATTCAATTTCTGCATTGTAAACCTATTGCGAGCCGTGGTTATCCAGTAAGTGCTCCATTTCGTGTTTGTGGCGACAAAGTGGGGTTAATGGCCCACATGGTCGATCTTATTTGTTGTTCCCACCAGTGAAAGGTGCTTCCTAGTCACCGTGGGTTTGAGGTTTAGGAGCCATTTTTCGGACGGCCAACTCATGGATTGGCCGTCCCGTTTTACCCGTCCGAAGCCTTGTTTCTTATCACACACCTTTACCCTTGGCCCTATAAAACCACCATAGGATAGGTCAACGGAAGATTGAAGTGAAGATCAAGCGAAGATTGAAGAGAAGATTAAGAGAAGATTCGAATTTTGTTACTTGCCTTCCATCTACACTCACAAGTCACAACCTGCAGCTAGCCCCCCCGTGTGTTTCCTAAGCGCGCTCCTCTCTACCCGACAACGTTATGCAGATCAACATTCCAGAAGATCTGATTGTCCTACTAATGTTGCACTCATTGCCCAAAGAATACCAATTATACTTCACTCGCTCACAAAAGGGTAAATACACTCTTCCCTCCTTAACTCCTTTGACGAACTTGAATCAAAACTGTTAGATGAAGAAATGCAGGTCAAGATGAAATGATGAATGCATAAAAAGAGTCAATTAGTGAGGCACTTTATTTCAAAAAAGTACAGAAGAAACAACACTTTCAACAACAACGCATTCAACGCTCCGATCGTAACAGCCCACAACAAGACCGGTACGGCGGTACCAGCGTCATAACAAAGATCATCGACGATGACGAGAACAAAACTCCAACTATTGCGGCCAACCAAATCGATATGAACACAACAAAGGCAAGCAAACGGCACACAAGAAGCCCACTAAAGAAAAGTGCAACAACTGTGGCGAACTAGAGCATGGAGAGCAAAATTGTAAAGTATCTCAAATTGTATCCAAAATCAAGGCACTCGATTAGAAGATGCAGAAGTTCAAGACAGAAAAATGCAGTTATCCACAAGCTTACTCAACCGAGAAGATGAAGCAGTCTGTCTCCAATTATTCCTTTGGTGACTCTACAAGCAACATTCTAGAAGGTAATCTCCTTGAATTAAACTCCTTCAAAATCAATTCCTTTGAAGCCTCCATTGTTTCAAATGAGCAAGTTGGGACCTTGCAATACTTTCCAATGCTACACCCTATGTAGCCCGTAGTCATCCCAGGTCTGACACCTCCAAGGATCAAAACCCTAAAGGAGTCGAATAATCCACAAAGAGGAAAAGAAGTCGCTATTCAGTAAGACCGTCGCTATTCAGATAAAGCAAGTGCGAGGTGGAAGTGAGCACCCTCCAACAGACTCATTTCGTGCGGAATAGATTACTGCAGCAAGATGGCGATGCATAGGCGACTCGGGCAGTAAGCCGTTGGGAGCACGTCAAGAGAATGCTGGGATGACATTGACGTTCTGCTCCACCGGCTCTTCAATGGGCCTTGACATCTCCACCGGCCTTCTACTTATTATCGGCCCCCATGTTGGAGGCCCGATCTCCAACTTAGATCTGTTGGGACTCATGCCTAGATCGTCAGCCCCGACCCTCTGCCCCAACCCTCCAACCAACTTCACTCATGGTACTTCTCTTTCCCTGAACCTGCTTGAGAGCAATTCTGTGACTCCAGGTCTAGTATGGATACTTGACTAAGGGCCACTCATCATGTCACTGGAAATCCCAATATTTTGACTGATTTTCAGCATAGTTCCCATTCCACTCCCATGCTCACTGTAGGGGGGCATCCTCACCATGTAGCTGGGAAAGGCAAGATATTGATCAAACTATATGATGGATCGATAAAGAGTATCAACAATATTCTTTATGTCCATGGTATACGTAAAAACTTACTTTCTATGGGATGTTTTTATGATCAAGGCTACTCCGTTGAATTTGTCAAGAGCACATGTCTAATTTGTAATATGAACACTCGACAAGTTCTTTTTCGAGGTCATCGCTCAAGCAAATGAGGACTTTATATGCTCATAGCTAAAATCCTATTGAATGTGGAAATATGCACTATAAAACACACCAAGGAGATTGATAAAACACTTCTCTAGCAGTATTGTTTAGGGCATTTGAACTTTGATGCTCTCCACAAGTTATCCCAACAACAAACTATTGTTGATCTTTCCAAATTACCTTGCATTCAATATGTATGTGACACTTGTGAAAAAGGCAAACATTCTCAAAAAAAATTCCTCAAAGTATCACTTCATCTACTCACCCACTACAACTTATCCATAGTGATGTATGTGGCCCATTTCGTCACCCATCATGTAATGGGGCACGGTATTTTGTCACCTTCATTGATGATTTTTCTTGAAAAATTTGGGTGGTCTTATTAAAGAGCAAAAATCAAGTATTACGTGAGTTTATTAAATTCCAAACACTATAAGAAACCCGTGTTTTAGGTGACGTTTTGTAATTTTTTTAGACGGATTTTAGGTGACGTCAGAAAAAACAACTTATATTTTGTTGTCAATAATCACGTTCAATATAACATCCACATGTTATATTGGACGTGATTTTCAATGAAAAAACATAAGTTGTTTTTTCTGACATCACCTAAAATCCATCTAAAAAAATTACAAAACATCACCTAAAACGCGGGTTTCTTATAGTGAAACTTGTGAAGAGAAAACATCTGGTTATAAACTATATACTCTTCGTAACTATTGACAATGGGGGAGAATATGTCTCTCATGAATTTCGACATTTTTGTGATATGGAAGGAATCAAACATGAATTCAGCCAACCATTTACTCTACAAAGCAATGGTCTTGCTGAACGCAAGAATCATTCTATTGTAGAGACTGCCCATTGACTTGTCCATCACCATCGATTGTCAGGTCCACTTTGGTCTGAAGCTGTGAAACATGCGTGTTATCTCTTCAACAGATGGCCTACAAAGGTACTTATTGACTCAACTCCAGAGACTCAATATATAGGCAAGCAACAAGATCTTTCTACACTTCGAATATTTGGGACTAAAGTTTATGTTCATGTTCCCAACACAAACGGGACAAATTGGGTGCCAAAGTTACTTCTTGTATTCTTGTTGACATTGATGACCACACCAAAGGTTTTAGATGCTACCTCATCAAGCTCAGCACCATCTATGGACACTACTCATGGTACCACTAACCATACTCATTCTCCTTCATTTCCTCAATATTTGTCTTCTGTAGATGTCTCTATAAGGCAAGTTGAACCTTTGAGATCCGTGCTCATTAGCCCTACTAGTACACTTCTAACTAGTTCATCGTCCTTATCACCATATCAACTAGTTTACACTCAGGGATCACCATTAGAGAAATTTTGGGTCTCTAGAGGGCTGCCTCATGGTGATAGACCAAGCTATTTTGAACGTGGTCTGTCACCCCGAAAAGTACTGCATTTTTGGTGTCAACCAAGGTGAATATCTCAAAATCTGCCAATTTTTTTAATTTAAAAAATTAATTAATTAATTAATTTTTTTAATTAAAAAAAAATTCAGCCTGAAATTTTTTTTAATTTTTTTTTTAGTCAATTTTTTATTCATTAATTTTGATTTTTGTGTTGTTGCCACTGCAAATTCAGACAGGCGGAAATAGGGGGAAAACGATTTTTTTTGCAAGAAAAAACAAATTTCAGGGTCCCTTAAGAGCTACGGAATAGCCTTCTTGAGACCCCAAATTTTCTCTAATGCCTATCATTCCTCCCATTTGCAAATCTAATTGCATCTCTAAGCCCCCTCAAAAACTTAAAGACTATTACCAATTTTTGGATACTTTGGAATCCAAAACCCATGACCTCACCTATGATGATGTCAAATATGACTCTCAATGGCAACAGGCAATGCAAGTAGAATGCAAAGCATTCATCAAAACAAAACTTGGGAGCTTGTTGACTTACCACCTAGAGTCTGTGCCATTTCATGCAAATGGATATATAAAATCAAACCAGGTATTCAAGGTAAATCAGATAGATATAAAGCTCGTCTCGTGGCTTTGATAAAAGAGAAGGCATCGACTATGAGGACATCTTTGCTCCTATTGCAAAATACAACACCATCAAAGCGATTAGTGACATCTTTGCATCTCAAGATTGGAAAATGTATCATTTGGATTTTTTCATGGCCTTCCTCAATAGTAAACTTTGTCACCGAGTTTACATGTGACAACCTTGTAGTTTTGAAGTTCCAAACCATGAATCTCAAGTATGTCAACTTCATTGCGCTTTATACTATCTCAAACAATCTCCAAATGAATGGTTCCGTAAAATTGACAAGTTTTTACATAAATTATTTCTTCGCCAATCATTTTCTAATGGCAACCTATATTATGCCGAAGTTGATGCTAAAATTGTTATCATTGTCCTCTATGTGGATGATCTCCTTGTCACTAGCAATGGCCTCCCCAATATCACTTGGCTCAAACAACAATTGATGGCTCGCTTCAAAATGACTAACCTTGGCCTCATTAGTCGCTATCTAGGCTTGCAATTCACACGTACTTCTACTGGTTTACTTCTCCATCAAATTGACTATACTCATAGTATTGTTGAGGAGTTTGGCATGATTGATTGCAATCCTTGCCAAACCTCCATGCAACTAGATCTCAAACTATTCAAAGACACTTATACACCAATTGTTGATGCATCTCTCTATAAACAAATGGTAAGCAAATTACTGTTTCTGACAACTACCAGATCCAACATTGCATTTTCTGTCAATCTTGTGTCCCGTTATAGGCAGGCTCCCCAATAGGCTCACTTCTATGCTATCAAGACCATTATTTGTTATATTAAAGGCACTATATCACTTGGCCTCCATTATCAAAAAAGAAGTGACTTAACAATTATATGTTATAGCGATGCCGACTAGGGAGGCAACTAGGATGAACGCAAATCCATTGGTGCATTCGTTCTTACAGTAGGCAATACTCCTATTACTTGGTGCACCAAGAAACAAACATGTGTTTCCTTATCTTCTACAGAGTACAAAATCTAAATACCGAGCTCTACTAGAAATCACCAAAGAAGTCATTTGGATGCAGGGCTTATACTCAAAACTTGGATTCAACACAAAGGGACCAATCAAAATATATTGTGATAATCAAAGCACTATTAAAATTTCAAAAAATCTGATTTATCACTCTAAAACCAAGCACTTTGAAGTTCATCTTCATTTTATTCGAGACATGGTCAATAAACAACAAATTGAAGTTTTATACACTCGAACAAATCGACAGCCCGTTAACATTATGACCAAGGCACTTGGGTGCATAAAATTTATTGCATATAGGCAATTACTCAATCTTACAGTAGCCTCTTCAACATCTTAAGTCTCCCTCCTATGTTTGAGAAATTCTTACTACATAAGGTAGCAACATCCGTAACCGTCAATTTAAGGGTTTGGGACATGATGTCTATCAATAGACATCCAAAAAATTATTGGACCCTACTAGCAAGAGAAAAAGAATTCTAATGCACTTTCAAATGTATTATTTGGACACTGTAAGTATAAGTTATGAATTTTTAAAGAGCCCACTATAGATGCACCTAATACCAACACTAAGATATGATATTCAGATGTAGTACATTCTTGTTATCACATCTATTTACCTCCCAAGATTTTTCAAGATTTTAGAGGTGGTGGTTATGGGTACAGTGACACTTATGGGTGCTGCTACCTTACATTTCAACCTCTCTCAGAGTTTTGAAACTCTTATATTCCTGCCCCTTAAAACCATTCACCTAGCGCTTGCAGGCATCCCAACTACGATATACTCCCAGCCAAACTCCACGTTGTACAGTATAATATTTTCTTGCGGCCATCTTCTCTACTCCAATCCACTCGACCCTTGTCTCTAGGTAGCCTTAAGTTTGAAGGAGGGCTCCCTACATTTGGGCCTTTGCTTGGAAGGGACGGTGTAGATTGAAGGTGTGGGAGGATGCCTTGACTTCATTTAATGGCTTGATGGCAAGGTTCTCTGGCTTAGTGGAAGCTTGGCTGGCCTGGCTTAAAAGTAGTGTATTTTTTTTAATTTTTTCTCTTGGTAGAACAACTGGCACCTTGGAATGCAACCAAGTAAGGAAAAATGGATAGAATCATCCAAATTAATATTTTCATCCAAAATTTATCTATTATAAGGCACTTTTATCCAAATACTGGCTGTTACTAGTATTTCTTTTAGAAGATTTTGGCGATTTCATCCATGTTTTTGCCCATTTTTTATAATGTAAGAGTAGCCAACCCCCCAAACAAGGTAGTTTTGGGCAACAATTCACCAATAAAAATTCACTACTCATAAGATTAACTTAATGGCTAGATGGAAGGTACTCTGGCTTAATGGCTCGATGGAAGCTTGGTTGGCCTGACTTATGAAATTAAGATGCCACATGGTGACAATGACATGAGATTATATTGATTTTGGTTTTTTTGCTTGCTTGATTTTGATTTTGGTGGAGGACGCTAAATGTTGCCTTCGAAGTGGGCCCAGCAGGTTGGATTTATCTATGGATAAAATGATGATTTTTTATTGTTCCCCCTATATACTTTTTGAATTCTAAGTAAAACAAAATTAAAAAAATATAAATAGATTTTCCTACTTTGAAAGTTTATGTTTTGAATTATTGATATTTTTATTTGTTAATAATAATTAGTTACAAATTTTTGAAGTAAAAAGATACACTGTAGAATTGAAAAATAACCCGGGGAGATCACTGTCGATTTTTTAGAAAACTACGTGAGTTAAAAGATAGGGTCTATTTAATTCAAAGAAGGCAAATTTTATATAATATCTAGGTCTACTATAGGGTCGATGAAATGCTACGTACTCTATTATATATAAATTAGGCTATGAAAAAACATCATAAAGTAGAAATTTTTATTAATAAAATAGCCTTGACAAATAAGGGCCTTTTAAAATTTTCATATTGCAATGAGTTTAGATGTAAGCAAACAATTTAGTGTAGGTAATAAAATATACACAATCTAATAAATCTAGGGAATTTTTTTTGGAGATTTGTTACAGTTGTCCAACCTGTTCAAACCAATCTCTTCATAAGTGCACCAACAGTAAGCTAAGGGCTTGCAAGAATCTAATGTTCCAAAAAGAAAAACGTTGAGGTATTGATGTACAATACAATGAAGGTTGTATGACAAGGTTTATGTTTACTGGAAAGACCCGTTAAAGACTTGTTTTAGGGTTCTGAGCACCTCTCTTCCATGCAGCTAGGGTTATTGAGGATGGTAGAATCATTGTCTCGCTCCTTTGCTATATTAGAGTGCATCTAAGGCAGATAGGGTTTGCTGGAAATTGTTTTTGCTATGTTTCAATGCAAGCTAGATACAATTTTTTGAGAATTTTCTTGTTATCTTTTTCAATTGCAGTTTCGAATTTAGGGTTTCACAGCTATCGCTTGGGGCTGAGGCTTATGAGTGATTGGGTTTCCAAAGTTTTGCTTTGGTCATTGATTCGTCAGCATCAACACTTGCATTTGGTGTAGTTCATAGTGCATTTGGGGCATTCTAGTGTTGGACAGAATACTCCTACTTTTGTTGCAAGCTCAACCTCAACTTTACAAAGCACAATGGCGGCATCGCCATTTGGTAGTAGCTTTGAGACATTTGGTTAGGACTTAGGAGGTGTGCAACAATAGCCTCCAAGGACAAGGAACTTCAGAAATTTGAGATTAGAGGATTACACGATAGACAATAAGGTAAGTATTCTGCACTCATTCAAAGGAAATATCACCACGAGAAGAGTTTGTATCACCATATTTGAAGTATTAAATTCTTTTTTATACTGGTTTTGGAGATGATAGTTTCTCTTTGTGCAATTCCTTGCTAGATTGATGATTGTTGGATCGATTTGGAGCTTGTTAGGTTGCCAGGATCATTGACAAATTCCGCAGTCAAATTTTTTAGGTTTTTGCTACGGAAGCATTTTGTGGGCATCACAAGAAGAACGACTGTTGGTGGTGGGTTTTTGCTACATAAGCATTTCAAAGGGGTCACAAGAAAAACAACTATTGGTGGTGGAAATTTGGATCTAAAATAGGTATGTTCCTGATGACACTTGTTGTGTTAATGATTTGGTGTCACAAACTGATCAATCATCGATGAATATATGTGCAAATGTAACAGGAAGTGATTGTCAGCTGATGGAGCAGGAAGATGCAAATTTCAGAGTTCCAGTGGTTCCTGGCTTTGATAAGCTACTAAAGCATCCTCTGGAGAGAGTTGGCCCTATTCTTCGTTGGTGATGTGGTGGGTGCAGCAGCAAAAACAATCACTGTTCCATTGGATAGAGTTAAGCTTCTCATGCAGGTGAATATCAACTGATTGTATCACTCTTATCAAAAATTCGAGATGGTTGCTCACTCCAGTAACGTTCTGATCGCTTCGTTCCTGTCTCGTTATTTTAAAGTTCTGCTCTGACTTTATGTTTGAAACTGCAAATAGATTGTGAACGCACTGCTAGTAGATCAAGCATTCAATATTTGAATCTCTTTTGCTGCATCTTGCATCGCTTGTAGCTTTTCTTATTGTATTATAAGCGAGATTTATCATGATAAATAAGTTCTAGATAACCTTAAATTATTGCCTTGGATGTTTTTGCAATGTAGAGGGAATGATTGGTTAGAAAATGCAGGTAATGTTATATCTTTGCAATGCTAGAATGCTCGGGAAATGCAATTTTTTGTAGAAGAACTCACTCAAATTTGCATATGCAGGTGCATAGAGTATGGATGGCGCAGGAAGGAAGCAAGAATAGCATAAAGCTCATGGAGGTACACAAATCCTTACTCAGTCTAGATCCATTTTAGGGGAGGAGCCCTACGAATACTTTGTGGTCACAATAATCAGGGACTCTAGTTTTTATTCATCTGAAAGCATGCACAAATAACGACTTTTTGATGCAAGCAGTAGCTCGGATTAGCAAAGAGGAAGGCATTGCAGGTTATTGGAAAGGAAATATTCCACAGGTATGTGCTTGAAGAAGAGTTTTAGCTGAACTTTGTCATATTAATTGCTATTGGGTCAGTTTGTGTTCTCTATGTTTCAGATTAGAAATGCCTATGATTTTTTGTTGAATATCCATATCCTCTACTGGTGATTTGAGCCTCAATGTCTAAGTCCTACTTCTGTGTATACTGCAAATTCCTTCGTGGACCATTTTTAATATTCTTGGATGAGTTTCTCCCTAGTTCTGCCCATGTTTAGGTTCTCCCTTTGAATTGGCGGTATTTTCTAACAGCTTCAAGGAATTTCTTTCCTATTAAAGCAACTCGCGTTCTGGTATGCTACGTGGTAGTCAATGTCTTTCTAGTAATGAATTTTTTTTTGATGATTAATTGTGATTCTAATTTGTCTTGTGTGAAGGTTATTTGTGTCATCCCCTACAGTGTTGTGCAACTGTTTGCTTATGAAGCATACAAGGTGATTTTTTGCATTGATTACCTCGGTAATTTGAACTTGTCTTCCAATCACCTTTCTCACCTGTTGCAACTTCTTTTGATAAACACGAGCAAAATTTGTTTTGATAAACAACTTTTTGGATTTTTAAAGGTTTAGGTGGTTACTTGTTTTAAGCTAGTTACAGTAATTGGTCCTTCTTTAGTAAATTAAAGCCTTGATAATAGTGTTGGTGGGTTTCTAATTTGTGCAGGTCATTCAACAGCTAAGGAGCCAGTCTTCACTGCGGTGATTAAAAAACACCACCACAATAGGTGCCATCAAAATCAAGTGAAATTTTCTTTTTTCTATCTTTGTTCTTTAGGTAGGAAGCCAAGAGACGTTGTTGACGTTCTTGTGGTAATGTTATATAATTAGATACTCCCAAACTGCCACTAATTGCTACCATGCCTAATTACTAATAGTAGACTACTAATTTTTTTTTAAATTTTCTTATTGGCAAGTGAAAGGAGGTTCCAATGCACTAAAGAACGTGACTCTTAGATAATGTATGCAAAGTTATGAAAGAACAAATATTTTCTTATAGACAAGTGAAAGGAGGTTCCAATGCACCAAACAATGTGACTTTTAGAAACTGTATGTAGAGTTATGAAAGAACAAAGTTTGATTCCACATAAAAGAGTTTCTTCCAAGTAGGTATTTAATTGATTATTTTTGGAGATTAATACAAGGTAGAGATGACAATTTACGATTAGTACCATATGTGATAGGGTCTAGATTATTACCTACAATAGTGTATCTATTTTCCAATCAGATTCTATCGAAATCAAATCAGTCTGATATGGCTAACATCAATCTATTGAAACAGGTACTTAGTGCTAGGTAACCTAGGTTGTGTTCGACTCATAAACTTGAAGTGGGTATCATTGACATAGACAAAGGCAGACATTTATAAGTTGAAGTTGAAACTTTTCTTGCAGTCATACCAAACTTAGAGATTGAGCACTAAAGGTGGGCACTCCCTAAACTGCCACTTTTTGTTGTTGTACTTAGTCACTATTATTAGACTAGTCAAATTTTCAGATTTTCTTGTTGGCTAAGGATTTATAAATTCTTGTGATGAAACTTGAATATACTGGATTTTTTTGTTCTTTGTGAAAGGAATCAAGTGTAATATTGCTTTAATTTGTGCTATTGTTAGTTTAGCACATCTGAAGTTGGCTATGTTGGTGATTTGATCTTGTTGTAAAGGAATGATATGTGAAAGTAGTTAGTTTTGAAAGTTGCTTTTAAGTAGTTGGAGAAGTTTGTTTTTCTTGTTTTGAAAGTTTGATTATAAAAGCTATATTTTGTAGTGGAATGAATCAATATTTTGATCATTGAGTATGTTTTAAGGGGTTTTGTGGTCATGGAGAATTGTTTCAGATTAGGTGTTGTTGTTGATAAGTTGGAAGCAACAAGTTATTAGAACATCTAGTTGTGGCTTACCTCTTGAATGGTTTGCAGATAGTGAAACAAGGTAAAAAATTTGGAATATTCTTAGAAATTTGCTCTAGTTGTAAATTTTTATTCATTGATGTGAAAGATTTCAATAAAATGGTTCATTTTAGTTACCTAAGAGAAACCTTAGATCTACTTATTGTTAGTATTTATAGCTCTCCACATTTGGACTTTGCAATTTTGGGGTTCTAAAACAAGCCATTTTAATTAATTTGTATTTTGACTAGGTATTTTTGAGAAGCAAGGACCCAAGGAATTAGCAAATGTAGAAAAAGTTGGCCTCATCACTATCCAACGTCGCTAGTATGTGAGCGGGGAGCAAGGAGCAGCGAGCGGGGAGCGGCAAGTTGTGAGCGGGGAGCATTGTTTTAGGATGAAAAAACATAAAGTTGGATGAAAAAAGATGAGAGTAGATGAAAATGGATGAAAATAGATGGAAAAAATGGATGGAAGTAGATGAAAAATGAATGAAAATAGATGAATTTCGGATGAAAATAGATGGAAAAAATGGATGGAACTGAATGCAATAATGAGGGACAATGGATATTAGAAGTGAATGAAAGAAGGTCAAAATCAAATAACATTCCACTTTAAACCATTCAAAATTATAATTTTATTGTTACGATGCCTATGACCGTGAAAGTAAATTGTTTTAAGACTGTCAAAGTTTAGAGTTTATTTTTATTTTTTATGCCATATAATTAATCTCAAATAGACCTATTATCGTGGACATTTTTAGAATTGATGACTATATAGACTTTGTGCAAAGAAGAAATGAGAATTCTAATCTTGAACCAAAAAATAAAGGTTTTCTGTTCTTGTTTTTAATACAAAAAAATTAAATTCAATATATTGTAATGGTTAAAAAAAGGCACAAACACATGATATTTTTGATAAAATATTATAAGTTATAATGCAAAAAATAGGTAAAATGAGGATAAGAGAAATCATTCAATAGTCTGAATGCCAGAAGTGCAAGCAAAAGTGAAATGGAAGTAGTGGCCCTTTTAGTCTCACTACATATTCATTGATGAGCACACAAGGTACAAAAGTTGATACTGTTTTGCAATAACAAATCTAATCTAAAACTAAATGATTCAATATCCCACTGAGAAGGATCTTCTTGACTTCATTGAAACTTAAACTTGGGGCATGAATGAAAGCATCTATTGTTGACTGAAGGTTACAAATGACAGTGAAAATAAAATAGAGATGCTTACAGTTTGCCCACTGTCCTCGCTTGCCTAATGACTTTATAGTCATTTCTTTGAAATATGGACACGAGCACTCTGGAAATGATGAAATGGTAAGCATATATTGCTCAATCTTTGGCTCTAATCCAGAATCAAGGCAAACAATGCAACCAAATCCAAGGTGAGGAACCATTGTTACTCGACGAATGCGTGCTTTTAGTGTAATTGCAGATGCACAATTGTTTGCGTGTTTTACTATTGGTGCCTTTAGATTCCGACGAATACTTTTCCCTGACCGAATTTGGGGATGCTCATCCGGTAAACCTGGAATAGGATATGAGGAGACCAAATCTAACCCGGCTTTTCCACCAAACAGTCTTCGAGGTGAAATAACTTCACGTTGTGGAAGTTGAAAGCCAGCTGTTTCAAATGCCAAAACTTCTTGCTTTGACAAATTGGTACCCATTTTGACAGGCCATATGGCAGGAACATTAGGTCTTGACAATACCCACTTCCGACTGGTCCCCTTCACACAACGTTCAATATCGTCATTGCAAAAGAAAAATTGCATTTGTTCATTTCGATTTTTCTTGTAATTGGTCATCATACCTGTGTACGTTGGTGCTGTTGTGGCCTTGTTGTTTTGAACAATCTTTGCTGTACACTTCTTCTTTGAAATAGCTTGAAGGGCAAAACAAGCCTTTGCTGAGGTTTTGGGAAGCCTTGCAATGTGCCACTGAAACTCGTCACAGTTGCTCTCTTGAATTGCTGACACATGAGGAATTCTGTGAGTAAAACCTTCCCTGGAATTGTCTTGAACTGCCATTGGATCTTCAATCTCTCTGTCTACACTTGGAAAAATGTCTTCAACAATAGGATTCAAATTTTGAGTGCTTGTAGAAGCTCTCTTTGACCTCATATGAGGATGAGAAAAATTCACTTTGTCTGGGCGGTGTGAATCATATTCACAATCCAATGGCATATCTGGTTTGCGTTTCTGCGATCCAAACACTTCCTCACCTTCAAGACGAGGCTCTCTATTAAGAAACTCCTCCACTCCTGGAATATTGGACATAGCTTCGGTAAGCACCTTTGGATTTCTTGATCTTTGAGTTGATCGTTGAGGAACTCAAAGTAGTAATTCATCCTTTCCTGGTCCTGTTCCAGCCTCATTGCCTTTAAGGTATTGATAATACTTGACCATTTGCATAAAGGCTCTTACATAGTCGTCAACAGTGGCAATGTACAAATCGTTTCTACGATTTCCAGATTGTTGAAGCCACTTGTTATGGACAGTTTCAGCTAGATTGCAGGAAGGCATTTCTGCAAGCTCAGATGTACTAAGATCCTGAAATGAAAAAACAAAAATACAAACTTTGTTATAAAAAAATTTAAATGTGTTGTAAGTAAAATATTATTGCTATTAATACTCATAGTATGACTAATAATCTAGGTAGGAAGGAAATTATAAAATAAAACAAGAAAAGACCATAAACTTTCCATCATCAATAATAAAGAAAATAACCTTACTCTCCAGTTCATGTGGTTTTTTATAAAAGAACTAGGGGAGGAAGTTAAGTTATGGCAATGCTACCAATGCAGTGACTAGATATGCTTCAATTTAGTTTAGGGGTTGCACAAATAAAATAAAGAATAACTGAAGTCTCAGACCACTCGTTGACGAGTGGTCTTGGTCTCTAATTTAATTCAAAATGCTTGATAAATAATACTGTGAATACTAATCATCTATACTCTCTCTGATGAATCATTTATAGCAATTATAAAAACAACAATGAATATATACTATACATCCATTTACAATTTGACATTGTCAAATTGATTAGTAATGATTATAAAATTAAATTTTGAATTTTTTTATTATTGAAACAAATAGATGTTTGAAGTACAATTGATGAAGAATAGATACTTACAAGTTGCTGAAATCCTCCCCATTGGCGGTAACGAAAATGCCAAAACGATAGCCAAAGTTCTAATCGATGAAGTCCTTCTTCAGTTGTGGCACCAGATGACAACCACCAAACTTTGATGGCAAGATATCGAGTTTCTGATTCTTCAGAGGAAACAACATTCTTGTATTGTTTGCATAGCAAACGATGTTGATCTTGTAAGTCGGATCGAATATCAGCTTTTGTGTGTTTTTCCATTGATTGAGTCCAATGGAAGAGGCAAGTCCTTTCTTGATTTTCCATTGGAACACTAGTGTCGCCTGACCTATAAATTGTCCTTACAGCATTCCAATTGGCTTGAGCGGTGTCAGCCATGAATCCCTTGAATTTAGGGTGGGATACACCATGTCTTGCAAGAACTGAATTTAAGTTTTTCCAAAACACAATTTGAGCAGCGCAATCTTCCGATTGCATATCGCAAACAGCAATAGTCATAACGCGACAATACATGGAGTCATAAACATGACATGCCATAGTAGTCCAACCTTTAACACGTTTGACATGATCAAACATCAACCAAGCATCATGAAGATCTCCGCCAAGTTGCATTCGCTTGACCAAGTCCACTCCACTACCAAGTCCAACTTCTGACATTTTGAATACAAAAACTTTATCCATATCCGACCCTTGTCCTGGAAATTTATTCTCTTGAACAAATGCCCAAGTGCTTGTCCCCCTCAATTTCGTAATGCTATCCATAACTCCAAACCTCCTTAAGTATTTGAACGAAGTTACCTCATTTCGAATGTTTGGAGAGCTGAAGTACTTGCACTTGTCAAGAACTGGAAGCAGTTCATCAATGTTGAGGGTCTTCAACGGAACGCCATCTAGACGCAACAATAGTTCTCCCACAAGCTCTTTTGTAGCCTCTAACACAATTGAAGAGTTTGTTGCAACTGGTGTTCTCTCCATCTGTTCTCCAATAAGAATACGAGTTTTCTCCTTCAAATCTTTGAACTCACCATCTTTGACAGGATGTTCATGAATGCCAAGGTGTACAAATGCACGAGTAAAGTTGTATTTTCCAAATACGTAATATACTTTTGCAGAACATGTAGCAATACACGACGGAGGTTACTTGCACATTTTACAAATAAGCGTTGAGCCCCGAGGATGTGTACTTCCCACTTCCAACAATGACGGCGTGAATCCTTCCCATTCCAATTCATTGACAGGCTTGATTCGATGAATGCGACTAAGAAAATCACAGCTTGGATTAATGCACTGAAGATGTCCTATGCACGAAGATGTGCGGAATGATAATCCCATGGGATTTGTTATATTTGTTGTAATAGTTTTTGACCAGACATGGCCATCATACCGCTTATCCATCCCAAGCATTTGTTTAGCTTGAGATGGACCAGTGGAGGTAGTGAGTGGTGGAAACTCAAAAATGACATCACCATTAAAAATTGAAGGTAACACGCTTACTCTATGAATAGTAATAGAGTCATAATCAATTTTTTTCAAGACATTTCTACAACCCTTCAATGTACGCAAATTTCTTAAACAATCAATTACAGATGTAATGGATTTGCTACCACTAGAGTGGTTGGCAGATAACGGTTCAGTAGAGGTTGGTAAAGTACTGAAGCTCGGCAATGTACCGAAGCTCGGCAATGAACCGGAGGTTTGTAAAGTATTCGAGCTTGGCAAGGTGCTCGAATTTGGGAAAGTACTTGAGCTCGGCAAAGTACTTGAGCTCAACAAAGTATTTGAGCCCTGTAAAATACTTGATCTCAGCAAAGTTGACTTCAAACAAGAAGTCTTTACGCTTTGCAATTGCTCAGGAGAATTGTCGTCAGAGTCGTCACTAAGGATGGTGACATCATTCACAACAGGCTTTACTTTGACTTGCGATGCTAAAGGCCAGGCTAAAGGTGTTTGAAGAGAAGATGTAGATGACTGATGAGGTGTAAAAACACTCGAGGAAGGTGCCATGATGGATTCTCGTAATCCATAGACCCTAAATTTACCAGACTTGAGATGCCACATTCTACCAGAACCATCAGATGTAGAGACTTGACCAATTGTATGAGTAAGATCTCCACTACGCTCATCAAATACCTCTTCATCAATGTGAAGTGAGTCCTCGTTTAATTGGAACCTGAGACTTAACCGAAATGCGGATACAACAGCAAATCCATCTTCGCCCACTAGAAACGTTATTGGAACTCCTTCACCATTCGCTCTCACAACAACCATCCCTACAAAGTCTACCATCGCTCTGAAATTGAAGTTTTATGAAAACATCATTCTACTTTTAGTACATACTGCTCTGAATAAAACTGCTTTGAAAAGGAAAAGCATATTGTGTTCGAGACAAAAATATAGTGAGCAGGTATGATGAAGAATGAATGAATTTTTTTTACTACATCTTTAGTGAATGATGATTAGAAAATGGTTTGAAAAGCATAACAATGATGAATACTGACAAAGAGTGTAAGAAGTATCATTAATATTAACGTCTTCAAATAACCTCATTAAGAAAGGCAAGCAAACAAAAAACACATAATGATGACATAACAAACAATAAAATATATTAGTACCATATTTGTTAAAATGAAGAGAAATGTGAATAAGATAGCTAGATTAGTAATTAATGAAGTACAAAAATAAGCAGATTTATTGCTAATGAATTTAATAATTAATATGAGTTAGGAATAAGAAACCTAATAAAATCTGGTACATGTCACAATCTTTGTTTGAAGTAGCCAGCATTTAAAGCAAGCAACGGTTGAAGCAGACATCATTTGTATGAATTAGGGACAAGAAACAGTAGAAAATATAAGCATTTATTTATTTGAAAAATTACTATTTATGTTGATATTCAGGTATACTAGTATTAGAAGCGCCAAATCCTGAACTTGTAGGTTTACGTTATAGTAGAAGGTAGGGAGAGTACTCATACAACAAATTGCATTTACAACAATAGATCTGTTAGATTTCATAATTTGAATCAGGTATTGAGTAGTACAATTGTCATTTACCGTTGCCAGAGATGTTAAACTCTTCTTGTTAGTGGTTCTTGCTTGTCTTCTTTATTAGAGTTGTAGAACTGCATTGTATTATTTCTATTGTTCTGTAAGAAGTTTGAGTTTGCGTTGCATTAGCTTGGGCATTGGATATGTGTTATGTATTCTTGTTGCAAAAGGAGATTGTAGAGTACTAAAGATCTGTGAGGGGTGAGGGGTGAGGGGTGAGGGTAGTGCACCTAAGTTGTCACTTATTTGAGGTTTTAAATGGCTAAGCAAGATATTTGTAGACTCAATACTTGTTTGATCTGTTTTTAAAGTTAGTAGGAAGAATGATAAATAGTTTGGAGGTGATAGAGAGGGTGCTACCGTAATGCTTGCTATTTAGAGATGTATGTGTAGTAAATCAAATGCTTGAAGAAATCAAAGTACTTAAGTCTCAGGTTGCAACTTGTAGGCTGATAAAGAAGAAGAGAAGAAGACGCAAACTGTATTACACAACTCCCAAAGAAAGATTAAGAGCTAAGATGAGAGGGAAAAAAATTGTAAGCAGAGGTATACATAGCTATGGTGAAACGTCGAAGGCACTTGATTTTGGTGACCAAGAAGTGGACGACGTTGTTGGTGACCGTTCATTATGTCTCGTTAAGATTATTGAAGAACCATTGTCTGTGGTTGAAAGAGACGAGGGCAACCAAGATGGCGAAGAAGACGATGAGAACGAGGACAACCAAGATGGCAAAGAAGATGATGAAAGCGAGGATGACAATGAAGATGCAAATGAAGAGCCTAACTAGGATAGAGAAGACTTGGTATGTTCATAAGTATACCATATGCCATTTAATGATTTGCAGTCAATAATTTAAATAAGATGTAGATGTATTTTTTTGGAAATACAAAGGTTATGTACTCATTCTCTAATTGGCTGCAAAACTATATTAGTATGGGCTTAGAATTGTAGAAGAATGGACCACAGAATTAGAAGAGTGTGCGTTAAATGAATATGAATAGTTTTTTGTTAGATCTGAATTTGACATCCTAAACTTAATCATGCAGTTTGAGAAGACGATTCCAACAGTATATAGCATGTAAAAAACAGACACTAATTGAATGTTTTATGGCCCAAAACGAATTCAGCATATTGGAATCTTCTCTGAAATATTCAGAATCCGAAGATTTTTTGAGCAAATCTTGGCCTCCGTCTTTTTTGTCAACTTTGAGGATTTTTATAAAATCAGCCGTGAGTCCAAAAATTCTGAAATAAATTGAGGTTAAGTGTAAGGTTATAATCTAGGTCATCTGAAAATTTTGACCCTAAATCTTCAAAATCAGAATTCTTATTGTAAAGATTCTCTTGACCTGCATCTACCGATTTTGTACTCTTTTTTTTTTTTTTTTTTCTCTTTTTCCTTCTTCCTTAGTCTTGCGAACCGGTTGAGGTTAGGGTTTGGGTGCATCGGGTGAGTGCTCGTCGACGAGGTGTTGTTTTTGCTCACGATTGGTGGTAGCCGTATGTTCTAGATGGAGGAAGGAGAGTTTGCGGCGCGTTCGGCAATGGCTTCGCACCAATCGCTAGAAGATGTTCAGCCAGAGATTGAGGTTCACAATCATGTCTTTACCTTCATAATTTTGGTTTAGGAGTTTAGGAACAATGCTGAATATCACAGTAGAAGTGGCGGTGTGATTTCGAGAGTCCTTGTTCACGAGGATGCCCAAAACTGCGCCTTATTCTAAATCATTTCGGGGAGTCCTCGTTGACGAGGATACCAATAACTGCGCCTAGTATAGTTGAAAATGTAGTGATTCTTGAGTTGGATTCAACCATTTTCGAGTGTCCTCGTTGACGAGGATACTAAAAATTGCGCCTACTGTAGTAAAAAATGTTGTGAGCGATGAATTGAATACAACCATTTTTGGGAGTCCTCGTTGACGAGGATACTAAAAGCTGCGCCTAGTGTACTTAAAAATGTTGTATTTTGTAGGTTGTATTACACATATCCATTTCAAAAAGTCCTTTTTAAGGAAAAACCTACTGATGTTTCGAATCTGATTGAAAATGCTGTTATTGTTGTATCGTTTTAAACAAAGTCCTTTTAAAGGAGGATTTATACACCTTCTTTGCACCAATGCTAATATTTTGGTTTAGAATTTCGGCAGCTAATGTAGTCCTCGTTCACGAGGGTGTTCACAAACTAGACTACTTAGGCTGAATTTTAAATATAGATGTCATTTCATAACTTCCTAACACCTTTTCTTGTTTAGGGTTAGAATGAACTTTGAGCTCTTTTAGGGTTTACTTGTCAATGAATATACTTGTTGAATTTGTTTTTGGTCATATGATATGGTTTAGATCTTCAATAAAAAAAGGGCTATGGTGAATCCTTGTTCACGAGGAATCCTAGTCTTTACTATTATGACAATATTTGTATTGTATGTTATACTTGTGAGCCAAATTTTGTTTCGTCTTCATTACAAATAATTCAGCACTCATGTCATGTTTTTTGGAATGATTTGAACTAATCAAATGGACGAAGACAACGAAACTGAAATTATATATGATGAGGAGGACAGTGCTGAGAGGATTGTTGCAAGACAAACGAGAAGAGATGGAATATCCCCAATTGTGCTTACAGAAAGTTTTCCACCACCAATCACTGAGGTAAATGAAATTTCTACTTCTGAAGTTCATGTAATTTCCATTACTTTGTGTATGTGCAGTTTTTGAAAGAAAGAGCTTCCATGCACATCACTCTCTCCCTTCACAACCCTATCTTCAATTTTTCTAATTCAATTTCATGTGTTATTATTTTGAAGGTTGCATCTATTGATCTTGAAGATGATGATGAGCCAAGGCACAAATTTCCACCTAATGTAACGAGTGTGTTGGAGAGTGAGCACCTCCACCGCAAACAACTCAAGGTGGACACTATAGGACTCATCAACACATTACGCATCCAACCTATTACAAAGTCACGTCTTGAGATCCCTCTTTGTCGAATGATTGTAATGGACGAGGTTAGACCAGTTGGAGAAATGAATGTTCAAAGATTGGAGAGCGAGTTCATGAACGGTTATCGAGATGGTGATCGGGTTTTATACGTTTCACTATACAACAATTTTGAGAAAACTATGGATGTGACTGAGGAAGAAATTACAAGGTGGAGTCCTCATTGGCAACGTGTCAATGAGGAATTTGAGAAGGAATTGATGGCAGATGTCGACCTTGTCCAATTGAGAGGTAAGATGTTTTATGTATGGGATGGGAATCATCGTGTCTCCGCATGGATGCGACACATCACCAACTGTCATGATGGAGAACTCGGCTGGCACAAACGAGTCCATTGCATTATATTGGATCCAAGAGGTCAAGTGGCAAACTTGCTAAATGCAATGAGCGATGTCAATTGGTAAGTTTGTTGTTTTCTTTTAATATATACGTATTGCATCTAAATATCAATTTATTGACATTGACATTGACATTGACATTGACTTTGATTTCATTCTCATAAAAATGTATTGTATAGGTCTACGGAACATGATCATGTGAAGAGCACAATTCCAACTCGACTGCGTCGAATTCGAAATTTTGGAGTTCTACCCCTTGCTGATTTCAAAGACCTTATCTCACCCGACGAATACCAATACTGTGAGAAAGTGAAGGCGATGAGACCAAGTTGGTTTTCTTTGACAGTCAATGTCTTCATCTCCTTCTTGTATAAGGTACAACCATCTTTTCAATTTGCTTTTCTTGCAAAACCTTTTATTGTCGAATGGGACCGAAAGTATCCTCACATAGTTTGGCAGTCCAATTCAAAGTCATGTAACTTTTGCATGTAATGTCCAAATTTAATAAAACTAGTTGGAAAAGCTGCGCATAATAGTCTTGTTTTTGTGGTTCAATTTTCAGATTTATTGAAATTGTATTCAGTTTGTAAGAGCCAATCAAAGTTCACAGGTGCAGTTTCAATTCAGCACTCGACATTTTTAGGCTACAACTTTGAGGGCTTGTATCTTTGTCCTCCAAAGTCCGTTTTCAATCAAATTTGTTGTGTTTGGTTTGCCTTCAGATCTAGTTATTGTGGTAAAATTTTCATGTCACTCCAAGTTCTTTTGAATGGTTGGGAGCAATTTCAAGTTTAAAATTCAGTCATTCTTTTAGTTACAATGAACTTTGGCCGCCTATTTCTTCTTCATACAATGTCCGTTTTCAATCATTTTTGTTGGAATAGTTGCACATACTAGTCTTATTTTTGTGGTAAGAATTTCATAACAATCTAAGAAGTTATGGAAAACTGAGAAGCATTTTACTAGAGAGAGGTTCAGCCAAAGATGTGATATGGTGATCCTTTTTTCATTGTTTTTTGACATTTTGTACATGAAATCTGTAATTCCTTTGACATTCTTTTTTTCAATTGTAGTGGGAGATTGCAGTGGCTGCCGATGAAGCAGCTCGAGAGTACACATTGTGGACACCGCTCCAAGAAAGGACTGCTCCAAGCATTTGGGAGGCAATGAAGAGTGCCTCAGATAAGTTCATCAAGGCCATTCATGCCAAAGACTTTGACAAATACTTAGCGGTGGCAAATCCAAAGAATGAAAACGATTTTTTGAAAGAGGTATAAATTCATTCCTACCCTAGTCAAAGTTGCTATTTCTAAATTTATCTTGAGATTGTTATCTTTCAATCTAACAAAAATGTTCTTGTATGCTCAGATTGACCGTCATTTCAGCGAGAATCCAGTTCCCGAAATGACAATTGAGAAGCTTCAAAAAATTGCAACTGCTAACGTTGAAGCAAAGCACAAGGCACGGTGGTTACGTTGGTGGAATGCATCTTCATTGACTGTTCGACAATCTTATCGTTTTCGTGGGTCCAAAGATAAGGATCTCTTTTGGGATTCTTGGATCAACAAAGCATCATTTTGGGCTGAGGTATTGTACTATGACCAACAATCAATTTGTCTCTTACAGTTATCATGGTTTCATTTTATTTTGTTTTAAACATTCTCTATTTCATTTTAATAGATGGAAGAGGCAGTTGTTAAGATGGTTACAAATATTTGCAAAGACGACAACATTGTTGTAGATTGGACTATACAAGGTGTTCAAAAACCCTCTGATTACGTGGAGAGTTGGCGCATTCTTCTTTGGGACAAAGCTTTTATCCCATTCTTTGGAAACAAAGATCAAAAGCTTTATATATACCAAAAAATCTGTATTCAAAGAGTTCCCTGGAACTGATAGTGCAGTGAGACGCGTTGTATACAGGTACCAATACCATACATCCAAATTACTACACTTGTGTAATTGCTTTGGTCTTTCATTATTTAGTTTCTATTGTTTATTATATTTTGGTCCCTATTTGTTACCGTTGCTTCCAAAAGTTGATGAAAATGTTTTGTTTGTTTTTATTCTTTATGTTTCATGAACTACTTTTTAATTATATAACATTTTTCACCTCTACTTTAGGTACTTCATGCGAGTCTTACTATCCAAGAAAGCAATTTCAGCTGAAGCTGTACCGCCCTTTTTCCTTTCTTGGTTGCAAAAAGACTCCGATCTTTGTATGTTTACATTTGAGCAATTGAGGAAATTCAAAGCTACACATTTGGAAGCGGGAGGGTGGTACCTTGATTGTCACCGGAACTACACCCCCGATTCAGAGGTTGTTGAGAGGACAACTCTTGATGATGGAAAGCTTCCTCTTGTTGACCCTGACGATGCACAAGAAGTAAACCCCAAAGAAGCTCAACCACAAGACAAGCCACCGAAGAAAAAACGACTCACAAAGAAGGAGAAGGAAGAGATGGAGAGGGTGACAAAAGAGAAGGCGGAGAAGGAAGAGATGGAGAGGGTGACAAAAGAGAAGGCGGAGAAGGAAGAGATGGAGAGGGTGGCAAAAGAGAAGGCAGAGAAAGAAGAAGCTGAAAGAGAGAAGTCTCAAGCAAATGAGCTTGTAGCCATGCCTTCAGATAGTCATGAGACTACCCCCATGTCAGACCAAGGTCATGATGACGGCGTTGCAACCTTTGCTCCAGATTCCTCTTTATCCAATGTTCATCATGGGATTGGTAACCAAATTCGCAAGAAGAAACAATCCATGTTTCCTTCAGTTAGTTCTTCTATGATAGAGCCTCAACACTCTCTTCATGTCTTTGTAGAGTGCACTTCTCTCATCACTCTCTTGAATAGTTTACAAGATTCCAGTGGCCCTGATCCTCGATGGATAAGGTTGCACGATACTATAGCTAAGGTATTGTATTCTAAACCTTATTCTAAACCTAATTCCAACATTTTCCTTTCTATGCCATTGTTTTGAAAGTTTTAATTCTAACTTCATAATTATGAAATGTACAAATTAGCGCTTCTCGCAACCGTACTGTCACATCCAACTTTTGCAAGAAGTACAAGCATACAGGGCTTGATTTGATCATTGCAGACATTCCAGAGAACCTTCCTGTTCCAGGCATTTCAACTTCGATTCCAGACTGGAACACCCGCACAGAGAACTACGTTGAGACTCTCTTTGAGATGGCTGATATGTATTTGCATGATGACGGTGCCCTCCTACTTATACATTGCGATGACCGCAATTTGCTAAAGGAAGTTGATGAGTTGGCCGACCAATATGACATGAAGTTGGCCAAAGATTGGTGGGGGATCAATGAGCTACATCTTGCATCTGCACGGAATCCATCACTGACGGTAATCAAAGAATTTGCAAAATAGTTTTTGAGCATTTGTAAGGATTTGAAGGAATGGTTGAATTTAATTCTATATGCTTGCATTGAATTTATGGTTTTATAAATACAATTTTTTTTCTAATATTCAACTTTTCAATGTTTCCAGTCTGTTCGATTTTGGATTCAGTTGTTCATTCGACGGGAGATTCCTTCACGGTTTTCATTCTAAGAAAATCGTGACTCTTCTTATGATGGTGAGCCTTTAGAGAAAAACGATGCTCTATTCAATCTTACGGACATTGAAAACCTCTCTATGAATGAGAAAGTTCCATGGAGAGGTCCACGTGAGAAGAACTTACCCTTCATGCGAGATTTCATCCTACAATTTTGCAAGCCTGGAGATATTGTCTTTGATTGCAAAGCTACAATAGGTATTTTTTTTTTCTACAAATTTAAGTTCTATTCATCATTCTTTAGAACTCAATTTTCATGATTTATTCATATATCTTTTGTTTTCTATCTGGCTCATCCATCAAGGCTTGTTTGGAGACTGGACGACACATCCTGGCTTTAGAAGATGATCCTCTCATTTTCAAGGCTATGATTGCTCCATTTGCCCCTATCACAGCCTCTATTCCTAAAAGCAAGGGCAGAGTCATTACTCCACCATCTGATCAGCCACCGACAAAGAAGCCAAAGAGGAATCGATTCACTTCTTGTGCGTAAGTTGTGATTCATTTGTTTTATCACCATTTTTTACTTTATGAGTATATACTTAAATGATTTCTACATTGTATTTGACCAATTTTTTTTGGTCTTGTAGAAGTGCTATAGTAGAGCAAGTGCAAGATGCAAATGACCGAAGTCCACCTTTCAATTTCAATCTCCCAATTTATGCAGAAAGGATTGCTCAAGCATACATTGACGCCCCATCACCAATAGCAAATCAACGCAAACTTCAATACAATCCAAAGGTAAAGAAGTTCTTGGATATAGAGGCAAGTGAAGGAGAGGAATTTGAAATTGAAGGTTCAACTTCTAGTGATGATCTTTGAGTGGTTTTCATTTTTCAATATATTTCACTATTGTGGCTCAAAATTGCTCGATAGTTTTATAGCATTTGCTTTAATATATTTATTATGCACACAATTAGTTGTATGCTCTCAAATTTGAATGATATATCTAAGTGACATACATATTTTATTGTATTATTTCTTCTATTTTTTGTGAGTATTTAACCCTAAACCACCCAAGAGGACCAATTATAGTGTCCTCACATAATGTAGCAATCTAATTTAAAGTGCTATAACTTTTGCATCCAATGTTTAAATTCAGTAAAACTTGTTGGAAAAGTTGCACATATTAGTCTTGTTTTTGTGGTTAAATTTTCAGATTGATTGAACTTGTATTCAGTTTGTAAGAGCCAATCAAAGTTCACAGGTGCAGTTTCAATTCAGCACTCGACATTTTTAGGCTGCAACTTTGAGGGCTTGTATCTTTGTCCTCCAAAGTCCGTTTTCAATCAAATTTGTTGTGTTTGGTTTGCCTTCAGATCTAGTTATTGTGGTAAAATTTTCATGTCACTCCAAGTTCTTTTGAATGGTTGGGAGCAATTTCAAGTTTAAAATTCAGTCATTCTTTTAGTTACAATGAACTTTGGCCGCCTATTTCTTCTTCATACAATGTCCGTTTTCAATCATTTTTGTTGGAATAGTTGCACATACTAGTCTTATTTTTGTGGTAAGAATTTCATAACAATCTAAGAAGTTATGGAAAACTGAGAAGCATTTTACTAGAGAGAGGTTCAGCCAAAGATGTGATATTGTGTTCTTTTTTTATTATTTTTTGACATTTTGAACTAATATTGGAGATAAGATGAGTCAAGTGAGTGATATTTCCTTTCACCAATGTGATTATATTCTAGTTTTGAATCACTATGTAGTTCATTTTTTTCCTTATTTGAGTAGGTTCAAGGTTTAAATTTGACGTCCGAATGTGTTTTTAGGAAAACTTCACCAATTTTTTCCAATACTAAAATATTATAATCTTCCAATTTGTGCAGTCAAATCACCCCAAATTTGATTTACATTATCATCAATATGCACACTATAAGATTGTACAATTGAGATTTTCATACCTTGCTAACATTTAGACTTATCACACTAAAAAAAAAAGTTTTTTTTTACATGATTAGGCCTTGGGTGGTTTACAGTTAATTTCTTCTTCTATGCATTTTCTCAAAGAAAAGATTTGTTTGTAAATGTTTCACAACTACCTATAATCTTCACAATTGCAATATCATGCCAAAACTATATATATCATTTATTTGATGGTATTGTACTATTATAGTTTTTCATTCAATCTCTTTGAAACTACTTCATTTTTCTATTGTAAGATTTAAATGACTCTAAACCAAAGAATTAGATGTTCTACTTTTCCTAAAGCAATTAATCATCATTTTCTTAGTTATCCTAATTTTTTTAAATCCAATGTTATGCATGTTCTTTTAGTATAAAAATTAAATCCTAATGACAAGTACATGATAATAGGGTCTCTCATATTTCATAAATTAAACTATAATACACTATTTTTGACTCTCCAAAATCTGCTCCCTACTCTTATAGAAGGCTTTAAATGTCTGAAAATTAATAAGTATAATGCTTACACTATATAACTATTAGGTCTAAGCTTCTAAAATCCCACGGCTTTAGGTCCTATTTGGATTAAAAAATTCAATTTCAAACTTTTTGAGACAAATTGATTACACGGTTTTAGGTACCCTTTTTCATAGTAGCAGGACTAAGGAGGGATTTTTTTCCCTAAAATCCCTGCTCTGTGCTCACTTTTTTTTGCTCTCCGCTCCCTGCTCCTCGCTCTCTGCTCACATACCAGCATTCCTCCATCACTATCCCAAAACCTTTCCTAGTTGTCCTTGGCAACTTGCTAGTTTGTAAGTTGATTTTTTGTTCACTCATTTTTCATTATATTTTGCCCTCATTTTTGTTTATAATTAAATAGAAATATTTGAGAATAGTGATTTAGCTAGAAGTTGTTATAGAATAATTTGGTGGTAGTTAGGAATCTTATAAGTTGTGTAGGTCTTTATTATTGTCAATGTTTGAATGAATCTTGTATCAATGATTTGACAAAGTTAGTTGTTGAGAGATTTTTTTTTAGTTGTATCTTATGGTGGAATGAATAGGTGAATATTTCATTGATTATGTTTAGTGGATTCCTATGGTGATTGAATAATTGATTCTTGTGGAGGATATCAATAGTTTGCTCACTTTGTTTTGATCTTTTGGGGTCAGATCTGTCATCAAGTTGGAATACTAGAACTTAGACGTAGCTTTGAAAGTTGAGAGTTTCAGCCCACATTTTATGGAGGTAATATTATGCTTCTTCCAATGATGCTAATGTTGCTAGTTTCTTTTTTGTGCAATTCTAATTGTTTGGCTAGAAATGCTTAGAGCATATATTCCTTTCCAATTAACTGAATTTGTTAATTTTGACTACAACATCATTTTGATGCCATCTTCTTTGAGGATTGTAGGATTGAGAATCTTGAAGATCTAGGGTGCTTGATTTACAACTCCAATTTTGAGAGGGTTCAAGGTTAGTTTTCAGTTCATTTTTTAGCAGATGATTTTGGATACACTTTATTTCCTGGTTTTGTTATTTCTAGTATTTGTAAATGGCTGCCTAATTTAGGCTATACTAAATTTTTGTATCTGTTGGTGGTTAGGATTTAGAGTGCACGATGTCGTTCAAGGTTAAACTATTCTCTATGGAGCATGAGTGGAGCACTCCAGAGAAGATTGGTCCAATTATTGCTAAGGAAGGCGAGTCCTATGCCAACCTCCGGATCAGATTGGAAGATGTAGATGTGGTAGATTGGCCATTTGTGTTTTGGGATGTGGAAGACAAAGTGAAGATTAATGTGAAGCTTGAGAAGCTTAACACCATCTTGCCAGAGATGTACATCATTCTTGTGGAGTCTAAGGCAGTTGATGTTTGTAAGCGTCATCGTGTTGGTGGGGAGTCCTTTGTTTTTGAATCAGCTCCATATGAGGCAACAAAAGTTGAAGGTGTTGCTTGCCAACATGCTGCTGTTGAGGATATTTCAATAAATCCAGCAGCTTGTTCCAGGGTTAGTTCTTCAAAATCCAGATCATTGCTAAAATTGCTTTTAATTCCAAAAGAAGTTATGGAATTTTATTTTAGAGGAGAGGACAAATTGAGGAATGAACTTAAGTAGATTTCCCTTGAAGACCACAATTGGTCCCTAAAGTCTTGGGATCAAGATGGGGTTGGAGTTCTAAAAGTTTATTGTGAAGAATGTTGCAAGGATATTGGGGGTGGTAGTGGTGGTCATACAAAAATCATTGCTTCGAATTTGTTTTCAAATTTCCACAAAAGCCATTCAATGTCAAATGGACACATACGTAGTTGGTGTAGAAGGAAGGGTGTTGATTTTTGTAATCATCCTCAATCAGCTGCGCTAAAAGGGAAGACAGTCATATTGACTGCTGCAGATCACAAAATTTTGATAGATGAGGGTGTGAAAGCTGTAGATGGTGTCAATCAGAGTGTTTTCTCAAACCCTCTTCCTTTTCTGGTAGTCGGAGACCCTGATTGTGGTGAGGTTAAGAGCTTCTGGTTTAAAGTGAAGTGTACTTACTGTGGGGATTTTTTCCAATTATGTCCTCCAAAAAGAAACCTTGAAGCTAACCTCAAGAACCACCTTTGTGGGACAAAACATGAGAAAGCATTAGAAGATGCTCACAATGCCAAGAACACACGTCCAGCATTGACCACTAGCAAGAGGGGAAGGCCAACTCGAAAATCAAGTGGTGTTGTCAATTCAAACTAGAAGGATTTGCATGCTTGGTTTAGAAGTGGTGAAAACAACAACCAAGAAGGTGAATCTCCCTTATTGGATCGTTCTCATTTGTTTGGATTAATGTGTTGAGGGTTTAGAGGACCTACATGTGTATATGCTGGTAATACTTATGTTGTGGATGGTTTACTTAATGATCTACATTTTGGTGTCAATTGGTATCCTGAACCCCATCTTTGTCAATCATTTCAAGTAGATAATAAGTCTGTCAACATCAATGGTACATTTAGACACAAGGAATGTGCTCGATTTAGTACATCTGGCACTTCCTTCCCTGATTTCTATTGTAGTTTTTGTAGCCGAATTTGGCTAGAGTAGGATTTCAAGATGCGTGTAGTACGTGAGGATAGAGCCTTAGAGAAGCGGGGTACTAGGGGTACAAACAAGGGACACAGATTGGGGTATTTGCAAGTGAATGAGTTATCAAGTCACTACAACAAAAGCAGTGTTTTATGACTACAAAAAACGACTGCAGTGAGTCGTAAAATCAAAAAATATGACTCACGCAGAAATCACTGTAGATGACTTGGAATATAATTGACTACAGTCGTTTAGAAGCAGTCGCTTCAGACATCAGTCATATAAGTTGAGGAGTATAAATACCCACAATTAGCCATAGTATGCCAACAAGACGTATATTTTGACTTTCTTTGACTTTTTCTTGAACTGCCCAGATAAATGAAAAAATCCTACGTGGAATATGATTGTGTTGAGTCATATTTTTTGATGACATGAATATGACTGTGGTCAGTTATATTTTGTAGAATATGATTGTGATCAGTCATATTTTGTGGAATATGATTGCGTTGAGTCATATTTTTTAATGACGTGGAATATGACTGCGGTGAGTCATATTTTTTATTATTATGGAATATAACTGCGGTGAGTCATATTTTTTGATGATGTGGAATATGATTGCGGTGAGTCATATTTTGCAGTCATGTGGAATATGACTGCAGTGAGTCATATTTTGTAGTCATGTGGAATATGACTGCGATGAGTCATATTTTTTGATGATTTGTAAAACGACTCTTCTAAGTCATATTTTTCAGTCATATTGAGAGCACCTAGTCATTTTTTGGAAATTATTATAATCATTTTGTGACTTCAAGTAGTCATTTTTTTATTGATATGTATTTTGAACTATGAATTGAATAAATCATACAACAGTTGTAGGATACCTAAACATATTTGCAATCATACATTAAAATGATTTAACAATTGAATAAAAGATTTCATGTAGTTAAAAACAAATACATATGATTTTAAAGATATACAAGAAATAATTATATTGGAGAGGGAATATATAAGAAGGAATGTGACTCCTTTCAATGACATTTATAATTTATTAGTCACAAATACAAAATATGTATATCACAATGAATTATTTACACAAGTCAATAGAGACTATATTTCTTACAATAATATGAAGTGAGTTGCAAGTAGCCTCCAACGACTTTGTTCCAATTTTGTTGCCTACATATACAATTAAAGAAATAGGAGGTTAATTTTTAATGAACATACAACAAAGCTCAATCTTCAAAAGTTTACAACAATAGAAAATATGTAATACAAATTTAGGGTAAGAAGATAAACAATGGTGATGCAAAGAACAAGAAAAAAAAAGGCAACAAGCGCTAAAAGATAACAACAAATACAAGTTAAGATGCACAAAAAACAATGAGCAACTACTAAGAGGTAACAAGAAACAACAAAAAAGAATTAAGATGCAACAAAAAGAAACAAGAAACAAAAAGAGAGAACAAAAAGGAAATAAGAAGAAGAAAGAATTAAGATGCAAGAAGAAAAAAAAAAAAGCAAGAATGAAGATGCAACAAAAGACAACAACTCTAAGAAGTAAGAGTAACTCAAGATGCAACAAAAGACAACAACTAAGAAGCAAGAGTGAATTCAAGATGCAACAAAACACAACAACTAAGAAACAAGAGTGAACTCAAAATGCAACAAAACACAACAATTAAAAAACAAAAGTGAACTCAAAAAGAAAAAAGAAAAAAGACAAGAGACAACAAAAGGTAAGGAAGAAGAGTCAAAAGAAGTAGTGACTAGGATTTCAAAATCCTAAAAAAATGACAGCTAGGTTTTGTGAGCCCCAAATTCGTCACTTGGGACTCATTGTTTTCTTTTTTTTGGTTTATTACAAATTAAGGCATAAAATACTACAAAAAGCCCAAAAAAGAGTGTAGAACCAAAATAGGTATGTCACGTACCAGTATAGCATTTGGTCATAAATAGCCTTTTATCCATAGATTACCCATAAAACCCACTTGTATATAGGTTAGAACCCGTAATTAGTGGAAAACAATAGGGCTACTGGGAACTTACCCAAAATAGCCCAAAACCTAGTGCATGTGACCATGATAGGCTAAATTAGTCTTAGGAGAGTCAGGGAGGTCCCCACGTAAATCTCCAAAGATAGGTTCTAGTTTCCCCATTCCACCGACGAAACATTAGGAATCCAAATTGTTAGCTTGCAGGTGTTACTTGTCCCAGACAGGCCGCATGGAGGAATCCACAGCTGCCGGATAGTGTTCTCGGATCTGGAACATGTCGGGACATCCATGGCAAAACCCATTCGCCGAGATTCCCTCACATGTGAAAGATTCCCTGACTACTAGTGGTTCAACCGAAGTCAGTTTTTCACCTCGCCACCAACTCTCTGCCAGAATAGCCTAAGACTTGGCACGTGGCTTGGGGGACTCCATGAGAGGTCCCCAAAAAAGTCTCGGTTTTTTCTGATCTCCAAAGGGTTTTTTTCCGAGCGGTCAACCGCCAAAGGCCATGTTGGGAAATTCATGGAAAATACCCAGGCCGCGGTAAAATCTCACTAAAAATTAGACTAGCATATTTTATGTTAATAACGCGCCCCGACAAATTTCATGGTGTTCCAATAGCGGGAAGCAGCCGAAACTGACAACATCCCCCCAATTAATAATTACATCAAGATCTTTGCGGGGTTGACCAGCGTCCCGGGAACGTACAAAGCCGGAACGAAGACATCAAGGAGCCTTTTCTTACTCCCTAGAGCCTCCCCAACAACCCTAGCTAGTTACCCAAGCCAAAAGAGGTAAACCCCAAAAGTTAGGTTTTTACCCTTTTAATTGGCTCTAGTTGGCACTAGTTTCCGATGGGTTTTTTGTGATAGAAATAGGGGTCAGGGATCTCTTAGGCTAGAAATGGCATTCTGAAGCCATTGGCGCAATCCATTTGCAATTCCGAGCTAAACTCCAAAAGTTAAAGGTTAGGACCAGCGTAAAACCCAAAATTAGGTGAAAATCTCAAATTTGGATGAAAATCCGGATGGATGAGGTTACTCGTCGAGGGGGGGAGTGGGCCCTTGGAAACCTATAAAAGGGGGCCCTTCTCTCTCCCAAAACACCCCCAATACTTGTTTTGGGTCCATGGGTCCAAGTTATCTTGGAATTTTTGGCGTTTCAAGCCAAGAAACCTCTACGGTGTTTTCGGAGCACTTTTGGCTCCCCTTGTTGTTCTGTTTCAAGCTCTTTGAAGGTCCTTTGAGGTCTTTCCATCTTACCTTGTACTTGCTGTGAGTCAAGAGGGTTTCATTTGCTTTTTGTGCATCTTGTACTAATCCTAAAGTTACCCCCCACCGTACCTTGGCGATGCCGCTTTGGGGGGCCTTTAGTGTGTAAAGTATTGCCTGGTTTATGCTTACTTTGTGGGTACAGTTGCCTCGTGTGTACACCCTGACCATAGTCACCCCTTCCGTGTTGTTTGTGTGTGGACCCCACCGTCCATGAGGCGGCAAAGCTTTGAACTTACAACTTACCCCAGTCTTAGAGTGTGTGTCAAAATAGGCCCAGACGGCGGAGCTTTGAACTTAGGGACATTGCAAGTCTTAGAATTGGTGTCAAAACCAACCTTACGGCGAAGCTTTGAACTCCTACGTATTTTAGTTCCAAAGTTTAGTTCCCAAGACCTTCTTGGGAAAGCCCAAAGTTTAGCCCCCAAGACAAGTGTGTTTATTTTCCTTTTTTTTTAGTGGTTGATAGGCCCCCGGGCCCAATTAGAAATAGAGAGGTCTTTTCCTTTTGCTTTGACAACAAAAACCCCGTTCCTTTTTTAGGAAAGAAAATCTAGTCTTGGGGGAGACCACCCCCAAGAAACAAAGTCAGCCAGCCCTTAAAACGCCAGCCAACACCCTCAAACACCAGCCAGCACCTTCAAACACCAGCCATCACCCACAAACACCAGCTAGGGGCGTCGGGACTGGGGTGTCGGGACTGGTTCACCGGGTATTGGGGGTCGGGACTGGGGCGCCGGGTACTGGGGAGTCGGGACTGAGGGTCGGTGCGGGCTGGGGAGGGTCGCTGCGGGCACTGGGGAAGGTCGCTGCGGGAGAAGGGGGGTCGCTGTGGGCACTCGGGAGGTCGCTGCGGGCACTGGGGAGGTCACTGCGGGAGAGGGGGGGTCCATGGAGTCCAGGGCTTGGGGAAAGGGAAAGAGGAAAAGAGGAAGAGGGAAAGGGAAAGTCCAAAACAAAACCCAGCCCATAACCGTAATTAGGGGGGGGAGGAAAGGACTAAAAGTTGGGATTAGGGGAGACTTAGGAGGAAGCTAAGGCCCTTAAGGTCAACGGGGAAAAGGGGAAGGAAGGAATAGAGGCGACATCTCCGCGGCCATACCTGCAAAACACGCACCTCTCACTCTCTCATCACCACCAAAACGACAAAACAAGAATGGTAGGAGATTAAGAAGAAAGGTTGAAATAGGAGTGAGAAGGAGAGAGACGATCCATAGTCACTTCGATTAGAGTGCACGGGAATCCCCAAAGCTTTCCACGGCCATTAGAAGGGAGATTAGAATGACGCAAAGATAACAACATAAGAGGGGGGGTTGAATTTGCAAGGAGTTAGCGTCATAGCGTAAGACCCCCATTAAGGGGTTGGTGGGAATAGTACCAAGGCAAAAGAAAAGGGGGAGATAAGGAGAGGAGAGAATGCCGTAGGGTACTAGAGTGTAATGTTTTCCACAACTAAGCCGTAGGCATTTGACCACTTCAAGATACGTGTCCACTATGGAATACGAGCACACGGCTGGAGGTATGGAGGAAAATGCCGCACATGCGAACGACGATCAAGTAAGTCAGTAAACTGATCCCCGGTGCTTTTTTCCCTTCTAATTTACGCTAAACTCTGTTAGGTAGTGATTAATTTTGATTAGCAAATAGGAATTAGGGGGGACCTTGAGTTTAGACATAGAAGGTTATCGATAGGACTCGAAGGATCTAAACCCATTTCATACGTAGAAGTTGACCATAAAAGCAACCAAATTAGACTAAGATAGGATAGGACTAGGAACCAATAACCGTTAAGGTCAGAACTCAACCAAGAAGTAAACACTAGATCAAGACAAGATAAATTAAATTAGAAGATTAAATTAGGAGATAAATTAGATAAATTTAATTAGGAGATAAATTAGATAAATTAAATTAGGAGATAAATTTGGAGATAAATTAGATAAAAGATAAATTAAATTAGAAGATTAAATTAGGAGATAAATTAGATAAATTAAATTAGGGGATAATTTTGGAAAAAAGATAAATTAAATTAGGGGATAATTTTGGAAAAAAGATAAATTAAATTAGGAAAAAAGATAACTTAGATTAGGAAAAAAAACCAATCAACTTAGGAAACCATGGAAGGGACTTAGGCAATCCCTCCTTAGTCTTAGGAAAGGTCAATTAGCCTCAGATTCCCATAGATTAGGATAGATTCGGTGGTAGTTCGCATAGGCTGCCGTTAGGGGACGGTCAGCCCGAACTATTCCCTCGCCAATTGGGGGCAACTCCATTGTCACCTGTGGAAACTAGGAACTTAGTAAAGAAGATCCATTGCTTGGAAGGCACAATGGACCGACGCTTAGTCACCCGTTAGGTTAGAATTTAGTTAACCCCTAGAACCTGGTTGTGTCCGATTAATTACCAAGGATGGGTAATTAAGCGCCCACAGGGTTTCAAAACCCTAAAAAGTGGTGGCTAGGGTTTCAAAACCCTAAAAAAATGACAGCTAGGATTTCAAAACTCTAAAAAGTGATGGCTAGGGTTTCAAAACCTTTAAAAATTGGTGATTAAGTTTCAAAATTTTAAACCATTAGGAAAAAAATGAACCCCAAAAGAGGCCGCTACACAATGCAAAAATTTGAATGGCAATGACCTTCTCAACTCACTAATTGAGCCAAGATTGCATGATGGGCTCACATATTTGTCATGATGGCTCAAGATTACGCAACCCATCTCCACGATCTTAGAAATCAACGGTTCACAATTTGGGGGCAAAAGTGTTCCATCCTTGTTGGAAGTCGACGTGGATCCTTATTGGAGGTCGACCTGGAAAAGCTGGAGGTCGATTTTGGCGCGAAGCTGGCACCAGTTCCCCTGCTGCCTCGCCTAAACCCTGCCCCTACTACCTCGCCAAACACATATGTAGTAGAATACATTTTTATTATATTTTTATTGACAAATGTAACATTAACAAGCATTTTATCGTAGTCCAAAAATAGAATTGAAGGAATTTATTATTCTGTTTTGAATTTACTTGTTGGAAGAGAAATGCAATATATAGATATGGGGTGGTAGGAAGTAGAACAATCCATGTGGGATATGTTAATTGGAATTAGTAGAAGCTTGAGAACTCATAGTGAAGTCAAATTAACATATCCCACATGGTTTGTTCTACATCCTACTACTCCATATGTACATAAAAAGCTTCACTTCCTAATTGAAAACTCAAAAAACAAGTAGAAAACGCATTTGAAGCTATGAGAGGTAGATTTCAAAAGATTCAAATGTGTTTTTTTTATATCTCAATTTTTGAAGGTGGAAATAGCTATAGACTACATACTTGATTGAATTCATGTGCGCTCTTTGTGCGTCAACTGTGTAGAAATGGCCCGGCCCGGTCTCCAAAATTGCATTGCAAAGCCACACTTGCCGCACATTGAAGCGCTTCAAAATTTTGGTGGATGGAGAGTCTCATGCAAGCCAAGAAGAAGAAGGCACAAGAATTGGGGGGATGAAGAGTCTTATGCAAGCCAAGAAAAAGAAAGCACAAAAATTTGAAATGGAGATACTCAATCTTTCAAGGAAATTGTGATTCATGATGGCTCCATCATGAGAGATGGAGCACACGCCTTTCACAAATTTTAAGATGACAAGTGGCCACAAGTGGCCACATGCAATCCTACATGATCGTTCTAATGAGGATGTGGCTATTTTCATACTCATGCAATTAGTATTAAAATTAGTAAGAAAACTCGTGGCCTCTTTTGGGGTTCATTTTTTTTCTAATGAATGGCTTGTCTATATTTTTTTTGATTGCCCATGTTTTTTTTAGGTTGCCCAAAAACAAAAAAATGTTACTACTATAAAAATATGACTAATAATATAATTCAATGTTCTCAAACGAGTTCCCTACCGTTCCCTATGAAATACTTTGGTGTTCCCAACGAACGTATAATATATGCCCATGAAGTACAAGACCCAAGAACGACTGGCAGTCATATTTTGTAGTCATATTTCTCCCCAAGGTATTGACCTCCAAGAATATGATTGTGAGTAGTCGCTAGTCATCCTTTGTCATATTTTTGCAGTCATAAAACACTGCCGTTGTTGTAGTGAGTCATAGTAGGGTAATTACTATGAAATTAAGGCTTGAAAAAATGTATCACTGGGTAGTAAAAGCACGTATTGTACAATTGAGGGTTAAAAGGCCTACTTTAAAAGAGGCTACAAAAGAAGCGTCTAGTACTCAAAATTTGTTTAAATTTTGTAATGACATCATTTCTACTCATAGATCAGGTGCATTTGGGAGGAAGCTTGCGCTTTGGAATTTCATGAGGGATGTTGCATCCAACCTAAATAGGAGTAAACAAGAATATAGGTTTTCAAGTAACACTAAGTCTTTTGGTCAAGCTATGAAAATATATGGGGATAGGAAGATGTGTGATTTATTTTCATTGAACTTTTCTGGTCCAACATTTAATACAATAAAAAGGGAAAATAAGAAGGGTGTACAGTTTATTCCTGGAGAGCATGCCACGATTTTTGCCTCAGTGGCACAAATATATAAAGATGCAAAGGAAGTCCATGGGATTGTAGGAGCAGTACCTATTATACTAGCTGAAGATGAAACAAAGGTTAAATCAAAGGTAGCATGGGAGCAGAAATGGGATGCCTTGGCTGGATTTTGTGGGATGACAGAAAATCATGTACGTATTCCATCATTTAAGCCTGTTGTAGGGGCTAGAGAGGTTGGTTATAATAAAATTGTTGAAAGTTTTCGTACTTACAAGGTGGGAGGATTTGCCAGGGTGATTGTGGTGAACCCACTACACGACAAATTACCGCAACTTGTTTTGGTGGTTTGCAATACATGTAATTGTTTTGATTCCTCATGGGTTCGAAAGCAATGGTGAACTATTGACCAATTGAGGGATAAAGAGTGCAAGTCATTAGTTGGGCCAATTGTAGGCCATGCAAGTGATGGTGATTCAAGAAGGCGCCAATTAATGTTGGAGGATTATAAGATTATAGTTGGAAAATGATTGAAGGTGAATTAGGATGGTTGGCTGCTAATAGCGGGATTAGATGCTATTGGTGATGCATTTGGTCTCCATGACCAAGACTACATCCATAATGGGAAGAAGTTAGTTAATCCAATGGATTCCCCGGTAAGGGTCCTCCAACTAGGTGGTGATGTTGCTTGTCTTCAGCATTTAGGTCTTGTGTATAACAAATTTACATTTGATGAACATGGACTGAAAACTGAAGATATAGATAGGAAGGATAGACAGAATTAGGCATCTGCCCAACGTATATGCCAAAGAAAGACCCGAATGTGCTTAGCTAAGTTGAAGATAACACCTGATGTTCATCTAGAGCGCACATTAGGTACAGAGATGTATTTAGAAGTGTGTGCAGATTACATAGATATTTTTGCTTTTCCTCTACTTGATTTGAGATCTAGGTTAGTTCTTGCTGCAAAAGTTTTTTTTTTTTTTCGCCTTTGGAAGCTTTGGCTCCAACATGGTAACCATTCAGTTTTTGGGAATTCTCAAAAACCTAATGCATTTGAGAACTTTGTGTCTCAACAATGTTTTATTGATGTGCAACTCTCATGTCATTTTGTGGTTTTGTTAGTTACTCACTTTAGGGACAAGTATCCACATTTGCCTATCCCTCTCCATCTCACAAGTAGTGATTCTTGTGAATTTTTTTTTTCTAAAATTGGTGGCATGGTAGGGGTAGAGAGGGCTTATGATTTTCATGAGTTGGTGGGGTCTACAAATACCTTAAACCGATTGGCAGATATTGAGTATGGCAACAATGGATTAAAGTTTGGACATGTGCACAACAAGATGGAGAATGTGTGGGCAAAATTGCACCCTTTAGAGGATGGTGAAACTCCTTGTGACTTGGGAGACTATAGTCTGATTTGTGGAGATGAACAAGTCATCCAAGCATTGCAAGAAGGCTTTAAAGAAGCTTAGAAACTCTTGCGAATTCTGAACATGGCCCCTTCAAGTGTAGCAAAAAAAAAAAGAATGGTTTCATTCTCCATGGAAGTTTGAAAAAGCTGACAGTAAACATTTAGCATTTGTGCCAAGCAGATCACCTATTGCTGGTGAAGATGGTGATTCAGAGGTACTTCGAGAGGCCTTGCAAGTGCCATCTATGGTAGATTCTGAAGAAAATGGTGAGAATTCTAACTTTCACTCTCTCCTTGAAGATGTTGTAGAAGATGAATTTGTAGATGATGGTCTTGATTCTTTGGCATTACTTGAAGAAGAAACTCGTGATGTTTTCAATGAAATGCTAGATTTCCAAGAACCGCAAGTATCTACTATGGTTATTCCAAATCAGATTGTACCTGTAGTTGAATTTGGAGGCTGTCAAATTTATAAATCTACCTTAGTGTCACAATTGAATGGAAATCCTTTTCTTTCCAAAGATAAGTTAACAAGGGTGCATAATTCAATTTATTTTAATAATAGTGAAGACTACATTTCAGCTGTTGAATCTACTAATACATGCTTATTAGGACTTGGTTCTGACTGTGGTTTTTTTTTTTACAAAGAAGTACCTTAACAAAATCTTCTACAGTAAAGTCTGCTTTGAAAAGAAAAAGGGGGCAAGGTGCATGAAATGGAGCACCTTCTAGTATACTTGAGGGTGTAGATGAAGGAACTTGGTGGGTTGGGCGGGTTCAAAAAATAAGAAGACGAATTGGGACGAAGTGGGGCTTGTCTAGACAACCTATTGATCTCATAAACGGACCTATTCAAACTAGTAGAAAAGGTATTTCTTCACCCTCTGCTATGGTACTACTTAATTGGTTTAGCAAAGCCATTGGACATTGCAAATTTAAGTATGACCATTCAGACCACAAATGGATAGATGTTGATTCCATAATTGCAACTGTGACTTTAACATATAATGCAAATTCTAAAAAAAATTCATTAGATCAAGAGGTACTTCGAGAGGCCTTGCAAGTGCCATCTATGGTAGATTCTGAAGAAAATGGTGAGAATTCTAACTTTCACTCTCTCCTTGAAGATGTTGTAGAAGATGAATTTGTAGATGATGGTCTTGATTCTTTGGCATTACTTGAAGAAGAAACTCGTGATGTTTTCTCTTAATGAGTTTGTAGCTACAAGAAAATAAATTTTATAAAGGCATTCTCATTTTGCATCTTTAAGGTTATTGTATAACATTTTTGTTTAAAGTATGGATTAAGGTTCTTGAGATTGGATGAAAAAATTACAATTGAAGCATAAAGTTGATTAAAAATTGGCAAATTCATTTGTACTATTTTATTCATTTATTAGGTTTTGAATTGTTTTTTCATACTTAATAATTGGAGTTCAGATTTTTAGGGTAAGTTTACATTATAGAATATTGTATCTAGAATAAGTGTGTAGTTTTGGACATAAAATTGTGTTTGGCTAGGATTTTAATGTAAGTTATCATATAGTTAACAAAAATTTCAATTTGGAATTTTAGAGTTTTCATTGTTTATTAGTATTGAGTAAAATGTGTTGAACATTTATAATATTGATAGAATTAGATGAAAAGTGTAATGAATTGGCATGTAGCTAGTTTGTTGTATACATGTGTTGGTTGTGTTGTTATGATTACCATGGTGCAGATTATAGATGGTCACTTTACTTGGGGATGAAGATCATGGCAACTTAATGAAGCTCTATAGGCGGTTTATCTTAGGGAGGAGATGGATTGGTACAAGTTAGCCAACATTACAGTTGTACATACAACATCAAAGGGATAGCATGATTTGGAATTGTTGTTTTGGTCAAGCTACTGATCTACAATAAATATACACACAACATCGAAGGTGTAGTTTGATTTGGAGATGTCACTATTGGTTGAGCTGTTGATTTGTAGTAGTTGTGTGGAATCTTCTCCATGTTTTGACACCCTAAGCTTTATATTGCTTAAACTACTTGTACAAATGCTTGTAAATGTTTGGAATTATCTTTTATATGCTAGTGTTTTATAAACACTCTTTTGTTTTTTTATCCTAAATTCAAAACCATTGCAAATAGATATGTATAGATAAAATATAGTATTTTTCTATATTTAAGGTCATATTTTTATGTGAATCTATAGTGTTTTTAGAATGTCAATTTTTCATGCTATTCATGTTATATAGCTAATGTTGGTATTTTTCATAGTTTTAGCATCATGAACATGTTTGATGACTTTGATGCTTCTCTATAATGTTGTTTATTCTTCTCTATACTAGGTTGTTTGGAATATATGGCACAAAATTTTTAAATACACAAAACTAGGGTTGAATTGTACATTCTCATTTGTCATCATTTGAAACTGTACCACATAACTAGTAATGCTTATATAAAAGAATAAGTATAAATGTAAGATATTGGTTTTAAATACGGTGTATACTATATAAGTGTATGAAAAACTGGAACATATAAGTTTTATATGTAAGATAGCACAACTATAAAAACCAGATGAATGAATTTATAAAAAATCATAGGGTATTAAAAATATGCCTTCGATAGCTTTATATGTAAAAATAGGATCATCCTAAATACAATAATGAAGGTAAATAGCCCCACATTAAAATTTCCTCTTGACTCAGGTGTATACCTTAAATTGTAAGGAGTGATCTCCCCGGGAAAAATAACTTTCACACCCCTATATTATATAAGAAAAAATTGTCTAAAAAATGAACAAAAAATTCCTAAAAATAACTCATTATTGAAAGTTCATTTTGAGTTGAATATTGACTCAATGGTCATCTAAATGTGTCCTCTATAATTATTTGAGTTGAAAAACATGCCATTTTAGTTCATTTTCAACCTCTTCTAGAAATCATTTCATATTTTATTTAAGTTGGAAATTTTGGCAATAGAAAGCTATAGTCATTATTAAACAATGTTCAAAATTTTAGGTTGAAATTATAGTTTATTAGAAACCACTTGTTCGCACGTGGTTTGTTATAGTAGAACTAAGTGCACCCCCCGAGGTTTAGGTGTGCTTTAGGTGTGCTTAACTACTTGAGACCTAGCTCAAGCACACTTCAAGCACACTTTTCCTATGAATTTAGATAACAATGGAAAAAAAAGTTTGTTGAAATTCTTTACTCAATTTATTTTTTATAAGTGAGCTTGAGGTGTGCTTGAGCTAGACTTCAAGCACACCCCATGCACACCCCAAGCACACTTGGGGTTTTCTTTTAAAAGAATTTGCTTAAATTCTTTATTCAAAAGATGGTCTTGCATTAGGACAATAGTGTTGTAAGTGCATATTAGTTAATTTTGAATAGGTATAAATTTTTATTATTACAATGTTGTGTTGGGGTAGATAGGCATTTAGGCATTATGCTTAAAAGTAAAGGTCAAGCTTGATTAATGTCAAGTTTGATTAACCCCTAAAGGATCAAAGTGCTTTTTTTTGGCAACATAGCGATTTTGGGCAAATTACTACGGATAGAATTTTTATTTTTTTTCTTTGAAATTTTCACACAACATTTTCCCAAAGTGCATCTTTAAGGCCCAACAATTTTCATAAATTTTGACTACACAGTTAAAAATTTATTGTATGATATGTAGTTTTCATTGCTCGGCAGGTAGCCTAGGCAGCCTAGTGTGGGCGCTTAATTACCCACCCTTGGTAATTAATCGGACACAACCAGGTTCTAGGGGTTAACTAAATTCTAACCTAACGGGTGACTAAGCGTCGGTCCATTGTGCCTTCTAAACAATGGATCTTCTTTACTAAGTTCCTAGTTTCCACAGGTGACAATGGAGTTGCCCCCAATTGGCGAGGGAATAGTTCGGGCTGACCGTCCCCTAACGGCAGCCTATGTGAACTACCACCGAATCTATCCTAATCTATGGGAATCTGAGGCTAATTGACCTTTCCTAAGATTGAGGAGGGATTGCCTAAGTCCCTTCCATGGTTTCCTAAGTTGATTGTTTTTTTTTTTCCTAATCTAAGTTATCTTTTTTCCTAATTTAATTTACCTTTTTTCCAAAATTATCCCCTAATTTAATTTATCTAATTTATTTCCTAATTTAATCTTCTAATTTAATTTATCTTTTATCTAATTTATCTCCTAATTTAATCTTCTAATTTAATTTATCTTTTTTCCTAATTTAATCTCCTAATTTAATTTATCTTTCTTCCTAATTTAATCTCCTAATTTAATTTATCATTCTTCCTAATTTAATCTCCTAATTTAATTTATCTTTTTTCCTAATTTAATCTTCTAATTTAATTTATCTTTTATCTAATTTATCTCCTAATTTAATCTTCTAATTTAATTTATCTTTTATCTAATTTATCTCCTAATTTAATCTTCTAATTTAATTTATCTTTTTTCCAAATTTATCTCCTAATTAAATTTATCTAATTTATCTCCTAATTTAATCTTCTAATTTAATTTATCTTGTCTTGATCTAGTGTTTACTTCTTGGTTGAGTTCTGACCTTAACGGTTATTGGTTCCTAGTCCTATCCTATCTTAGTCTAATTTGGTTGCTTTTATGGTCAACTTCTACGTATGAAATGGGTTTAGATCCTTCGAGTCCTATCGATAACCTTCTATGTCTAAACTCAAGGTCCCCCCTAATTCCTATTTGCTAATCAAAATTAATCACTACCTAACAGAGTTTAGCGTAAATTAGAAGGGAAAAAAGCACCGGGGATCAGTTTACTGACTTACTCGATCGTCGTTCGCATGCGCGGCATTTTCCTCCATACCTCCAGCCGTGTGCTCGTATTCCATAGTGGACACGTATCTTGAAGTGGTCAAATGCCTACGGCTTAGTTGTGGAAAACATTACACTCTAGTACCCTACGGCATTCTCTCCTCTCCTTATCTCCCCCTTTTCTTTTGCCTTGGTACTATTCCCACCAACCCCTTAATGGGGGTCTTACGCTATGACGCTAACTCCTTGCAAATTCAACCCCCCCTCTTATGTTGTTATCTTTGCGTCATTCTAATCTCCCTTCTAATGGCCGTGGAAAGCTTTGGGGATTCCCGTGCACTCTAATCGAAGTGACTATGGATCGTCTCTCTCCTTCTCACTCCTATTTCAACCTTTCTTCTTAATCTCCTACCATTCTTGTTTTGTCGTTTTGGTGGTGATGAGAGAGTGAGAGGTGCGTGTTTTGCAGGTATGGCCGCGGAGATGTCGCCTCTATTCCTTCCTTCCCCTTTTCCCCGTTGACCTTAAGGGCCTTAGCTTCCTCCTAAGTCTCCCCTAATCCCAACTTTTAGTCCTTTCTTCCCCCCCCTAATTACGGTTATGGGCTGGGTTTTGTTTTGGACTTTCCCTTTCCCTCTTCCTCTTTTCCTCTTTCCCTTTCCCCAAGCCCTGGACTCCATGGACCCCCCCTCTCCCGCAGCGACTCCCCAGTGCCCGCAGCGACCCTCAGTCCCGACGCCCCTAGTCCCGATGCCCAGTCCCGACTCTCCAGTACCCGGCGCCCCAGTCCCGACCCCCGAGTACCCGGCTCCCCAGTCCCGACTCTCCAGTCCCGACACCCCAGTCCCGACGCCCCTAGCTGGTGTTTGTGGGTGATGGCTGGTGTTTGAAGGTGCTGGCTGGTGTTTGAGGGTGTTGGCTGGCGTTTTAAGGGCTGGCTGACTTTGTTTCTTGGGGGTGGTCTCCCCCAAGACTAGATTTTCTTTCCTAAAAAAGGAACGGGGTTTTTGTTGTCAAAGCAAAAGGAAAAGACCTCTCTATTTCTAATTGGGCCCGGGGGCCTATCAACCACTAAAAAAAAAGGAAAATAAACACACTTGTCTTGGGGGCTAAACTTTGGGCTTTCCCAAGAAGGTCTTGGGAACTAAACTTTGGAACTAAAATACGTAGGAGTTCAAAGCTTCGCCGTAAGGTTGGTTTTGACACCAATTCTAAGACTTGCAATGTCCCTAAGTTCAAAGCTCCGCCGTCTGGGCCTATTTTGACACACACTCTAAGACTGGGGTAAGTTGTAAGTTCAAAGCTTTGCCGCCTCACGGACGGTGGGGTCCACACACAAACAACACGGAAGGGGTGACTATGGTCAGGGTGTACACACGAGGCAACTGTACCCACAAAGTAAGCATAAACCAGGCAATACTTTATACACTAAAGGCCCCCCAAAGCGGCATCGCCAAGGTACGGTGGGGGGTAACTTTAGGATTAGTACAAGATGCACAAAAAGCAAATGAAACCCTCTTGACTCACAACAAGTACAAGGTAAGATGGAAAGACCTCAAAGGACCTTCAAAGAGCTTGAAACAGAACAACAAGGGGAGCCAAAAGTGCTCCGAAAACACCGTAGAGGTTTCTTGGCTTGAAACGCCAAAAATTCCAAGATAACTTGGACCCACGGACCCAAAACAAGTATTGGGGGTGTTTTGGGAGAGAGAAGGGCCCCCTTTTATAGGTTTCCAAGGGCCCACTCCCCCCCTCGACGAGTAACCTCATCCATCCGGATTTTCATCCAAATTTGAGATTTTCACCTAATTTTGGGTTTTACGCTGGTCCTAACCTTTAACTTTTGGAGTTTAGCTCGGAATTGCAAATGGATTGCGCCAATGGCTTCAGAATGCCATTTCTAGCCTAAGAGATCCTTGACCCCTATTTCTATCACAAAAAACCCATCGGAAACTAGTGCCAACTAGAGCCAATTAAAAGGGTAAAAACCTAACTTTTGGGGTTTACCTCTTTTGGCTTGGGTAACTAGCTAGGGTTGTTGGGGAGGCTCTAGGGAGTAAGAAAAGGCTCCTTGATGTCTTCGTTCCGACTTCGTATGCTCCCGGGACGCTGGTCAACCCCGCAAAGATCTTGCCGTAATTATTAATTGGGGGGATGTTGTCAGTTTCGGCTGCTTCCCGCTATTGGAACACCATGAAATTTGTCGGGGCGCGTTATTAACATAAAATATGCTAGTCTAATTTTTAGTGAGATTTTACCGCGGCCTGGGTATTTTCCATGAATTTCCCAACATGGCCTTTGGCGGTTGACTGCTCGGAAAAAGAACCTTTGGAGATCAGAAAAAACCGAGACTTTTTGGGGAACCTCTCATGGAGTCCCCCAAGCCACATGCCAAGTCTTAGGCTATTCTGGCAGAGAGTTGGTGGCGAGGTGAAAACTGACTTCGGTTGAATCACCGGCAGTCAGGGAATCTTTTACATGTGAGGGAATCTTGGCGAATGGGTTTTGCCGTGGATGTCCCGACATGTTCCAGATCCGAGAACACTATCCGGCGACTGTGGATTCCTCCATGCGGCCTGTCTGGGACAAGTAACACCTACAAGCTAACAATTTGGATTCCTAATGTTTCGTCGGTGGAATGGGGAAACTAGAACCTATCTTTGGAGATTTACGTGGGGACCTCCCTGACTCTCCTAAGACTTAATTTAGCCTATCATAGTCACATGCACTAGGTTTTGGGCTATTTTGGGTAAGTTCCCAGTAGCCCTATTGTTTTCCACTAATTACGGGTTCTAACCTATATACAAGTGGGTTTTATGGGTAATCTATGGATAAAAGGCTATTTATGACCAAATGCTATACTGGTACGTGACATACCTATTTTGGTTCTACACTCTTTTTTGGGCTTTTTGTAGTACTTTATGCCTTAATTTGTAATAAACTAAAAAAAAAAGAAACAATGAGTCCCAAGTGATGAATTTGGGGCTCACACCTAGGCAGCCAAAAAAGCTTCTGTAAAAATCATTTTAAAAAAAAATTAAAATTTGAAATTGATTCTTTAGATTTATATCTACATGTAAAGCTTTGAATCGTTCCATTTGGATCAATGAATCAAAAGTTATGAGGAATTTTAGTTTGGGGTCGTTTGTGGGTAGTTATGGAATCTCTACTCCAAAATAAACTTTGAACTCCTTTATTTAACTCGATTTTCAATAGTTTTGAAAAAAAATAAAAACATTAGGTGCACATTGTTTATTACAAAATTAAAACCTTTGGGATTGGCATTTTTCAATTCCATAAATAAATTGTTAACAATTTAGTATTTTGAAACATTCTCTACATCTTTCTACTTACTAATTTTTTCCTACATGTTGTACAATTCCAAATTATCTGAAAATTTTCAAGCATGTAGTCAACTTGCCTTGAAGAATGAATTAAGAGAGTTACAACTATTTTGGACATTTTTTCATGATGATATGACCTTCTAAAGTGCAGCTGCCTGGATTTTCGCAGGGACAAAAAATAGATTTTTGTCACTTCAAACGCTAATATCTTGCAATCTAAACGGCGGAAATTTCTGAAATTTTCTCCACATCTTCCCAAACCAGCGTACTACAAGATCCTACGGTTACTTGTGTCCAAAGATGTAGTTTTAAGAAAATTTGATACTTGTATTAGAAATGGCAGTTTTGGAGCGTTTTTGGTGAAAACATAGTCCAAATCCTTTAGGGGTTAATGTCATTGATTGCTTAAATAGAAGTCACATTAATCACAATTGATATAATGGAAGAAATAAAATCGCATTAATCCCTCAATTTTTTAACTACACCTGAATACAATATTGACAAACTATGTATGAAATTTGTTGTGATGGATTGAAATGTAACACTTTAAGTATAGTGATTTTATACACACTTTTTATTAATGAATTAAATTGCCTAATTGAATAGTACTATTCATATTTTAATCTTAGATTTTATCTCTTCCATTATTTATACACATCTGTAGTATAATTTTATTATAAAATGGAACTATAAAGAGTGAGGACATTTGGCATTGTATGATTAAATTTAATAAAAATCAATAAATAAAAAGGTACTCTTAAGATGTGAAGAAAAGAACATTCAAGAATATTCAAGAGCATTGGAGAAAATCTTCTAAATTGTAGTAGGAATAGAGTCTATGGAATAGTAATGTTGGGATGATAAAGTTTATAATTTATTTAACTATCTTGAAACCATATTGTGATTTTTGTCATACCTTTTCAATATTGATGACTATCAATGAAATATTATGAATCCTACAATGTGATATATCAAGTATCCAAAATGCATTTATCAATACACATTAGGGGTTTAGAATTAAGATATTGACAATTTAAAGATGAAATGTACTAAGGTAGGAGGTCCTAAAATGGCACAGTTTCTAAAACGGCCCACCTTCTTAAATGTACACTATTTGTACATGTTTTTTTTTCATAGCCCTTAGTAATATACCAAAAGTGTACATTCTAGGAGGTGAGCCATTTGGGGGCCCTATGCCATTTCAATTGCAAAATTTTATAACTAATTACACAAAGCTCCAAAAAATATGAAACATTTTGGGTTGGATGTGAATTCCACTTGTCTTCTAGGAAAAATTGATTGAAAAATATTTTAAGATGTTTCACCTACCCAAAATTCAATTCTAGCCCCTTAGAAATTCCATGTATGGACCTTCTACCATTTGTGTCAAAAAAATAAATTAAAAAAATTAAAAATTAAAAATCAGCATGCCAATTACCCAAATCAGCTTGCTCTTATGTCCTGCCATATTTGAAGGCTAAATGCACTGGAGACAGCAATCTTCAATCTGGACGCTTGATTGCCATGGAGGGCCCAGATTGCACGAGCCCTCCCCGAAACTTGAAGTCTGCTTGGAGACTTGGCCGCTCGACGATGTTACCATTGACAACGCTTTCATCGTAGATGCTCACACAATCACATCCTAGGGCATCAATTGCAACAGACAAGTTGATTTGTGGATTTTCCTGGAATTGCTGTTGCAGACGCCTCACAAGCAGATTGCTCACTCCAACAAAGCAATAAGCTACCACTTTGTATAAAATCGATCTTCCTGTCTACTTGTCCCACTATTGAAACCTTCCTCACCGTAACCCGCCATCGCCAAACTTCCTTCACGATTATGGACTAGGGTTTCAGGGAGTGTAGATCCGTTTTAAGTGGATCTCCAACTCTTGTGCGTAGACAGGCTCCCTGGCCTTGTTGAAGCTCTCTAAACAGGTTTATAGACCTATTAGTTTGCTCGTTGTAGCTCGTTGTTCACAGTCACTGGAATTCTCCACACTCTACAGTTTACAGTAGAGTTTGTTCCCGAAGGTGCCTTCTGCTTAATTGCAGACCTTTTACATTTGGTGTATTGGTCGGATCGAAGCAGGATGATCCAGGAGTGGACTTGTCGTCGTTGCTCGAACTTAAACTTCTCTTGTTCAGTAGGGACTACTGTGCAATTCAAGGAGACTGAGCGAGTGTGGTGAGTCCTTCAGGGATTACAGTACATCAATTGGCACCCCTGACGGCTGTCTTTGGTCCTTGTTTCTTTTTCTACACAATGGAGGCCATGGACCCGCAGAGACTTACAATTGAGACCTTTATGAGAGATGCACTCGTTGATTTCAGTCAGAAACTTGATGCCAAGCTTGAAGGTTCGAGCGAGGGTCCGAGTTTGTGGTTCAAGTGTATTCTCATCATATCTCTTCCCTTCTACCTCTTATCCATATTGTTGGTCTGCATCCTTATCCCAATCTTAGTCTGCGTAAGACTTGCTATTACACATGCCGATAGAGTTGTGTTTGTTCTTGCGTCCTCATTTCTGGCTTTTTATCAGGTGCCACAGAAAGTGTTTTGCATTTATATAGTAGTTCTAGCATTTACAGGTTTCTTTCAGTTTCTAAGATACCACTCTACTGTAAGAGACAGATTTCTTCGTGTTTTAACTTGGATGTCATGTGGGACAAGCAATATGTTGCTAAGGAAGTTCACTACTTTACATTTTAGCAACCCGTTCAATAGATGTTTCACTATGTCTCAGGTTATGTATGTTCCTATGGGTTTAGAAATTCAATCTTCTGGTGAAATTGAGATTTTCGATTTCCCAGTTTCAGAGCATTTAAACTTTGACGAAACGGTTGGTACATGCAAAATCAAAATAGAGACTCTGGACAATATGACGGGTAGCAGCACAATTAGAGGTCTCTATGTAGAAGCCCCTTGGGGAAACGCTCGTTTGATAGTTAACATGGAAAACGACAATTTGGGGAGGCTCATCAGTTATTTCAACCGAGTTATTGAAACGAATTGTACAGAGTTGATTTGTACTCCCGCGACTGAGGGTGCTAACTTTCAAGCGTTGAATATTTTTGGAGCAATCAAATATTTCAATAGTGGACTTCCACTTGTCAAGCTTGAACGTCGCTCCCCATATTTAATACATTAAGAGACTACTTGGATGTCTTCCAGTGCATTATCATCCTAATCTAGTTTTGTCACAAACAATGGCCGCTGCTTGTGACATTAGACTCCCTTTCGATATGCATTCCTGGAGTTGAAGTTCCGTGCCTCGGTAACAAGATCTGCTCAACGAAAATCCCCACTACAAATATAAATTCTCGGCTTCCTCTTGCTCAAAGAGACCAAGCTCAGTAAGTGCATCCGTGGAACTCCATTCAAGTAGACTCATGACTCTGGGTAATAATCATTCTGTCTTGTTGAAGTACAATTTCTTTCATCATTTTCATTTGTAGTTGCCATGCTGGGATTCCAACGCCTTTTGTTTTAATCAATTTTCCACATGAAGCAATCCAAGTTGAATAACTGATTCCGTGTTCGCATTCTGTCCCGAATTTCAGTTGAAAGACTTCAGTTGTGCATTTGTTATCTTCACTTATGGTCTCTTGCTGGATTCCAACGAAGTTGATTACTTCCTACTCTTCTTCTTCAATCATTTGGTTGTTTTTATGTTGTTTTACAGATGCATCTTTATTTGAAGAGGAAGCCACTTATCTTGCAAATGAATGCAACATTTGGAAACTGGGTGATGCGGAGTTGAGATGTCAGACTTGGAGTCCAAAGTACAATTTTGTGTTTTCATTAGCTGGGACCAAGGCAGAAGGTTGGCATTCTTTTAGCCTTCTAAACAAGCTGGGGTGTTTGCGGAATTTCATCCATGAGTCTACTCTGTGTACCCTAGAATGATCATGTCACAAGTTCTTTAGGATGGACGGATGGAAGGGTTGTTGCAAGAAACACCTACCATTTTTGGCTCAAAACGGCATGAGTACTAGAGTATTGTGACTTTTGGAATAAAATATGAATAATTTGTAAAGCATTCTAAATAGTATTTGTATGAAAATTTAGACCTCTAAAAGGGCTATGCACATTTAAAGAGTGATGGAAAATGCAAGAAAATAGATACTTTGGAATTTGATTTTTAGAAAATCATAAAAAAATTCAAAAAGATAAACCAAAAAAATTGGTGTTCCTAACTTGAAGATGTTTTTTTCAACCATTTGCATCTTCGGTAAAAAAAAGTTGTGTTCTTTGCACATGTGGAAGGTGGACACTTTATTGTTTTTAGAAAATCTCTTTGTAGGCTTGTAAAATCTTCTACTAAAATTGGGATATGTGGACTTCTACTAAAGTCTTTTCCAAGTCTTTTGGAATTCCATCGTCTTTGGTGGTTGAGACTTGCACAAAAGGATTAGTGCATTTGATAGAGATCTAATTGAATCCTTCAAACTATTTGTGATTTAAAACTCTCTAATCTAAAGGTATGGACACATTTCATAGAAGAGGTTTGAAAATGTCAAAAGAAAACATCCCTTCTATACCCTCTCTAAGCTTTGTCCACAATTGTTTATTAGAGGCTCTAAATCACAAATGGATTTTAGAAAATTGAAAGTTAGCTTGATTTTCCACATTTTTCAGTTTGAAGTTTTTTGAAAAAAAAATTTTACTATGTTGAAATGAGGTTAGAAGTTTTGCTTTAAACACAATTACTTCTTATTAAAATTGAATAGTCAAGATTTCATCTTCAAATTATCCTATACTCTTTGAGGATTTCACTATAAAAGTAACTTCATCCCTAGCTCTCATGAAATCTCAATAAGTACCTTCTACCTCATAATAATAATATTGCAACCCTCTTTATGTTCCTATAATTAAGGTGTCGAATTCTTTCGAAAAGAAATTAAAAATTGAAAGTTTTATTAATTCTAAAAGCAATTGCCAAACCACTTTTTCCAATTGGAATTATTTAATCGGCATGACTAATGCCAATCTTGACAACTGGATATGGTATGTATATGCCCTTAATTCAAAATCGAACATGTAGAATTTGAAAAGATTGCAATGAATGATATAGTTTAGGTTTCTAAATAGAAAACAAAATGATTTGTATTAATTGTGCAATAGGAACATAATCTTCAAATCTATTGAAAGTGGATGCAATTGTAACATTTCAAATTGCAAGTTATTAATAGATTATCTATAGTAATAAATGAGGCCTCAAGTCTTTGGTTCATTAAGAATCTTCAAATTTCAATCAATTAAATTGATATTATCTACATTTCTTTCTTTCTCTCTTTTGAAGTAAATGTGTCAACTTTCTACAATACCAAAGGGTGGGGCTTAGATGATGTACAATAATAAGGAATAAAATATTGAAGTCATTTGAGTTATTCGTAAAGTACTCTAAACCAGGGTTTAAACCCATGAGTTTTGTGAAAAAGCCGGTTGAGTTAAAAAAGTCAAAATAAAAGTGGGTATGAAACTTATTTTTCCATCAAAATGGTGCCTAAAAAAGTTTGGTCCCCACTTTTGAAGTCATGTGACATAAGTATCTTGCAAAAAAGTTTGACGCTTCAACTATAGTTGCCTTTTCAACTTCAAAAAAAGTCATGCCCAAAGTGGGGGGGACTTTACAAATAACTCAAATGTCCCTCAAAAAGAAGAATTGATAATTTTTTCAGTGAATTTGAAAACTGGATAACCAATTGAGTCAATATGGGTGGTTTCCTTTTAAATTCCTTTACCTACGAAACTCTAATTGTTTTTTGCTTCAAGTGATTGTAGGATTGTAGTATACAAAAAGATACCACAACATTTGTGTTAGCTCATTTGAATTTTGGCCACTCATATTCACATTATGGTACATGGAGTGAAACTAAACAAAATATAGACTCCATTTTTGGAGTCATTGTGTGTCAAAACCGCAAGTTATTGAAAACGAATGGCTCTCTCTAAGAGTATGGGAATACTAAGTAACCTTCCTTGACCATCAATGAAACCAAATGATTTTTGTCTTTGGTAATTGAAGTAATTGAAAGATTGTGAATGCTTAAAGGTTGAACACCTATAAATTTGTAATTGTCACATGTGAACATAGTAGTTATTATTAAACATAAAATAATTTTATAAGATCTTATTGACAACTCAAAAAGGATTTCAATACATTCTAGCATGAATTATTTGGAAATCATATGAAATAGTTATAAAAAACTAAGTATTATCTCTATTTATACACAAGATCAACAATAGGTTACCATAGATTTTTCATATTTTGATTTTGTTCATCTTGTATACTTGATATATCTCTTATTTAAAGGACCAACTTGCCCAAAGGGCTTAGTTTTAGAGTCAAGCTTCAATTTCGCACAATTCTTGATTTTAAATGTCCTTAAGCTTATGTAGTTTGAAGAGTCAACTTTTCATTCATTCTTAATTTTTTCCAAAATGATTAAAATTGTAATTTTTTATGACATTTTGAAGGTTGCTTCTTGAAAGATTTAAATACACTACTTTTTAACTTTTAAGTATCAAAATTTTCTTAGTGTGGACTCAAAGAGTACGCCAATCATACCATGACGTCTATCACTATCATCTCTAGTTTTGCTAAAAATTTCATATTGATTTAAGCATTTTTTTTATTAGGATTCTTCCAAAGAAAATACTTTTGAAAATCATAGAAAAATTTCATTTGAATTTTTTTAATTATGAAAAAAATCAATTAAACTTCTTGATATATATTACTATATGCAGGAAATAATAGATTTTTGATAGGTGTATTTGAACCCCAAAAGTCCCAAGGCTTGTTTTTTTGTCAAAAGCTGTTCAAAAATGCCTTTTCTAATGCAAACAGAAAAAAATTTAAGACTTATATTTTATGCATATCTAGCTGAAAAATCTTATAGAAGACTACTATGAGAATATGTGGTAAACATTTTAGACACTTTTATTGCATAGATTGTAAAATAAATGCATTTAAAGTGATCAAATCATGTTTTTTGGCACCCATGGCAAACTAGTTTATGAGACTTTGAATCTTCTTAACTTAAAATTTTTGCACTATAGATTTTGAATTAAATTCTTTTCATCATGAAAAATTGAATTGAAAATATAGGGAAATAAAACTTAAAAATAAACATGATTTTCATTCTTAACTCCCATTAGAGGGGTTTTTGGAGTCCTGGAGGGCCATTTCAAGTACCTCCCGGCGCCTAGTTCCCAGCAGTCCCTGCAAATGCGAGCGCTGCCATGTCACCTTTTTAAAAATAAAAATAAAAAAATTTACTTCTCAAAATACAAAAAGAAATTTTAAAAAATTAATTAATTTTAATTAATTTTTTCAAAAAGTGACGTGGTAGTCTCCATGCCACGTCACTGCATTGTGGGAGGGCTGCTGTAGCGTAGTTCCCGCGTTGGGAACAAGATGGGAACTCGCAGCCCTCCCGCAGCTTGAAATCTCTTCTAATGCTAAGTCCTAAGGGCATTTTTTTTTATCAAAACCCTCTAAAAATTGTCATTTTCAATGCAAACAACAAAAATGTAGAATAAAGATTCTGGTTTTTAGGTTACTTTTTAGTTTTTATTGGAAAAGTATATAGAAAGTAGTCTAAAAAAATAAGAAAAACAGCTTAAAAGTAGGCTGAAAACACTAAAAATTAGAAAGGAGCTAAAAGTAATCTAAAAAGTAGTTTTTCAAACTTTAGTGTAAATAGGGAAAAATGGATGAAAGGGGTGTGAAGTGGATGAATGGGATGCAAGTTGGATGGAAGAGATAAAAAATTGGATGAAAAACGATTGGAAGGGACGTGAGCCTTCTTCCTGGCTTTTAAAGACACAAAAAATTAAAAATTGTGACACATTATTTCAGGAGGAAATACATGTCTGAAAATTTTGTGCGATCTAATTTAAATCTATTGGTGCAAAATTTGTGTGTATTGTTCTGAGCATTTGCGTAGTTTTGAACTGTGATCATTGGGAGCAATTTACTCTCTGTGTTTCTGAAACAAAACATTTTTTCTTCTGTAATTTTGTGATTGTGAAAGTGGTTCTGTGTGAATTTTTGTGGTGTCTGTCAATTGTGAAATTACAAATTTTAGACCAGCGATCGGCAAACCAGTTCGACATGTTTTGTGATCGAGAAGTTAAAATGGTGCATGTAGCATTGACTGAGAATCTGAACGTTTGGAGGAATTGATTGGAGTGTTGGATTGGTGTAAGAAGATCGACAGAGCCTATGGTAGTTCGGAGAAGAGATCGATAGTCAGAGTAGGGTTGAAAATTAAAAAAACAGACAAACTGGTTTTGAAATCTTGAATCGAAATTGCCTCAGGAAACGCTGGGAGTTTTCATTGACGATCTAAGGCGATCTAGTGATCAGATTATGAAGTGCAGATCAACGAGGAGGCTGCAGGAGGATCGATGCGTGTGCACGAGGCGTTTGGAATTGGAATTCCGATCAGGGATCAATTGATAGTTTGGGTGATTGAAAATCAAAGTACGGGCGAGTTTAATTTTATTTAGAAATTTGAGACTGCTGTTGGTTTCGAATTTGAAGGCCTATACTGCGACTCTCGATCAGGCTTGCGGTGACCTTCCCGAGCGTAGCGACAAGGGTTGTAATTGAGATCGAAATCTTTGATCGGAGGAGTGATCGGAGACTCGAGAGATCGGAGTGGAGGTGCTTGCCATGAATCGATAGTTGGGTGCGAAGAAGACGATTCCCAAATTAGGGATTTGAAATCCCAACCTGTTGCCCTCGCGGTTGTAGGGTACAACCCACGGCCTTAGGTCCTTTGTCACGGTCATAGGGTCATAGACCGCGGACTTAGGGTCTTTTATACGACAATAGGTCCTGCGTGCCATAAAATAAGTTATATTAATAAAATTGAAATTTTGAGTTCAATATTTGGATGAATTGACCAAAAACAAACTAAAATAAAGGCTCAAATTTTTCGAACGGCCCTTGGGCCGTGCCCTTAGTTTGGACCTAGGTTATAGAATTGGGGAGACAGAATTTGTAGAATTAACAATCTTTGTAGCTAATAAATATTTTTGTATGTTTTAGGAACAATTTACTTGTGGGTTTGGACTTGTTGCCCAATCTTAGAAGAAAGGAGAAAGCTCAAAGACCAAGAATCTGGTACTTTGTCCTAAACATTTCATACTTTGCATATTGGATGTGTTGCCTACTAAGACTGCCACGTGTAGTCATTTTGCACATAGATTCGAAAAGCTCATAAAGAGCAATTATTGGCCATGTTGCTCCAATACATAAAAGGTATTAATTAACAAATTATTTGTATACTTTAAAAGTATTATCTTGTATATATATGATTAGATCATAGGTTGCATCCATGTATAAGACGTGTTGCCCAACCTGACGTGTTGCTCACGATGTGTTGCCTGCCCTAGAATACTATAGAGGACCGGGACTCTTAGAACATTGTGTCTGCATTAGGGATAATGGACTGGCAACTAAATTGAGAGAACTTGGGAATAAGGGTGGGGAAAGAACTTAGAGAAAAGGAACAAAATGTGTTTCCTGGTATGTTGTTAGAAATTAGTTTATATATTATTTACATCTACTTGAAAAAGTGACATTAGACGCACCAACGATAGACTATGTTGGCTTATCCTTGGATGAACCCCTATACTAAAGGTGCTTTTTTGTGGAAAAAGTAAAGTTTAAGTGAAAAAGTACCTTACAAAAAAATTTAAACATTTTTTTTGGCATATCAAACCATAGGATCTTGCACTACACTATAATGAAAACATTTGGAAGAAATTTTAGAAACTTTGACTATTTAAATCACAAGATATATGTATTTAAAGTGAAGAAAACAAGGTTTTTTGTTAGTAGTCTTACTAGATTACTTAGAGGGTTGCTATTATGTGAGCCTAAGAGTGTGAGCCCATGAGCCTAAAGGACTATATAATTATGTTATAGTTTTTTGGAAAAAGTTATTCTACTATGCCAAAATGAGATTTGAAGTTCTACATTGTACACAATTCCTACTTTTTGACTTAACTAGGTATGAGCAATTTAGCTCTTACTAATCCTAATTTACATATCCCACGTGGGTTGTTTTACTTCCTATCACCCCACTTGTATAAAGAGCTTGATTCCTCTCTATCATACACTCACAATAAGTGGCTTTCAAAAGCATGTGAAGTGATTGTCCAATATGTTTTAGTTTTTATGATTTCAATGTTGAATTTAAAAAGAAAGGATATTTTGAAGTGTGGAAATGGATTGAAGAATCCAAGACAAACTTGCTTGCTAGCACACACTCTACAACTTAGTAGAGCATATAGGGTAATTGTTTTCTTATCGCTCTTGTTGATGTATGTGTATTGTACGCAAAGGCTATCTTCACCACTTGAATGCCAAAATTGAGTTTCCACATCACATTCTAAGGAGGGCCATTCACAAGATGATGAGTGTCACATTTTTTCAAACATGACTCAATTTTTGCTGAATCTAAGCTTTGCTTAGGATACTTTCCAAGCAAAATACAACTCACATGAAACCTTCTACAAGAAAGAGCTTGCATTCATTGTGAATACATAGAACATGTTCTTTAGTTAGGCATAGTTTCGACCCTTTTATTTATTTATTTACTTAATCTCATAATTTGCTCCACAACTTCGCCAAGGTGTTTATAATTTCATGTTTTGCTCAATACATAAGAGAACCAACACGAAAATGTAAAATACTAGAAATCAAAGCTTAGGCCTGGTCTCTACATCTTGAAGGGATTAACTAACCTTGAAAGAACGAGACCTATCACCAAGGCAATCAACCCAAAATGATCCAATTTTTGAACCAACAAGTGCATTCTTCATTCCTATAGTAGCTTTGAAAATCATCCATTGTCCTCTTTTTGACCTTGGCATCCTTGTTCAGTTAATTATCAGCAAAATGGCATTCTTGATACCCACAAGGTAAAATAATAGTCTTGCAAATCCTGAATTCTTCTGTCCTAATCTTGTGTGGAGATGTTTTCAGATGCTGTGCAGTCCAATTGGAAGTTGGAAAGCTGTACGTGAGTTTGTTGCTCACACAATTGATTGCTGTGATTTGGAAAAACATGGTCGCATGGTGGTGGCGAAGCAAACTGTGGCACATTCTCCGGAGTAAGTTAATCGGAATGATTCTTCCTGTATATAATGCTTGGTATGGTGAAATAGAAATCTCAACCATATAATCTTGTAATGTACATGTTGTAGATGACGTGAAAGAAATTTGAAGTCCTTTGGTTGCATAGATTGTAAGATTATAATGTTTTAGTGTTGGAAAAGGATGCTGAAATTTTCCTAACAACACACTTTGGAGATGAAACTTGATTTCTGAACCTACTCAAATGAAGAAAAACTTTAAACTATATAGGGCTTCAAAACTAGCATACAAACACATTGATGAAAGAAAATATCATTCAATTGACTCATTGTGAGTTTGTGACTGCAAAATGGCTTTGAAATGTCAAAAAGTTGCAAAAAAAAGTTGCAAAACACACATCTAGGGCTAAACCTCCTTCTACTAAAATGTTTTTCAGTCACTCATTACTTCTTGGATTGATATAAAAAATTTAATCTCACAAACTAGACTAGTATGCGCAAATTTTCCAATCTTTTAAAATAAAAAATGGATACTATACAGAGAAGAAACAAGCCACCGAAGTGCACCATAACCCCAAAATGTCCTGATTTTGAATTTGAATTGCTCCCAAACATTCAAAACAACTTGAATTCACATGAAAATTTTACCACAATAATTAGACTTCAAGGAAAACATAATTAAACAAATTTTTTTATTGAAAACAAACATTGGATGAAGAAGATACACGTCCCAAAATTTGTAGCCATCAAAATACAATTTGGTGATCTCAAATTTTAACCGTGAACTTCAAATGGCTTCCAAAATTAATATATCTTGGATTGACCTAAAAATTTTACCACACAAACTAGAACAAAGAGCGCAAATTTTCCAATACGTTTTATTGAATTTGGATATTAGATGCAAAAGCTAGAACACTTCAAATTGGACTTTCAGACTAGGTGAAGACACTTTTGGTCCCCTAAGGCACTTAGGGGTTAAAGTAACTACATTGGAATGCACCCCAATAAGCAATCAATGAGCATTGCTCATATTATCATATATTGACTAATTTTTGTTGGATTTTGTTGGAAGCCAAAGAAAATTATGGATTTTAGATTCTCCGGTCCTCTCATGCAAATTTTAGACATTGTATGAATGAACTATGAGTTTTCAAAGTGCTAAAAATAGGGGTATTCCAAATCAACTCTAAGCTTTCATGAGACATAGAGGGTGTGCATTTTAAACAAGAATTTGTATAGATGGATTTTAAAAAAGGGGTCACAATTAACACTTAAAAGACCTTTCCAATCCCGCAAGCATTGTTCTTTCCACCACATGACACTAGCCACTTCAACACTAAGAAAAATGAGTGATAAAAAATGGATCATGCAATCCATCAAATCGTTCTCAAATCGTTCTCAAGAAAATATTAAATTTGTCAATAGTTGGATGAAACTTATTAACCCATAAACGACGCAGAGGACGTTTTTCAACCGATGAATGACTATAAAGAATCTCTCCTTGTAGGACAGAAATGCAACTATTCATCCTCCAAAATTTGTGTGGAAAGGGAAGATCATCTACAGTAGTTTGTCTTTGAATGAGTACTTTTTCATTTTTTTAAAGCCAACAATTCACACGGTGACAAAACACAGATGATTTCCACGGTGACCGGTCCGGCGTTCAAGGGTTAATAACAACTCAACTACTGAAGGCAATTTCGTGGATGAGTGCACACATTTGTGTGTGATCGCATCCGTTCTTCCCTTCCGAGAATGAATGCATTCCATGAAGCACGTTTGCTTTGCCAGCAAGAAACATAAAAGTAAAATTGGATGGTCAACCGCGAAGATGCCTGGTTCGCAGTTGAGACCGACTGCAATGTGGCTTCATCTCTCGTCTTTGGATACTTGGTAGAATTCGTTTTGTTCTTGGGTTTGGAGAATTCAGTGATTCCGTTCTTCAAGCCAGTCATTTAATACTCGCAAGGATCGACTCCTGCATCATTTGCCATCCGGAGTGCGCATCTCTCGTGAGTTTGGTGGCAGTAGCTCGGCTGATGCTCGTTGTTCACAGTCACTGGAATTCTCCACACTCTAGGGTTTGTAGGGTTTGTTCCCGAAGGTGCCTTCTGTTTACTTGCAGACGTTTTGCATTTAGTCTACAGTTGGTGAGATCGAAGTAGATCCATGAGTGACATGTGGTCGTTGCTTTAACTTATCTTGCTCGGTAGCCAGGGACAACTGTGCAATTCAAGGAGACTGAGCGACTGTGGTCACTACTTGTGGGATTACAGTACACCAATTGGCACCCCTGACGGCTGTCTTTGGCCCTTGTTTGTTTTTCTACACAATGGAGGCCATGGACCCGCAGAGACTTACAATTGAGACCTTTATGAGAGATGCATTCGTTGATTTCAGTCAGAAACTTCCTGCCAAACTTGAAGGTTCGAGTTTGTGGTTCAAATGTGTTTTCATCATATCTCTTCCCTTCTACCTCTTAGCCATATTGTTGTTCTACATCCTTATCCCAATCTTAGTCTGCGTAAGACTTGCTGTTACACATGCTGATAGAGTTGTGTTTGTTCTTGCGTCCTCATTTCTGGCTTTTTATCAGGTGCCACAGAAAGTGTTTTACACTTATATAGTAGTTCTAGCATTTGCAGGTTTCTTTCAGTTTCTAAGATACCACTCTACTGTAAGAGACAGATTTCTTCGTGTTTTAACTTGGATGTCATGTGGGACAAGCGATGTGTTCCTAAGGAAGTTCACTACTTTACATTTTAGCAACCCGTTCAATAGATGTTTCACTAAATCGCAGGTTATTTATGTTCCTATGGGTTTAGAAATTCAATCTTCTGGTGAAATTGAGATTTTCGATTTCCCAGTTTCAGAGCATTTAAACTTTGACGAAACGGTTGGTACTTGCAAAATCAAAATAGAGACTCTGGACAATATGACGGGTAGCAGCACAATTAGAGGTCTCTATGTAGAAGCCCCTTGGGGAAACGCTCGTTTGATAGTTAACATGGAAAACGACAATTTGGGGAGGCTCATCAGTTATTTCAACCGAGTTATTGAAACGAATTGTACAGAGTTGATTTGTACTCCCGAGACTGAGGGTGCTAACTTTCAAGCGTTGAGTATTTTAGGAGCAGTTAAATATTTCAATAGTGGACTTCCACTTGTCAAGCTTGAACGTCACTCCCGAATACCTTATTTAATAAACTAAGAGAATTTTTTCATGTCTTCCAGTGCATTGTCATCCTAATCTAGTTTTGTCACAAACAATTGCCACTTGCTTGTGACATTAGACTCCCTTTCGATATGCATTCCTGGAGTTGAAGATCCGTACCTCGGTAACAAGATCTGCTCAACGAAAATCCCCACTACAAATAAATTCTCAGCCTCCTCTTGCTCAAAGAGGCCGTGCTCAGTAAGTGCATCCACAACATCGATCCCCACAGTGAGCTGCATTGAAGCAGACTCATGACTGATTCAGGGCAATAATTATACTGTGTTGTTGATGTGCAATATTTTCCAGCATTTTCGTTTCTAGTTGCCATGGCTGGGATTCCAACCGCTTCGGTTTTCATCATCTTTCCCTCTTCAAGCAATCGAAGTTGAATAACTGATTCCGTGTTTGCATTCTGTCCCGAATTTCAGTTGAAAGACTTGTGCATTTGTGATCTTCTTTTATGGTCTCTTGCTGGATTCCAACGAAGTTGATTACTTCCTACTCTTCACCTTCCATGATTTGTCTGTTTTTATGTTGTTTTACAGAATGATGCGTCTTTATTTCAAGAGGAAGCCATTTATCTTGCAATCCAACATTTGGAAACTGGATGATGCAGAATTTGGATGTCGATCCCAGAGTGTGAGTGCAATTTTGTGTGTTCATCAGCTGGGACCAAGGCAGAAGGTTGGCATTCTTTTAGCCATCTAAACAAGCTGGGATTTGGGGATTTGGGGGGAATTCCATCAATGAGTCTACTATGTGTACCCTAGAATGATATAGTTTAGGTTTCTAAATAGAAAACAAAATAATTTGTATTAATTGTGCAATACGGGACCATAATCTTCAAATCTATTGAAAGTGGATGCAATTGTAACATTTCAAATTGCAAGTTATTAATAGATTATCTATAGTAATAAATGAGGCCTCAAGTCTTTGGTTCATTAAGAATCTTCAAATTTCAATCAATTAAATTGATATTATCTACATTTCTTTCTTTCTCTCTTTTGAAGTAAATGTGTCAACTTTCTACAATACCAAAGGGTGGGGCTTAAATGATGTACAACAAGGAATAAAATATTGAAGTCATTGTCACTCAAAAAGAAGAATTGATAACTTTTTGAGTGAATTTGAAAACCGGATAACCAATTGAGTCAATATGGGTGGTTTCCTTTTAAATTCCTTTACCTACGAAACTCTAATTGTTTTTTGCTTCAAGTGATTGTAGGATTGTAGTATACAAAAAGATACCACAACATTTGTGTTAGCTCATTTGGATTTTGGCCACTCATATTCACATTATGGTATGTGGAGTGAAACTAAACAAAATATAGACTCCAGTCTTGAAGTCATTGTGTGTCAAAACTGCAAGATATAGAAAACCAATGGCTCTCTCCAAGAGTATGGGAATACTAACTAACCCTCCTTGGACCATCAATGAAACCAAATGATTTTTGTCTTTGGTAATTGAAGTAATTGAAAGATTGTGAATGCTTAAAGGTTGAACACCTACAAATTTGTAATTGTCACATGCGAACATAGTAGTTATTATTAAACATAAAATAATTTTATAAGATCTTATTGACAACTCAAAAAGGATTTCAACACATTCTAGCATGAATTATTTGGACATCATATGAAATAGTTATGAAAAACTAAGTACTATCTCTATTTATACACAAGATCAACAATAGGTTCTCATAGATTTTTCATATTTTGATTTTGTTCATCTTGTGTACTTGATATCTCTTACTTAAAGAACCAACTTGCCTGAAAGACTTAATTTTTGAGTCAAGCCTCAATTTCACACAATTCTTGATTTTAAATGTCCTTAAGCTTTTAGTAACAGTAGATAGTTTGAAGAGCCAACTTTTCATTCATTCTTAATTTTTTCCAAAATTATTAAAATTGTAATTTTTTTTGACATTTTGAAGGTTGCTTCTTAAAAGCTTTAAATACACCACTTTTGAACTTTTTCGTATCAAAATTTTCTTAGTATGGACTCAAGGAGTACACCAATTATATCATAATGTCTATCACTATCATCTCTAGTTTTGCTAAGAATTTCATATTGATTTAAGCATTTTTTATTTATTAGGATTCTTTTCAAGAAAATACTTTAGAAAATCATAGAAAAATTTCATTTGAATGTTTTTAATTATGAAAAAATCAATTAAATTTTTTTATATATATTAATATATGAAAGAAATAACAGATTTTTTATAGGTGTATTTAACCCCTAAAGTCCCAAGGGTTGTTTTTCATCAAAAGTTGTTCAAAAATGCCTTTTCTAATGCAGAGAGAAGAAAAATTTAAGACTTGTATTTTATGCTTATCTAGCTGAAAAATCTTATAGAAGAGTAGTATGAAAATGTGGTAAAAATTTAGACACTTTGATCACATAGATTGCAAGATAAATGCATTCAAAGTAATCAAATCAAGTTTTTTTGGCACCCATGGCAAACTAGTTTATGAGACTTTGAATCTTCTTAACTTAAAAATTTTGTACTATAGATTTTGAATTAAATTATTTTTATCATGAAAATTGAATTGAATTGAAATATAGAAAAAAAAAACTTAAAAAAACAACATGATTTTCATTCTTTACCCCCTAAAGTCCAAGGGCATGTTACATGAAAAAACTCTAAAAACTCCCATTTTTAATGCAAACAACGAAAATTTTAAACATTTATTTTTTTGTATATCAAACCATAGGATCTTGCATTACACTACAATGAAAACATTTTGGAAGAAATTCTATAAACTTTGACGAGGGTTGCTATTATGTGAGCCTAGGAACATGAGCCCATGAGCCTAGAGGGCTATGTACCTTTGTTATAGGTGTCTATATTGTAAAAACATTTCATGATTATAGTGTAATTATGTTATAGATACCTATATTATAGGTGTTTATATTATAAGCACCTTTAATGGTTGTAGGATATCTACTTGTAGATATGCTCAAGATTCACATGCTTGCATTTTCATGTTTACACATAAGCATCATTGGATTAGATTATAAGGCTTTGAATCCTTTTAACTTAATATATTTGTACTACAAATTTTGAATTAAATTTTTTTGATATTGATAGAAGATTTGAGCTGAAAGTTTGGGGAAGATATTCCAAAAACTCCTTGTAATTTTTATTCTAAATTTTTTTATTAAGTCAAAGTAGGTACAAAAGAGAAGAAAAAACGATAACTTTAAGATGGAATTGAAGCATATTAATTCCAGTGGTGAAATTTTTCTAAGAAGAAAACTATTCCATGTACAATTTTTTATTTATTTTTAATTGCTAAAATTGAGTTGAAAAACACATTCAATACATTATTTTCTCAAGAATTTGCTCAGATTGCTCACAAATAAAAAGCTTCACAACTTTCATATTACTTATCCAAATGGAATGAATCAAATCTTTCCACATGGAAAAAAAATCTACAATAATTCATTTTGTGAAAAGCTAATCATTTTTTCTATCTTGAAAAAAAATACAAACAACCTTGCCAAAAATTGAGATAATAGGTATTTGCCCTTCAAGAGTTTCCTAAGGGGCCTCTTTAGACTTTAGGGATTAAAAAATTGTTGAATAGAAGAAGGTACATCATAGAAGGAAAAACTAAATCATAGATAGCTCTAAGATGGAATTTAAAACACACTAATTCCAATAGTGAGATTGTTCTAACAATCAAAGTTAACCTTCTGGAACTTCTTGTTTTGAAAAAAATGTAAAAATTGAGATAAAGAAACAAATCCTAAACGTTAATTTTTCAAAAAGATACTCTAATTGCCCCCAAAACAAGATACGCCATAACTTTCACATCACAAATCAAAATGCATTAGAAGAGATTTGAGGGCACGAGAAGGCTATTTTAGGCCTGTTTCCTAGGTTGTTCTCCAATCATAATATTTAAATATAAAAAATAAAAATAAATTAAAAAAATAATTTAAATTTTTTATAAAAATTAATTTTTAATTAATTAATCAATTAATATTATCTGACATGGCAATGTCGCACCTACATGAGATTGTTGCTATGGTAGAGTCCCTAGTGCTTTCTACAATCCAGGAACTCTTGGGAACTTGCAGTCTTTTTATGCCCTGAAAAATCTTCTAATGGAATGAATCAAAGCTTGAATTCCATATAAACAAAAACACAATCTATGAAAAACGAATTCTAAAACAAATTATTTCAAGATTTTTGTGGATCCTTTTCTTTGCCACTAAATTCAAATTAGTGCTTTACTTTAGTTTTGTGGTATAACTCTTCCTCCTCTGCACCAATTGAAATAAATACTATATTCCTAGAATCCTAGAAAGCTAATAAGTTTTTGTATCTTATAAGAAAGTTTCAAAAAAATTCACTAAAAATTGAGCATATAGGAAGTTGCTTGAATTCCATATTATTTCCCAAGGAGACAAATGGAACTTTAGTAGTTAATATGCAACAATGGATGAAAACAAACCAACATCCGAAGCACACATCATTGTTTTTGAAGATCCTTGTGTTAGTTCATCAACATTTGTATGGTATACATTATGAAGATTTTACTTTGCAAATATTCTATAAATCAAAGGGTACTAGTATTTCTAGCTTCAAAAAATTATTTTTTCGGTTTAAAAATGATCCTTCAAAAATGGCTTGAATAAAAAAATTGAATTAAAATCTTCAAAAATCACTATGATTAAAACTTAGCATTTTGAACTTGAAGGATTTTTTTTTTTATAAATATAAAAATATTCAATCTATAATTGATTTTAAAGGAATTTCAATTTTTGGCTTCAAATTTTATTGACGAATATTGGTTTGTATACTAGTTGATTAAGCTGTGTGGATATGATTTATGGATCATATTTTACAATTATTTTTTGAGGGTCATCATTAAATTACTCTTCTAAGTTGCATTTTATAATGCATCTATACAATTTTAGAAATCTAGAATACCCCACCTTGATCCTATAGGGATTAATGTTGGTCATGGTGCTCAGATGATGGTTTCTGGTTGGATGTCTAGTCACCTCAATTGCACCAGTGTGACAATGCATGGTAACAAAAGAGAATCAACACTTTCTTTGGGCCTAAGATTGACCAGGTGACACTAATTAAACCTAAAATTTTATTTATTACTTCTTATTGGCAACTAAAAGAGGGTTCCAACACATTTTAGCATACATTATTTGGACACTTTATAAGTCATGATTTTCAAAGTATCACCTCTATATGTACCAAAGAAAAATAATGGATTCTCAAAGACTTTTGATCATGTTTTGATTGGGTTCATCTTGTGTGCTCAACACCTAAAAGAAAATGCTTGCTTTGGGATTTAAAGCTAGTTTTTATGTTAGAAAACCTACTTCAATATCGTTAAATTATAAGAAGAAGAGAGAAAAGATAGACTTCTGTAACTCACCACCCAATTGCATAGGAGAAAGAAATGGAGAAATATGCTCAATTCAATTGTATCTCTTTCATCCACCAAGCTACATAATATGTCATTCTACATACCTTAGAATATGTAGGGACTCACTAAGTATATTGTGAATTTACTAGTGGGAGATAGACCAACCATACCAAAGTGTAAGGGTATCTAGCCTTGATTGTATGGTAGAAGAAAAGATCATGTAAATCCTCCTCATCTTATAAGCAAAGGGAAACCTAAATTGGAGTGAATCATGATACTTGTAAAGAAAATCACATTCAAAAACTACCAACCCTACTAAATGCACTTTGTAATCTACTATAGCATGTAGAACTCATTAACATCCCAACATAAATGTAGATGAACAAGAAAGATTGAGAGTTTGTGAGGTATGAGCTCGCTAATTTGTTCATCATCTCTTATTTGGACTTTGGAATGCTCCAAGGTTAATTAACTAAATTTGAAAGAACAAGACCTATCACCAAGGTAATCAACCAAAAATGATTCAATTTTTGAACCAACAAGTGCATTCTTCATTTCTATAATAGTAGCTTTGAAAGTCATTTATTGTCCTCTTTTTGACGTCGGCATCCTTGTTTGGTTAATTTCTAACAAAGTGGCATTATGGATACCCATAAGTTAAAATAATAGTCTATTGTGTATTTCTTTGCAAATCCTGAATTCTTCTGTCCTAATCTTGTGTGGAGATGTTTTCAGATGCTGTGCAGTACAATTGGAAGTTGGAAAGCTGTAAGTTTTGTTGCTCAGATAGTTGATTGCTGTGATTTGAAAAAACATGGTCACATGGTGGTGGTGAAGCAAACTGTGGTGCATTCTCCCGAGTAAGTTAATCCGAAAGATTCTTCCTGTATATAATGCTTGGTATGGTGAAGTGCACTCAAGCTTTAACCCCTAAATGCCCAAGGCTTTTTTGGGTTTAAAAACATCATCGCTTTTGAAAGGTTATAGGTCTAAATGCCACTAAAGTATAGAAATTTCAACCGTAACTTAGTGTTGAATTGGGTTATATAAATTCCAACCAACGTGACATAACTCACTTCAACACTAAGAAAAATGGGCAATAAAAATGGATGCAATCCATCAAATATTAAATTTGTCAATAGTTGGATAAAAGTTATTGCATTAGATGTTTTTTTCCTACTTTGAAGGGCTGTGAATTGCCAATGTGGAAACTAGCCGAAACTAGCTGAAACTGGTCAAAACTGTAGTTTGCGAGTTGTGCTGACGTGGCACAACGACTGCCACATCACTTTTTGAAAAAATAAATTATTTATTTATTTATTTATTTTAAAATTTTATTTTATTTTTATTTTTATAATTTTTATTTTTTCTGTTGGAGGAACGGAGCTAGGAACGGAGCTGAGAACAGGCTTGAAACGGCCCTCCAGCCCCCATCTCATGTAATGATAAAAGAGGCAATTTCGTGGATGACGGAGTGACACATTTTCCCTTCCGAGAATGAATGCATTTCATGAAGCACTTTTGCTTTGCCAGCCAGAAACATAAAAGTAAAATTGAATGGTCAACCGCGAAGATGCCTGGCTCGCAGTTGAGACTGACTCATCTCTCGTCGCTGGATTCTTGGTCGAATTCGCTTTCCACCTTTCGAGAATTCTATGATTGCATTCTTCACAGACCAGCCATCTTACTCGCAAGCTAAGGACTTCTGGATCATTTGCAATTCCGAGTGCCTCATCTCTCGTGAGTTTAATTGGTAGCCGTAGCTCTCGTTGTTCACAGTCCACGGAATTCTCCACGCTCTAGGGTTTGTAGAGTTTGTTCCTGAAGGTGCCTTCTGCTTACTTGCAGATCGACCTTATGCATTTGGCGTACGTACTGGTCAGACCAAAGTAGTAGTTCCAGGAGTGACATTTGGTCGTTGCTCTAACTTTTCTCTTGGTCGGTAGGGACGACTGCGAAATTCGAGGAGTCTGAGCGAGTGTGGTGAGTTTCTTGAGGGATTACAGTACATCAATTCGCACTTGATCCTGCGGACGTCTCGGCCCTTGTACGTTTTTCTACACAATGGAGGCAGTGGACCGGCAGAAAGTTACGATTGAGAGATTTATGAGAGATGCCCTCTTTGACTCGATAAAGAAACATGTTGACAAAGCTGATGATTCGAGTTGGTGGAAGTGTGTTTTCTTCATATCTCTTCCCTTCCACCTCTTAGCCCTATTGCTGTACTTGATCTTTCACCCAATCCTTGTCTGCATAAGACTTGCTATTATACATGCGGATAGAGTTGTGTTTATTCTCGCGTCCACAGTTCTCACTTATTATCAAGTGCCATGGAAAGTGTTTTACATTTACATAGCAATTGCAGGATCCACAAGTTTGCTTCGGCTTGTAAAATACAACTCTAGTGCAAAACACCTTTATCTTCGTGTTTTATCTTGGATGTCGTGTGGGACAAGCAATGTGTTCCTTAGGAAGTTTACTACTTTACATTTTAGCAACCCCTTCAATAGATGTCTCACTGAATCTCAAGTGGTTTTTTTTCCTATTGGTTTAGAGATTCTCTCTAAAAACAGCATTGAGGTTTATGATTTCCCAGTTTCTGAGTATTTAAACTTTGACGAAATTGTTGGTAATTGTAGAATAAAAATAGAAACTCTGGAAAATAGAACCGGTAGCAGTACAATTAGAGATCTCTATGTAGACGGCCCTTGGGGATGGAATCGTTTTACAGTTAACATGGAAAACGAGAATCTGGGGAGGCTCATCAGTTATTTCAACCGAGTTATTGAAACAAATTGCAAAGAGTTGATTTGTACTCTCGTGAGTGGTCGCTTTGAAGCGTTGAGTATTTTAGAAGCAGTTAAACATTTCAATACTGGACTTCCAGTTGTCAAGCTTGAAGTTCGTTCTCCAGCTATGCATTTTATATATTAAGAGACAATTTGGATGTCTTCCAGTGCATTGTCATCTAATCTAGTTTGTCACAAACAATGGCCACTGCTTGTCCTTGGGTTCCGCGGGACTGCATTTCGATATGCATTCCTGGAGTTGGAGTTTCGAGCCTTCGATCTGCTCAGAAAAAAATCCCCACTGCAGATTAATTCTCGAACTTCGCTTGCTCAAAGTGGTCATGCTCAGGAAGTGCATCCAACCGCATCGTCCCCACAGTGAGCTAGCTCCATTGAAGCAGACTCATGACTCTGGGTAATAATTATACTGTCTAGTTGAAGTACGATTTCTTCCATCATTTTCGTTTTGGGTTGCCATTCTGGGATTCCAACTCCTTTGGTTTTCCTCATCTTTCCTCATCGAGCAATCAAAGTTGAATAACTTTCTGAAACCGTCGTTGTAATCTACGTTATGTTCATTATTGATCTATTTCTGCAAACATGTGCTAATTGATAGTGACCGCCGTAAAGCTGATTCTGATGCCGGCTTGGCTCAATTCTTGTTCAGGTCCAGAGGGTAGAGCAAATCCTAAACTCTTTCGGGAGTGATACAACTGAGAACGTGCGATAATCGGACTTGACTTGTGCCTGCGCTGCTTTCGGACGTCGAGCTCTCCGGTTAGTGTCTTTCTTCTTGTGTGATTTATGCTGTTTGTCTGAGAAAAATGTGTATTTGGCCTCATCCATCAGTTCTAGTATTAATATTCAATGAGCTCCAGTCACTAATGATTGCAATCCCGAAGTTTTGTGACCATTTTGTCCAGTTGTTGTTCATCAGAATTTGGATGATTGGATCACACTACCAGGATGGACATTTAATGTGCACAGTATAATTTCCGTTAATGTCTCTGGCTATCAATTTGTTGTGAATAATTGGTGAACCGACTACCAGTATAATCAGTCAGGGTCGCACCAAAGAGAGAATTTTCGAGTGTTCTTTTGAAAGTAACCAGCACCTTCATTGGACATCACGCTGTCACAATTGTGGTAGACTTATGGAGGTTTCAAAACCGGACCTGCAGGAGGACCTCGCAACCCCAGAGGAGGATCGATCACAGAAAGAAAGAAGTTGGAGGAATGTACTCTGGTTTGTTTCGTTTTTTTTGGGGGGGGGTGAGAGCATCCCCACCAATCTGTTCTGTATCCCTAAAAATTTAGGGAGAGGACCTCAGATGGGGATGGGGATACAGAAGCTTGCGCGCACCAACCTTGAAACAAGATCTCTACCCCAAATTTATAGAGAACTTGGTAAAAATTGGGCCCAATTCCCTATATTGGAGCTCATATAGAGAACTTGCGAGGTCTCATCTCTATAAAGTCAAGGTTGACTAGTTTGAGGTCCCAAGTTTGGGGATAGAGAACACGTTGGTGGGGATGCTTTTACTTGTTTGGCTCAATTTGAGAAACAAATTTTCTTGATTAAAATTTGGGGGGGGGGCCGGGGGGGATTTTGTTGGCTGCCCCTAAAAAAATGACTTTTTGTGTTATAACTTTTGCTCTAAAGCATTGATTGCAATAAAAATTATATTCTTAGAAAGTTAATGTGTTTTTCTTTCTTCACAAAAAGTTTCAAAAAATCATGATGAATATTGAGACTGTAGAAGCCTGCTCAATATCCATTTTGTCCTCTAAAGTACATGCCCTTTTTTGCATCCTCCAACTATTAAGTATTGCCACAAAGAATGAGGGTATACACTAAATTATATATACTCATTACACATCCTCAACTTCATTTTTATCTCCAATAGTGAAATAGATGAGCTTATACAATATTTTAACTTCACACCGACTAAGAATGTTTTTAAAGTCAATCTCCATTTTTATGATATTCCAAGTTTTTTCTATGATGGCATTCTTGCAATGGGAGAGGCAAATAATCAAACTAATAATAAAGCCTTGAATTTTAGAGTCTGGAATTGAAAATCAAATCAGTGCACTCAAAATTAAAGGGAATGCAATGAAAATTGAATCAATGCCAAAAATGAAAGCTTGAAATTGCTACTTATATTTTTAGTTGCGTTCATAGGATTTTTCAAGTGTAGTCAATTAATGATAGTTCACTCATCTTTGATCTTCAATTTGTAGTTTTTGAAGAATCCTACCACTTCTCTCTTCACTGTTGAACTATCAGGATAAAATAGAAGGAATGCTCTTTCATCATGAAGATAGGTAAGAGAGGTAACCTCAAGAGCTTGTGATTACCACTGATTCTTCAATTGCCGAGGTTGATTTAGACACAAACAAAATCTTCTTCAACTCTACTACAACAACTAAATTATATAGAAAGAAAGATTAGTTTTCACACGCTCTGCTCGTCGAACTTTGCGATTAGCTCTAGAAACAACACTACGGTGCAAGGGACATTAATTGACGTCATAGGGGACATTTCTTTAAAATCACCTTTCTAACAGAGTTTTAAAAACATGAAATGACTATCTAACATCTAGCAAACATTCTTCCACTAAAGAGGAAAATCAATTAAGCGCATAGCAAGATCACTTCAAGGCAGAGCATGACCACTAAAAAGGAAAATCAATTAAGCGCATAGCACGATCACTTCAAGGCAGAGCATGACCGCTAAAAAATCCTACAATCAACGCATACGTACTAAAGCAGTGAAACTTTATCAATTAACTTACCTTATAGTTGCTCCTAAGATCTTATAGTTGCTCTTGAAATGCCGCGGAAGAAACTGCTTCTTGAAGACGGAGTCAGAGAGCAACAAGATAGAGTCATAGAGTAGCAGCAGAGCACTGAAGAATCTGGCGTCAAAAGAGCCCGGTGAAGTTAAGATGATTATTGAAATGTAGGGCATTTTCAATGGTGATTGTATAGTGATCCCGATCTTCCATCTAAGGATATATATATTTTTTTCAGCGTATGATCCATCAGCCCTAATTCTTGGCACACATTCATTATGTGTATTGAGCTTTATAGGTAGAGTGAAGGGAGTAATATCCTTGGTAGCTTATATGCATTGAGCTTTATAGCCAGAGTGAAGGGCTGGTCTATACTTACAGAATTTGTTGTTCTAAAAACTTTTCAATGTTCACTTTAATAAACTGTTGGTTTATTGTAAACTTACTGTATCAAAGTACGAGCTGCTTGTGGACAGTCACTCATTTTATTGTACACAAATGATATTTAAAAAGTAAGAGCTGAGATTGAAGAAAAAAAAATACGAACCCTAACTTGTGTATTGTGGCTGTTACAACCACTTTTGGGTGCATAGTGACACTTTTGTTACTATGCACTCAAAAATTTTAATTAATTAATTTAAAACTCCCCTCCACCCCCCACCCCGGTTTTAAAAAAGAAATTTAATTTAATTTAATTTCTTAATTTTTCATCTCCCCCTCCCCCTCCTTGTAATTTTTTTTAATGAGGTTAATATGACAAACAATATGGGACAATGAAAATCCCATATCCCGTATCTATATATCGTATCCATATCGCATCCATATCATATTCGTATTCATATTGTACAATATTCCAATATCAAGTATCTATATCCATATCGTATCCATATCCATATCATGATTCTATATCCGTATTCGTATTTGGATGGATGGCTTAGATTCAATCTCAAAGATCAACGACATTCTGGAGGGGGAAGCATTTAAAAAAAATCAACTACCTATTCATTTTTGGGAGAGAGGGGGGGCAACTAATGACAAACCAGATGTGTGACTACCTCTTTTGGGTGCATAGTAGTGCCTAATCCAATTATGTGATTGATAATGCTAAGTGGTATTTGGTATTACAGTCCTTTGTGGCAGTCAATAGAAATATATTTGTTGTATGTATACCAATATGGACTGTGAATTCTCTCAACTGTAGATCAATACTTATTGTATGTGAGTCTAAAAAAAAAAACATAATGGATAACCTTGTTCTAGTGTAGTATAGTACGGATACATCAAGTTTAGGTGAATGCACCACTGCACTATGTGCGTTTCATACATCCATAGAATATGGCACTATCAATACACTAAGACCTCTTTAATATCACCTTCTTGAATGCGCCACTCCACTAAATGCGTCTCACGCATCATCAAAAATGACATTATCAAGAAACTTGAACCTCTTTAATATCATTTTGTTGAATACTGGTATCACGACCTCTACTCTCACCAAGCCCTACCTCCTCCTCTACTCCCCCCTGCTGACCCACCTCTACTCTTAAACCCTCCTCGGTTTCCTCCCGGGGAAGCTCCTCTCCCTCCTCTCCCTCCTCTGATACCACCTGGTGACCCACCTCTGCTCTTAAACCCTCCTCTGTTACCCCCTGGGGAAGCTCCTCTCCCTCCTCTATTTCCACCGGGGGATCCACCTCTGCCTCCTCTATTACCTCCTCTTCCACTACCAAAACCTCCTCTACTACCCCCTCCTGGGCCACCCCTGCTCTTAAACCCTCCTCTACTACCTCTCGAAGAATCGCCCCTTCCACCCCTAGTGCTCCCGCCTCCATTCTCCACCGCTTTGGAGTCCTTACGTCCACTGAACTTCGTCTCTTTCTTTGCCACGGATGGTTCTTGCTCTTCAGCATCAGAGTCCATATCTGAGCCACTCCCTACTGACTTAGCATCATCATCATCATCCTCGTCCTCGTCCTCTTCTTCATCTGATGAGGAGAGCATCAGATCTTCCAGAACATCTTCGTCGTCATCACCACCTGTAACAGGGGTAACCGTCTGGACCTTCTTGATCGCTTTCTTATCAGATTGATCCCTGCACAAGGAATAGAAAGCTAAAAATTAGTATTCGGATATGGTGCATGTGAGGTTCAGTAGCCCGGAACTGGCCCGTAAGTGCCCAAACTCAAAATAGAGAGTCCACTGTGGAAGCTAATAGTCAATCATATTACGTTTCAAAACATACTTCAACAATTAGTAAAAATGTGGGCTGTCCTTCTGCTTGTACATTTGTTGCCTACTTTGAAACTTCCTAAATGATTAAATTCAACTCCTATAGATATGGAAACGACCACTTTTGGATTAAATAATGTGTCCAGTAGCGTGACCTAATTATAGTCCGAGAGCTGTTACTCATGCACAAAGAGGCCGCAGATTAGTTACGCACCCTGAGGTTTGCTTAGGAGGTTGCTTGGGAGGTAACCAGTCGTTACTGAATGCCTTAGCACCCTCCTCAATTACCATCTCGTCATCCTCTTCATCATCGCTATCTGCAACCCGCTCCTTGTCTCCTCCAACAACCACACTGCAAACACAAGAAAAAATTGGCACTTTAGTCCCCAACAGACTCAGCAAATTATTAATCGGCAGATAACAAGGACACAAGCAATTTGTAAGACTTTTTTCCGGACCCATCAATATTCATGACGTTCAAAGAACGGACCTAGATGTATGAAGGGCAGCTTGCCGCTGAGCAGCCCGTTGCTGCAAAGAAACTGCAAACTTAGACAATGGACTTGCGCCTGCCTTCTTTTCCTCCTGGAACAAAACAAGCATACTCTTGTGAGTGATGACAATATCAATTATTAACAATAATTGAAAAAAGAATACGAATTGAATAATGTACGTCATGCATACGATATTAAACAATCAAAGGAAGATGGAAGCAGACCTCTAGGAACGACGCCACAGCAGTAATGTCCTTTGGAGAGAACGAAACACCGTCCCGTTTCTTCCCCACATACTCAACGTTACGTTCAATCTGAAAAAAATAGCCACAATTCAATTGGCCTCAGTAGAGTTCGACCCTAAATAATATATTCACTATTTGATTATCTTCTGATCGACTCCTTTGGCACAAAAAAAAATAGCATAAAAACTCACAAGCCCTGATCCCATGATATTCAAGGTGTAAAAGCATGTACGCTGTGGTCATCCAGACATACTGTGCACAAAGCTTTTCAATAACTAAAATTCTGCCCTTGCTCCAGAACTGACCTGGTCCACCAACTGCTTCATGAGTTTGCGAAACCTATCCACTTTAACCTCCTTCAACATTCGCCGAAGCTGTACTAGCGGAACCACAGACAACTCAGGAAAAGCTACAGAGTAACTGTTCTGAGCCAGATGCTCAGTCAGCTGTTGAATCACTCCTGTCACACAGTCGTCCTGAAAAGCACGTGTCTTCACAGCTTGCTTAGGTACCTGCAAAATCACAGAAATAAGCTAACATTCGGCTAAAATCTGTGGACGATAAAAAGATGGCATCATTATTGAGGTATAACAATCTTTGCATCATATGACTCTCAAACAATACTTCGCCATTGAGACACACTTCCAGCAGTGAAGATGCATACCCAATTCAAAACGCCCATATCACTGCCCAACCAAATTATTCCAAAAAAACTACTTTCAATCAGGCTGGCCTAAATTAGATTAAACTACAAAACAAAGACAAAATGGGGATTCATTGAATTAAGAAATCAAAGAAAATGGCAATGTAAGAATATAGTACCTTTATCATGGTTGAAAAATCAAGGCCAATTCCAACCCCGCCAGTAGGACTCATGTGCAAGTCTTTAAATTGTAGCATATCCAACAGAAGAGATGCAACTGGAACAAATGTATCAGTGGCAACTGAAAGCCTGTTGAGCATACGAACACACTGCAAACGGAGTGGAAAGTAACGGGCTGTAGGTACCAATCGCGCTGCTCCATCAATGATCTGCGATAACGGATACACTAGTGGACGTAGCTGATCCTTATAGGTCGAAAGCACCCGCACCCATACATTCAAGGAGTTAATGTATTGCCATCTATACACCTGCTTGAATGCTTCCTGCACAATCTCTCCAAAGCCCCCTTTTTCAGAAACAGCAGTGACATTCAAAAACATAGCTACACAAAAGCTGAGCAAGGAATTTGTCACACAGCAACAAGGGTTCTCAAGAAAATTCAGTCGCCACCACAAAATCAGAACATAAAATACGATTGATGAATTCAACACCACTTCAAGGAACCAACAAGCTAAAATCAAATTCCTCGTCTTCAATACCAACCTATCTCAGACATGGTGAGCACGCTCTAGAAATGTTAATTCAATCTAATATAAAATAAAATCGAGTTTAAGATATTTGGCGATTCATCATAAACCAATCAACCTAACAATAATGTGGAAACAAGTACATTATAAAGCAAAATTCTGTCATGTGCTTGGCCGTCGCTCGGTACCTGTCATCAACACCGTTCTAAATATAGGACCATGTTAAAAGGAAAGGACAGATGTAGAAATATCCGTCATACCTTGGTTTTCATAGTAAGCGCATTGCGAAGGACAATAGCCAACTGACGAATGAAGATGAAGGCATGTTGATATGCAGCTGCTGAATCAATGCCATATAGCTCTACAACACAGCTTGCCATGAACTGTATTCTCGGAAGAGACGTTGGATTGACAAATCTGGAATTTGCAACATACTCTTTGTACATCCCTTTAAGGCAGGCTTCCAAGTAATCCGACCCTAAACGCAACGCCATCTCTCGAATGAACATAAATGACAATAATGGAAGGGCCCCTTCGCCACTGCCCCAGAAGTGCAATGAAACCTGTACATACAAGCAGAGGAAAGTCAACATTAGAATACCATTGGCTTGATAAGACCGCTCCAGAATATGATCCAGAACATATCAGTGGTCGGGAAACTATCCAATATGTAGTACTTTGCACTTCCATTACAAAAAAAAAAACTACAATACCCTTCACTTTAAGAATGATTAGAAGGAATTACCTTCAAGTACTTTCTCGCCAATATGGGAAATGCCGCCAAAAAAATAACAGAAGCCTTCAATCGCCGTACAGTAAAAGCAATCATCTGGTTGTCCGTCATTTGGTTAAGAATATGCAAGGCGTTTCCTAAATATGTTTTAACGAAGGGCTCTAACTTCTTCCACTTGGACAATTTTTGAACCTCCACGGCTCCACTTTTCTTCTCACTCATATCCGTCAGACCAAGCATTTTCTTAAAAACTCCATCTATTTCAACAAGGACATAAAGCATGATCTTGTTGAAGACATGACTATTAGATATGTTATATTTAGAGCCCATATCCTCCATTTCTCCGTCCCCATAATGGCAAGCTGTTCGGAAAGCACGCAGAAGGCTTTTCAGAGCTCCAATATGTTGTTTTTCCTTGACAGCAGCACACCACGTTTCCACCAAAGCTGTCGTAAGACTGACAGATGTACCACCCTCTATAGTTTTCTCCTCTTCGCCAGATTCTTGGTCCATTCTATCGTCGCCATCCTCTTCTTCAGATTCCTACATAAAGCATGACAATCATTCACTTCAATTGCTGACCACAGCGACTGCTAATTTTTCTTGCCAACAGAAATTTGGAATCAATCTAGTTCAGTTAACAGTTCCATGTGAAAACATCCTCTTCAAATTTTTTCAGTTCAAGTAATATCAAGAAGATCAAACCACCGAAGCCAGGATCACATCGCTGCAATTGATACTGAACTGAACATGAACAGCGAAACGCCGACTCAACCTGTCGAGACAGTAAGCTACTCAAAGCAAACGAGAAACAGACGCATACCTCCGCATCTTCATCATCAAAGTCCAGTAGTTCCTTGTCGTGCTCTTTCAAGAACTGATAAAATTCTGGATCCTGAAATCAAATTTCACCCGAACTCAACATTTCAGTTCAAGAATCTTTAAAATCTTTTATAATTCATATACATCTAATGGAATAATTGAAAAAATGTGAAGACTGTTATAATATCCCAGATCTGTAGAAAAATTAAGGCGAAAGAAATCAAACCTTTTGCTGCAGGTGTTCAAGTTGTTGCTTGTGCTTAGAAACTTCAGACTTCAGAACTTTGTTTTGTGAACCCAACCCTGTGCCTCCTTCGTCACCATCTTCATCTTCATCTTCGTCGTCATCCTCGTCATCATCCTCATCTATCAATTTAGCCAACAATAAATAATAAGCATTTCACCAGAAGATTTACCGTATGGAAATGCATTTCAATACAGTAACAGTTAAGCCGAGGCGCTCATCAGCATGTTAACCATCCAACAAAAGACCATTCTGGAAGTGAAAGAAGAAGCTTACCCATCCCAGCCTTAAGATCAGCAATTGCCTGGTCCAGATCTTCATCATCTTCCTCGTCCTGGAGAAGATCCAATACACCACAATTAGTACCTCAGAAAGTGCTGTAAATTCTAATGCTCTCCATTGTGAGTAAATAATATTAGGTTTGAAAATAGTAGCATTTATAGGAACTCAACAATTTGCCTAAAACCTTATGCCCAATCAACACCAAGAAAACATAAAATTTACCCCGTCCGAAAGTCCATCATCTTCGGAAACAGCCTCATCTTCGTCATTCTCATCCTTGTCACTCAAGTCTTCAAGAAAATCTCCTTGCATCAACTCATCAACGCTCATATCCTGGACTCTCCTGTGACCACCAAGTAAAACCTAAGAACAAGACTACAATATATCTACCAATAAATTCAACTACACACAGCGTTGAGTACGCTTCCATCCATTATATGCTTCTTTAAAGCTAGTCAAAGAAGACTAAGCAGTATCAATTCTGCATTATCAATAACAATGAGCAACGTACTTTGGCTTTCTAGCGCCTCCATTTTCCGATTTTCCCTTTTCAGCCATAGCTTGATCCTCCTTATAATCAGCAATAAGCTGTCCAGCTTTCTTCTTCCGAAGAGCATTGTTCATGGGCTTCAGCTTCCGCCTCCGCGCTATCGTGGCTCCTAAATGCTTCTGCGCGAACTTCTTCACGCTCTTCACCGCCTTCCCCATCTTGTCCCTAATTTGTAACCCAGTCCTTAAAAATATTGCCCTAGCTCGGGCGTTTCCTTAAACCCTGAAGTCAATTTTCTTAAACCCTAAACCCTAGCCAGTCTCGCACTCGAATGCTTGAACGAAACTTTGAAACCGAAAGCCACAGCAACTGGCATTCATAATTGTGAAACAATGGCCGCCATCAAGAATACGTTGCAAATGGAGCAGGCAACCAAACAGCTTCCCTGCACACACGGTAGGGCAGGCTATTGAAGAGAAAACTCGAGCAAGAGCCGGAACCCTAATTGGATCCTGTTGTCCGGGTCTCCCGCATGCATCACCGTGTTGGACCTGGAGCGTATCGCCGTTGCCCTAACTTCACCCTGACCTCTTTAATATCACCTTTTCTTGTAGAGAGAGTGCACGGAGGCCTGATTTTAGAGCATTGCCACCGTGGGGCAGCCAAAAACTCACAACAAAGGGGTTTTGGCGTGATCAATTCACCAAGCGGGCACAATGACACACCATGTGGTTTTGGGACTATTAACCTTTGAATGACAAGTTGATTATCATGGAAATCATCTATTTTTATACCATGTGAATTCTTTGTTTAAAACAATGCAAAAGCGCTCATTGGAAGTCAAAGTACCGTAGATGACCTTCCCTTTTCACACTAAATTTGAAAGATGAATAGTTGCATTTTTGCCCTAAATGGAGAGATTCTTTGTCATTCATTGGTCGGAAAATGTTCTCAACATCAATTATAAATATTGCAAAAGTTATAAGTTTTTTTTATTTCAATATCAAACCAACAAAAAAATATATTCTACAAAAGTATTCATTGTTTTTTGGAGATTGTATAGATAGATACCTATTCAAAAAAATTTAACCATTCAATTCAAAACTCTCCATAATTTTCACTTTATTATTTGAATAATTAACTAGAGGATCCTCCAGTTGGATTTATTAAAACTCATATAAAACAATAGCATTTACTTGCTTTAAATATGACTTTTGAAATAATTTTAGACCCTACATCTATACATAACTAAGAGATTAAAAATAAAAAATTATTTTTTTACATTATAAGTTATATATTTATAATTTCATTTTATATTTACATATATTCTTAAATAATATTTTTTATGTTTATAAAATCATTTTTTATTTTCATCCTTCTCTGTCTAGGATACCCTAAATCCTTCCAAAGTATAAGGTGTGTGCATTGTGTGAAGGATTGCTTCCAAAGCATCCCCACATACTTGGAGGGTGTAAATTAGGATAAGGTTCATGACTAATTTTTTTCTTAAGGGATAACTAGAAGCCCATGTACTTTTTTAATAGTAAATCACACTTGAAAAGGCTTAGGCACTTTGGGATTAAGTATAAAAGATTTTTTTTGCTTAATGAAGAAGTTGTACAATGTGGATCATTCAAATCACCAATGTCATACATGTTAATTTTGAGATGGGTGAGGACACTTAAGAAATAAAATGAAATCATATAAATATGTAGCCTTTTTTCATTAGATGTTTTCTGGGGGGTGGGGAGGGCCGTTTCGGCCTGTTCCCAACCCTGATCCCCCCGCCAATTTCGGGGATCAGCCATTCCCGAGTCGTTCCTGATAGAAAATTTTTGAAAAAAAAAAATTTTCATTTTCATTTTTTGAAAAAATAAAATAAAAAATTTGCCATTGTGGCAGTCGCTCAACCACATCAGCAGGCAGTTCGCAGCAATTCGCAGGGAGTTCACAGCAGTTCCCAAGCCTAATAACTCGCGGCCCTCCACAATGCTGGAAACCCATCTAATGTTTATAAAAAATATTAAAAACACAAAAAACCTTTATTGCCCCACTCTACCTTACCCTTGTGCATGGTTGCTTCGGATGCCCTTCTACCCTCCTACTACCATGGATCCACCCCTTACATTGAATTCATACTCTTATTCAACAAAAAAATATTAAAAATAATGTATAAATATTAAACACGGTTCTATGTTTTTTAAATTGTCCATCCTTGTAGCAACAATAAACAAACAACTTTTGAGTCTTTTTTTAACCATTCCTTGCTGAAATTTGTGGGTTTGTACAGCCATGGCAAAAGGATATGCTAGATTTGAGGTGCTCTGTCTGTCTGAACAGTGGGGGAATCCGTGGCAACAATGTCTGTAATAATATTTTGGCACACTACCGTGGGTTTGCCGTGGGAGATTGGTCATCCTACAGTGGCGATGCTCTAAGAGCATTGCCACCATTACATATTGTAACCTTACAAGACGCCATAGCTTGGACCCAGGAGGAAGAACATACTCCACCGTGACACTAGGCATTGTTTCCAAAGCACTGGGCTCTCTATTCTTGCCCAAAGTAACTTTGCTTGGTGCATAAGGTGAGATTCTTCAAAGAGCCCAGATTTGATCTGGTTCTAAGTATCGTGCATTCAATTTTTGGGTGAGTAGCTCTTTTCATATTGGTGGCCTAAACTGCATACGTAGAACTCACCCAAAAATAGTTTCCAATCCATCCGACACTTATCAATCACCATGGGATTGCAATAGCAAATAGGTGGTGGTGTGTTGAACACACCTAAGGAGCTTGGTTGCCTAGGTGCACCATCAATTGAGGAACTTGCTATATAAGTTTTGCAATGGAGATTTGGCTGCCCTACGGTGTCGATGCTCTAAGGGAAAAACAACCACATTTTTTTTAATTTTTTTTTTGAAACAAGGGCGTTCAAGAAACACACTGCAAGGGTTTCCGTCAAGAGGAGAGGACCCACAACCAATTCGGTACCACACCTCCATCACCCGGTAGTTTAGGGTCATCTCGGACCAAAAACAACCACATTTGGTGTGCCCAATAGTTGAAACTTTGGTGGCCGTGCCACGGTGGGGGAGGATTGGGCTTCTGGGCCCGGGCTATGGCGTCCCGGCCATGTTGGCCGAGCCATGGTGGCGATGTTGTTAGGGCGTATGTGCTGATGACAGTTCTGCGTTGGAATTCACCTCGTTGTTCTGTTTCGGACTCGATCACTGCAATCTCGTCGTTAGGGTTTTGCGCAAGGTGACTTCGGAATTTCGTAGCAAATGATTGATTGTAGCAATGGCTAGTGAGGAGGTTGTGGAAGTGGGAGGTGATTCGCAGCCAGGAGGATTTCTTTCCCGTTATGAGCAGCAGTGGCAGAGGACGTTGGAGCACGCCAAGACGTATCCTTACGTTTGGGCCTCTTACGTGGTGACCTTCGGAGGTTTAGGTATTTACGGTGCCTGGCGATGGCGGGAGCTTCGGAAGATTGAAAATCGAGTCATGCATTATCAACGGGAGCTTTTGAAGCGCGTACAAGAAGAAGCAACAGCTGCCTCAAAGAAGCAGCCTTCTGCCGTTGAAGCATCATCGCCTGCTGTTCTTGCCGATTCCACAAAGAAACGAGATCCTTTAAAAACGTGATGTGTGTTGAAGATGGCATTCCTCTTCTTTTGGCAACTCCTTTGCTGCAATTGGAGTTGCAGAGTAGCAGTAGTTTAGTGAAGTGAGCAGACCGATTCAAAGTAAGGTTGGTCAAATTTGCTTTTGCTTAGCATTGAGCGCTTGAGTAGAAGCATTGACATTTTTTGCGGGAGCCTTCTGTTTGATGGAATTGCAATTCTTGAAGAGTACAACCACTTTCTTTAAAGAAGGGATTCTTATATATTTTACATGAGTTCTTGAATGGTGCAGTTGGTTTATTATGTATGTATTTGAATCTTTTGGGAAGAAATGTGGTGTCGATGTGTGTGTGTGTGTGTGTGTCACCTATTAGGGTTGTGAGCGCGTTCATCGACAATTCGAAGAAATATGACCGCGTGATGGAGTCCACTCTTGACTGCTGATGGTTCACTGCTGATGGTTCATAATGTTCCTTGAGTGAGTGTGCGAAATTTCAGTCACGATCAAGAGTGTAGAGAGATGCTCCAGTCAATCCTGTATGAAGTCTTGTGTCGTATTGTATGTGTGTTACGACTCCAACCATCGATTTGCCAAATGTCACGTAGCACACGGGATGCAGTCGAGTTTGTAGTACTGAATTCGGTTGCAATGCTCTCTGACTGTTCGTTTATGTTTTTGAAGAAGGAAGGCGTCGTTGAATTTGCCAGAATGTAGCAAACTTCATTTGCTTCCTTATTAAAAAAATTGTCTCAAATGACGATGTTTTTGACAGTAAATTCTTGTGCAGCCAGTGAACTTTGACCTCAAGCATTGATAGACTAAAATATTGGTCTACAATTCACTTCTTTTGTTCAGTATGAACAGAATGGGCACACTCAAAGTTACCTGCCAACTTGTTTGGCATGGGTTCATTTTGACCAGTTTATATCCCATTACTATCGAGGACACTTGCGTTGAAAGTTATTGGTGCAAGCGTTGCTTCATGCAGGGCGGGTCGTGGACATTCCATATTTGACTTGGACTGCAGAGGGGTGACGATTTACTGCGTTCTTACTCGTCAACAATACTGGTACTGGATTGTTCAATGTTTACACTTTGTATCTCGTGGATTTTGAATTCTCTTACTGTAGCTCCTTGAAGTGTTTGCTGGCATGTAGTATTCACAATACATATTATATTTCAAGCTTATAATTATAAATCACGAGTGAGTGTTGACCTGCAAGACCAGGGCAATTTCCGAATCGTGTTCCACAAGGAAGTTAGTTCACTGGCTGCACAAGAATTTACTGTTAACAAACATGAGGAAAGAAGAATCGTATTGTGCCCAATTTGGTGGCAAACTGACAAACTGAAGAGTATTACGAATTGTGAGTTATTACATCCCTATTGCCTTGACTCTCGCGGCATACGATTTGGTCCTTTCACCCGAGTGACAAGACTGTCGCCTCTATGCACTTTAATTTCTTCTTTGAGTTCAGGACAAAGCCACTAAATCAGGAACAGGGACTCGTGAATCCCAATCAGAGAACGCTCATTCAGCAAGAGTAGGTGACTGCAGCATAGTACGGCGTAATCTGATTCATAAAAACTCGGACCTTATCTTGCAGGGACCATGAAAGGCTGGTGTCATTCACAGTTAAGCCCAGGTCACAGCCTTGTGGCACCAACGTCGGATCCACAACTGCAGCGCTGCCGTGTTCCATTAATTGTGTCCAATCTACCTACCAAGGACCTAGCTTCAATGTGTCAAATCTGGGGTGGCCTTTCCAGCTTCGAAGGGGCACTGCAGAAAGTTATCCAAGAGATGTGCCAACCATGGCAAGGCATTGGAATGGCTAGCTACATTTTGTATTCAGTAGCTACATATATACTGTATGTCAGATGGAGTTCCAATCCTTGAATTGAGTATATCCGAAACAAACCCGACCTTTTTACCTTCTCACTGCATGAGTCGAAGATTCAAGTTCTTGACGTTTTTAATCTTGTGGATATTACTGTACAATATTGTGTGGAGCACGGAGCTTTTGAAGAATCGGGCTCTTCTTTTCTTTCAGGCACAAGAAGGAGCATTTTCAGAGGCATTGCACAGTCTGTCTGTTCGGGCAGGCGTCTGCGTGCTGTTATCTCGCATTTCAGTGAACTCCCACCACTCACGAGCTCAGACCCTTCAAGCTCATTCCGTCGGCCTTCAGAATCACAGAATTTTTCGGATAAGTTAATTCAATTAGTGCACCACGCAGTAATAATACTTTCATTGAATTTTGTTCCAAACTTTAACACTAATTAGACCTCACTAATTAGATCCAAATTCATTCTTTTGGTTTGCACTATGGACCGTGTTCAAACGGTCTTCACTAATTGAATTAACCTAGTAACAGACAGACCATTGTCTCCTTCAAAGGTCAAAATGAAAGTTTGGAAAGGTTTGAATGGTCTCAATTTTTGGCATGGTTTTCTGAAGCTTTATTTAATCTTCAATTCCTTGCAATTAATTAGCACTAATTTGAGAATCATGTAAATTTGTAATGCCCAATAATATAGAAGCTCTTAATATGTTAGATGAGATCAACATAATGTGGTCTACATTGTTTTCATACTACAATTTTATGTTTGTGAATTTGTTATCTTGATAAGGTCTACATATATGATGTTGATGTAAACAAGATCACAAGTTTGTGTATAGGCAAGGTGTACTTGTGACCTTGTCTACATCAAATTTTGTGACCTTCATAAGGTCTGCATATATTGATGTGGATCAAGGTCTACATATATGAGATTAACCTTATCATGGTAACAAATATATATGTCACAAAATTTCAGCCCCTTTTAGATCCTCAAAGAAAAAAGTTAGATGTTAAATGTTACTAATTCTTCAAAACATCTTTTGTAAATATATCTTGTTATATGTGAGAAATAGTCAAAAAAATTGATAAATTAGAATATATATATATATATATATATATATATATATATATATAATTGTTAATAGCTAAAAAAAATTAATAAGTCAAATGTGAATTATTTGTTACATGTTATATTGTCTAAGTATGTGTTAGAAATCTTTTATCTTCTATTTGTAACATATATAGAGGTCCAACTATATCATACTATGTCAACTAGTGTCATGACCATTCATCCAAGTTTTTTCTACTTTCATCCAAAAAAAATCCGATTTAATTTGTCCAATTTCATCTTATTTCCATCCAAATGCTCACATTAATTGACACTACCTTCTTCCAAAATTCTTTCAATTAGTATGAGAGGATCTTGCACTAAGGTAAATCAATTTGTAACAAGAAAAATAACCTTATCAAATACCTAGGGAATGACCCATAGAAACCTTGCATCAACCCATGATAGACTTTTTTCAATAAATGAGACATTACAAATAATCTAAGCCCTATAAAAGGCCGTTTGACTGTTGACCAAGGTACACATACCATACCAGTACAGGAAAAACAAAATAGTATTTTTCTAAATTAAATAAATAAATATTTTCAAAAACGCCAATGTAACGTTGTACTACATGTGATTATATAGGCTCAATTTTTTTTTATTCTTAATTTTTTTTTTGTAATTGTACTATTGCATACAATCAAACGGCCTTTTGCAAGCCTAGAATTTTTCCTAATGATTTGGGCCACTTTAGGTTGAGTTAGTGACCACAATCAGTGTCTTGAATGATGGTGATTAGTGGTTACAATAGGAACTTTTACCTTTTTCATGTAAATTCATTACATAAAATGACTTGTTTTAGGCCTTCATGTTGAGTCTACATTAGAAAATATCATGACTACTTTAGGTGAGTAACATGACCATTATAGATCATATTTTTTTGTTAGTTATGGAATAGTTTGGTGGACTCTTTTGGGCCAATTAGGTAACACACTTCAAAATTCATAAGAAATTCATACATCGTCAAAAAAATAAAATTTCAATTGCTCTCTCCATTTCTTACATTTATCTTTCTATATTTTCTTAATTCAACAATGCCAACAGGGCAAACCAATCATTTTGCCTATCATAGATTTAAACTTAAATCAGGTTGGTTGTTTTGTTTGATACGTTGAAATCTAACAAACCATCAGGTGTATGGTGGTATTCTTCATATTGTTTGAAAGCTCTTTGCAAAGAGGGGTGCACGGACTTTCTTTCGTGACCTACAATGTGAAAGGTATTGAATTTCAAAGCTTTTATGAATTCAAAGTTTATTTAAATTATCTTCTATTTTGAAAAAAATCATAACTTTCACATCCCATGTTCAAACGCCGCCAAACAAAGCCTTTACACTCCTATGTGCATAAAGCTTTTTTATCCGTGATAGTTTCGTGGCATTTGAACCTACAATGGTGAAAAATGATGGATTTAAAAAAAATAAAAACATTGATTTAAATTATCTTTTATTTTGAAAAAAATATATAACTTTCACATCATGAATTTCAAAGTCTCAGCGAATTAGAAAATTATTTTTTACTTTTATTTTGTCTACGGCAACGGCACAAGGCACACTAGTAAATATCTTTAAATGAGGTTGTCTATATTGTTTGTTTGTTACATTGAGATCTCCAAGAACCTTGCATCCCTTAACCCCAAAGTGACATTCAATTTATGGGATTCAAAAACATCATTGCTTTTGAAGCTTTATGGGTCTAAATGTCTTCAAGTTATACATATCTCAACCGTACAATCTTGTAGTGTACATGTAGAAAATTTGAAGTCATTTGGCCACATAGATTGCAAGATCATAATGTTTTAGTGTTGAAAATGGATGCTGAAATTTTCCCAAAAACACATTTGGAGGTGAAATTTGATTTCTAAACCTACTCAAATGTAAAAAAATTACACTACAAAATGATTCAAAACTAGTATACAAACACATTGGTGGAAAAAAAATTCATTCAATTGACTCATTGTGTCTACAAGACAGCTTTGAAATGTCAAAAATCCAACAAGAAAAATTGCAGAAAACACATCTACAAGTGAACCTCCTTCTACTAGAATGCTTCTCAGTCACTCATTAATTCTTGGATTAACATAAAATTTTAGCCACACAAACTAGACTAGTATACGCAACTTTTCCAAAAAGAATTATTGAAAATAAACTTTGTATGAAGAAGAAACAAGCCGCCAAAGTTCACTATACTCCAAAAATGGCAGGATTTTGAACTTCGAATTGGTCCCAAACATTCAAAACAACTTGGATTGACATGAAAACTTTACCACAATAACTATACTTTAAGGGGAACAAAATCCAACAAATTTTATTGAAAATGAGCAATGGATGAAGGAGATACAAGGCCCCGAAGATGCAGCCCTAAAATGCAGTTTGGTGAACTCAAATTGAAGTTGTGAACTTCGATTGGCTTCTAAAAAATCAATAAATCTTTAATTGATCTGAAAATTTAGCCATACAAACTAAAGGGGAGAACGCAACATTACCAACAAGTTTTATTGAATTTAAACCTTGGATGCAAAAGTTACAGCACTTTGAACTGGACCTTAAACTATGTGAGGACACTTTCTGTCCTCTTTGTCACTTTGGGGTTAACCCCCAAAGGACCAAGCGTCCCTTTGTGGATTTCAGGCAGGTACCTACAGGCTGAATTTTTCTCTTGATTTTTGGAATTTTTTTTTGAAGATACAAAAACTAATTACCTTTGTGGGAATATAATTTTTTTTCCAATCAGTGCCCGGGACTAAAAGTTATGCCCATATAGCTCAAAATAGGGGAGATCGGGTAGCAAAAAAAAATTGCAAAAATTTGAATTTTTTTTCTAATTTTTTTTTCCTCATAGATTATATTTTTGTTTATCTTGAAAGATTTTATTCATTTCATTTGAATTTTTTATGAGAAAGTTATGGACAATCTTGTTTTTCGGACAATTAGAGCATCTTCTTGAAAAAATAACTTGTAGGATTCATTTCTGAATGCAATTTTGACAAATTTTCAGAAAAAAAAGTTCCACATGGTTTAATTTGCTTGCTAGGACAATCTCACCGTGGGGATTAGTGCATTTTAATCCTATCTTAGATATATTAATAAAATAGACTTTTATTCAATTTCGTATCTACTTCTATTCTACAATTTTTTTTTAAATGAAAATTAAGTTCTTTTGAAAACCTTTTTTTCCCCTAGACTCTCAATTAAATTCTCCACTATAATGATTTAAAGCTCAAAACTCTATAGTGCAAAAAATTTAAGTTAAAAATGTTCAAAGTCAAATAATCTAGTCCCACAATGTGCTGAAAAACTTGTTTTTTTCACTTTACACGCAGATATTTTGCAATGTATTTGGTGAAAAATTTTGAAATTTTTTCCACACATTCTCATACTAGTAAGGTGTAAGATCCTACGGTTAGATGTGGGGAAAAAACAATTTTCTTTTTTCTTTTTACTCTTTGTTGTAGAAATGACAGTTTTGAGTGTTTTTTGACAGAGCAAAGACCTTGGTCCTTTAGGGGTTAACCCTTGAACATCGAGGCGGATGTTTTGCGTCCGATGGATGACAAGGAATCAAACTGTATAGGACAGAAGTGCAACTATTCATCCTCTAAATTTGTTTTGGAAAAGGAAGATCTTCTACAGTAGTTTGACTTCCAATGACTAATTTTGCAATTCTAGAGATCAATGATTCACACGGTAATAGAAAAGGAAGATTTCGATGGTCCCCCCTCGACATTTAAGGGTTAATCACATTCTTGGTACTGTTAGAAAGTACTTTGTTTCATGCGGCATTTGAAACTACACCCAAAAAAGATATTGAATTTCAAAAAAAATTGTGAATTAAAAATTATTTGGAAAAAATAATTTTAGTTTTACCTTATATTGTGGCAACTTACGGCACTGCACAGTCACATTCGTGCTTTACTATGTACGGAATATTAATTAATTAACTAATTAAGAATGATAATCAATAAATAAAAATAGAAGCCAACCTGAACTGAAGACAGACTTCCGTCCTCATGGAACTTGTTCGGTCCAAAAGGCAAGTCTTGCGTGGGGGTGGGTCCGTACGTGGGGGTCCACTTCAATGATTACGTTTTTATAAAGTGTTGCTGTAATATGGAATTGTAGGGGTGCAAGATTCTTTCGGTTCTTTACCGGCCAGCAGGCTCTGCATGCCATGCCTTGATCGGTGGCAGCTGTGAAAACTGTTCCAAAGCCGGCGAATTGTTCCTTCCAGACAAACGATTCCCAAAACGATTCGAATAATGAAGGTCCTTGTGTACATATGACGTCGGTTGCAGCAGCAGCTTGGGCAGAGTGTAAACGATCAAAACATTAAGTTTATCTTAATATCAGTTTTAGTTTCAATTTTGTTCTCACTTGGTGTTAAAAGAGTGTTGTTACCGAGGGTTTTAGGGAACGAGTTTAGACCTACTTCTGAACCCAGATTCACATTGCAAACACCACCCCCTAACACCAAGTGCAAACATACCCTGAGCGTGCACCTTCATTCTCTGGTGCTTTACAGGCGTCTTGCCCTGTGATTGGTGTACATTGATTTACGTTACCACAATCACTGCTATTTTAGCTAAGGTAGGAGCACCCAATGGCATGACATCAGTGTACCTAATGGCATCATTTTCTAAGTAAGGCAGTGATCAGTCTACAATTTAAATGTAAGTACAACACAGATGGTTTATCATTTTGGTCAATAAAAAATAAGTCATCTACAGTCCACTGCCTACATTTGAGTTCTGAAATTACTACCATCTGTAGAAACTGACGCCATTGTGTCCACTGATGCCAGTGGGTGCTCCTACCTTAGCGCATGCCATAAACTTTTTTTATATGAACTCACTCAAGGTCAAATTTGGAAATAATGAAATCATTTTCATGAAAAAAATGCCACCAATGTCATCTTGTGATTGGTGTGAGGTGATGTGGACCCCTAAGAATCTGATGTGGAAATCCAATTTTGGATCATGAGTGCCAAATCAAACTTTGGCATCACAAAAAATTTGAACCCCCTTGTAAAAGGCCGTTTGAAGGATGTTTGACTTTTGGTTGAGTGCAAATACAAGGGAAATTTTAATTTTAATTTTTAAATATTTATTTTGGGATAAAATAATAATAATAAAATATTTTTGAAATTGACAATGTGACATAGCACTAGTAGTACCCTGTCAAATTTCTTCAAAAAAAATATTTTAAAATTAAAATTAAAATAATTTTTTCACTATTATTGCACTGCTACTATGCAAACTTGCGTCCTCTTGGAGGCCTAAATTTTTTCCTAATGGTAGTACACCGTATAACTAGGCAACGGTCCCCTCTATGGTGGGAAGGTATTATATATGCTTTGCTAGATATTTGGGAGGAACTTAATATTAGTTAATTCAAAAGATTGGAATTGATTGAGAAGTCATATCAAATAGTTTTGTTCATTTTTAAGGAACTAGCCTTTTTAAAGATGCAAAGCCCCACCCCCTACCTCATTGGTAAATAACGTTATGTGCTTAAATGAAATATTAGTATATTGTACTAATGTCATTCAAAGAATTTTATCAGAGACTGAAATTTTGGTTATGACACTAATTTTGCGCCTTTACTACTAAAAAAATTTATTAGCTTGAATTTTGTGAAAGAATCTCCTACCATCTAATTGATCTATAAGGTGCTCCAACTTCAACTGAAAGAGGCACCTTCCACAATCTTTTCTTGAAAAGTAGGTAAGCTTACCTAGTATGGATTGCAACCTAATTTGAAGCTCTACTTTTGGATCCAATTTAATTCTATTGTATTCTAATGCCGTTTTTATTGCATAAAGCGTGCAATTAGGACTCAAAGTTTTGGAATTGGGGATGAACTGAGGGCATTAGAAGAGATTTGAGGGCATTGGGAGAATGTGAGTTCCCAATGCCCTCTAACATTACTGGAATTGCAAGAACGCGCATGGAACTCTCTAATGATGTGGTCGCGATTGTGCCACCTTGGGGAAAAAAAATTAAATTTTTTTTTGGTTCAAAACATGTTTTTGACCAATTTTAATTTTTTTTAATATTAGATCATTACTGCCATGACAACAGTGGCTTGTACCCCGCAGTCGCAGGGAACGGCCAAGGGAACAAACCTGAAACGGCCCTCCCTTGGCCTCAAATATCTTCTAATGTTAGAATTGGATTGGAAAGTCACCATTTAATGACTTCAATGAACCCATGCACTTCTACACGTGACAAATATTCATTCATTGTTTCACTATGTAAAGGTGTGCTTTTGGATTTCAATTAGAACCATGTAGGGAAGTAAGAAAGCAATAGTAGAATTAATCCCAAAAGGCAAGAATAGTTCCCTCTAGGGCCCACAATTGGAAGATCTATATTTTTTTTATTGCCTATAATGTATTTTTTTCAAAAATAGGTTGACCAAAATACATGTGAAATGAACCCTAATTTGTTATTCTTTAGCCCACCCAAAATTGTGAATCCAATAATTGTATCTATGTGTAGTAACCAAACAAGTACAAAAATGAATGAATGAATGACTGAATGAAGTTCACTTTCACAAGTACTTATGAATTCAAGCCAAGTGACTTAGCCATCGTCCCTTGCCACCCCCTTTTGTCATTTCCATATACAAGAAGATTTTCTTAGAGACCTTTAAAAGGCATTTTTCTAGACTCACTACAATCAAAACTTTATAAGTGATAGGGGTTACACTTATAGAATATAATTAACCTTTAATGCTTATAAAAATTGATCTCGGTCATATGTAACATTTACAAAAATAACATTTATAAGACTTCAAAAGTAAATGTATAATGTTTATAAAAACAAAAGATGAAAGTACAAAAAATAAGAGTGATCATTCATTTAATATAGTTGGAAGAAAGAATCTATCAATAGTTTGATGGGATTCTTCTACACACCTAGATTATACTTAATTTTGAAGCGCTTGGATATTTTTGATGATCATGTGATGTCATTAGGTCTTTGCTTTAAAGATTTGTTAAGTCTCAAGTGCATTCCTAGTATTTTTGAATCCCACAACTTTTCCAATTTTTTTCAACATGATCACTTATCTAAGTAAAATCAATGAATTAGGGAGCTAACCATTTCATATTACTTAATCCCTAAACAATCAACATGCATTTTTGGCAACCTAGAAATTTTAGGTAGGTACCTATGACTGGAAATTTACATATTTTAGGCTGAAATTTTAATAGAAGGTGGGGACCATGGATGTCTTTCATATGCACTAAATTTCATGACATTTGAAAATATGAGTCAAAAGTTGTAGTCTAATATGTTACTATCCCCTAAAAAGAGAGGAACACTTCTTCTCAATTAATTAGCCCCCCCTCCCCCAAAAAATTAGTAGCCATTGATCGTTTTTGAAAAAAATTAAAACACCTCCTTCCCTGCCATTGATCCTGATATAAATATTATGATATCATACATATATTGTACATATATGTATACGGAAAAATAGATACGGAAAACAGATACGGAAAATGGATACGAATTAACCCATATTGATTGTCAAACGACTTTGTTTTCAAAAATACAAGACTAGGGGGGGTACTGGGATTTTGAGATTTTCCAATCAAATTATTTTTCAGACCCCCCCCCAAAATAAAATTAGGGTTTTTGAAAAATAATTTGATCTAGAACTTGTTCCTCACTATCCACTCAGAACCTGTTACTTTCCCCCTCCACTGGGCAATCTGGGTAGATAAGAAAAAATCTTTTTTTTCACAAATAATAATTTGAAATTGGTTTTCTACAGTTAAATATAAATGAAAAGATTTTAATCATTCCATTTTGATCAATGAATCAAAGTTATGAGAAATTTTAATTTGTGGGCAATTATGGAATCTCTACTCTAAAATAAACTTTGAAGTCCTTTATCTTACTCAATTTTCAATATTTTTTGAAAAAAATAAAATCATAGGATGTAGATTGTTTATTACAACATTGCAACCATTGGGATTGGCATTTTTCAATTCCATAACTAAATTCTTAACAATTTTGTATTTTGAATCATTTTCTACTTCCTTCTACTTATCATTTTTTTCCTATATGTTGTACAATTCCAAATGATGTGATTTTTTAAGCATTTAGCCACCTTATTTAGGAAGAAGAATCCAAAGAAGCACTAGCATTTTGGACATTTTCTATAGAAAAGTGAGGTTGTGAAGCGTAGCTGCCGCCTGCATTACAAACAATTAGACCCTTGAAAACGGCTGCGAATGTTTGATTTTCAGTAGCCGTGTAGTGCGAGTACAAAAAAATAAAAGTAATTTTTTTTTAAATATTAAAAAAATATTAAAAATATTAAAAAAGTTGCTAGTCTAACATGGCGCTGATGTGGCACCAAAAGTGCCACATCAAATCAAAAAAAAAAAAAAAAATTCCCTAATGGCACCAAAATTGCAGATGGAGGCTGCAAAACTGGCAGCCTTTTGAAGGGGTTACGTTTCTTGAAATGTTTGCACGGGTGTTTGCAGGGCCTAAAAAATGATTTTAGTGAATGTGAATGCTTATATCTTGCAATCCATGCGGTGGAAATTTCTGAAAATTTTCCTCATCTTTTTTAACCATCATACTACAAGATCTTAAGGTTACTTGTGTCCAAAAATGTTTTTTTCTTCTAAAATTTGATACTTGTACCATAAATAGTAGTTTCCAAGCATTTTTGGCGAAAATATAGTCAAAGAACTTAAGGTATTAACACTTGAGATTTAATAGTATATATTTTACAAGAGTGCAAATCTTCATAATACATATGAGATTTTTAACACTAATGAGAAGGCTTGTTGTATTACTTCCTCAAGTTCTTCACTACCAAGTTGGCTTTTTTTACATGGTGACCATAAAATTGATATACTAAATTTAGATTCTACCAGTATTTGTTTCATTGGTTAGTATGTAAAAAATACCCTTTGCTGTGAACAAGGGAGATTCTCTAGTACCTAAGAAGTTGTAACACTCCAATTAATTTTTTTGGGATTTAAGAAATTTTCATCAATTTAAGGAAAATCTATCTATTTTAACAATTATTCATTCTTTTGATCCGTTTTAAGAAGTGGATAATTAAAACGTTTGATTAGGCCAAATTTATCATGTACTAATAATGATAAAATTTGAACTCAAATTAGGAATCACATATCCTGATTAGCTTGGAGATGTAAAAAAATACATAATTAACGAATCATAGAATGAGGGTAAATTTTTTATATTTATCCATGAGAGAATTCGGAGGGAGGTAATGAGGGCCGAGGAGAACTTATCTCACTAATCAAGCATGAATGTAAATTTTGCCCCTAATCTATAGTGGCTAGTTTTTTTATTGCTCGTCTTCAAACAACTAAATTGGGATGACTTCGATTTCAATACAAATTAAAAATTTCCAAATTTCCAAATTTTATCATCAGGATGGGTAAATAATAAGCTCCACTGTTTTACTTTCGCGGTAAATAAAGGGCCCTCAGTTTTCACTGACCTATTTGCTTTTGCCACTAACTTCAGTTAACTGAAATTAACTTACCCTAAAAGAAGGTTCAGGGTGAAAGAGACCCCTCCTAAAAGAACGCAATTCGAGAAAAAAGCAAAGCCTGAAAACCCGGAAATTGAACTGAGACCGCTAACGAAGGACACACTCACCGGAAGCGGCCCCACAAGTAACCTACTGTATCGCGATGACCTATACCTGTATTCGCTTTCCAAATTCAGATATCGCCGGTAAACAGGCCGGCAAATTCAGCATCAGCCCTCAATTGCAATTAGCGTAGGTTTGCTCAATTAGTCTGTCTCTTATTTCACGTGCGGGAGGCGGACCTACGGAATCTCCACTATTTTCGAATTCGGTGACTCCCGCGGTAAATAGTTTGGAAAATTCAAAATCAGACTTAGTAATTAGCATAGGCGTGTGCAAATAGTCTTTCCAAACTTTTTCTTGCCTAGTAAGCTTAACTGTACTTGCGCTGGGAGAGGTGGGATCGCCTGTATTTCAGTGGCAATGGCGGACATCTCGGACTGAGGACCAGAGGTTGTAGGGCAACGAAGGGATCTTAAGGGGGAAGGTTCTTTTTGTCTGCTGACAGCGGTTTTACTTTCCTCTACAGTGAACTTCGTTGATGGGAAGTGGAGCAACCATTCCGCCGCGGTCTTGGCTTTCCTCCTCTTGTGGCTTCTCCTTCTCCCCGGGGCCGGCTTCGCAAGAAGAAGAGCTGCAATTACGTTTCTTTGGACGGCCGAAGACGCTGCACACGAATTTTGCGTGCATGACCGGATCAGGCGTGACCACTGGGAGCGGGAGCATTCTTTTTTTGTTGCCATTTTTTAAAGAGCTGGTGTGAGATTATAGTGTTTCTTGGAGTTGGAGTGAAGTCTACTTTTGCTGCTGGTGGGGGAACCATGTCGGATTGCTGCAGTAATACGGCTTATCAAGCTGCTGCCGCGTATGTACTGTGCTGATCCAACGCAGGTTACGCGCTTAAGAGAAAAGTGTGTAGAGTGTTAAGAGGGAGGTTGGATTGGAGAGTGTTTGGTGGAAGTTGTGAAAGGGATCTTGTGGTTCGAAGGCGTGCAGTTCTTGCGCTTATGCTGGTCTGGGAGCGAGGATAAGTTGGAGTAGTTTTGATTTGGACGGGGGGAAGAGTTTGGCGAGTGAATTGTAAAGTACATTGTTCCTTTTGAGATTGCATCTGTCGCGCGTGTTGGTAGATGCTGAGTTGTTTATTTCTTTTTTGTCGAAATTGCTGTGAACCTAAAGATTCTTGGAGAAGGCTTGCTTCTGTGAATTGTCGTCCTTTAGACGAAGGGAAGAGCGAATTTGATTCTTTGGATTCGAATTAGAGGGAAGGTTTGGACAATTTTGGAAAGTTCATGGGATTCAATTTCAAAAGCCAGAGTAACCACGGAAGTGGAACTCTGTTTCCTCTTACAGTAGCATTTCACGGACGACGGCTGCTTCTGCTGAGAGCTTCTAGATCGCAGCACGGCGTGGTGTGAAAAGCGCCAGGGTTCTCTCTTGGAATCGGCATTCCTCCAAAGAGTGATAGGTTTGCAACCATGTACGGATTGCACGGCGAGTCCGCTTGTGGATGCAAGGCGGGGGCGAGCTTATGGATAGAAGCATGGTTTGGGGATTGCGTTTACTCTTCCTGGGAATTGACGTCGTTTTACCTCGGCCTGTCATCACTTCTGTTCTGGTTGGTCGCTCAAGTGCCGCAGTTCATCAGTAACTGGCGCCTGCGGAGTGCGGAAGCTCTTTCTCCGTGGTTCCTTTTTCAATGGCTTGCGGTACGCATTTATTTCCTTTAACGCTGTTATTTTTCTCATTTCGTAGCTGAAAAATGCTACACGATGTATGGAATGCTATTGGTAATGCATGTTGAACGTACGTAGGCGTTATCCTTCTTTGGTTCTGTTACTAAGGTTATCAAAGCGAATTCACGGTAGGGTAGCATTTTAGGTCCTGCTGTAAATTTTTACAGCGGGAGTGACAAGAAGTTCGTTCTCTTTGGTAAAGATCAAGACCGTGTAAAATGATCTGGTTACAATTATGGTGTGAGACAGGGGATGCTGGACTGGTAGTCGCGCTTCTAACTATCGGATAGATATTGTCATTAGAGGACGATAGTGATCAGGGCAACGTATGCTATCTGAGAAGTGTCCATTGAATAGCCATGAACTTTTAATATGCCATAGGAATGGTTGCTCTGTTCTGCTTAGGTTTGTTCGTCTTATGTTGTAGCTACTCGACCGTTCATGATGTCTTGTATTACAGGATGACCACAATGTTCTGTGAAGGTTTTCTTACTCATTGATTCCGCAATTGTCACATGTAGGGCGATACTTTCAACTTCCTTGGATGTCTTCTTACTGGGGACCAGCTTGCAACTCAGAATTTGTCAGCCAGCTATTTTATGTTCGCTGACTTTATAGTTATTAGTCAGGTGAGTTGCTCTTTTTATAAAAAAATTAATTTAATTTAGTTCTTTGACGCAATTAAGCAATTTCATTGCAAGGGCAGGTGAGTTCCATCTTTTAGCTGATGGTTCCCGTTGTGCGATGTGTACATTTCTGACTTGGCTACAATTGTTTGTACCAGTACATGTATTATCAGAAACCGCATGATCAGGAAGAAGTGGTGTTGCTTTCTAAATATGAGGATGCAAAACAGCCGACGCTCGAAGGCTCAGTTGTGGTTTGCACTCCGTCCCCAGTCCCGTCAGGTAAGAATCTTAGAAAAGTAGAGTCTTAAATGTACTTACCGCTTTTATGTGTTATGCGTCATTTTTGTGGAATCTTTATGTCAAAGGTAGGATAAGCAACTTTTTCTGCATTGGCGAGCGTGAATCAGGGGATGAATTGAACTGTTTCAGTTGTTTATAATTGCTTCGGAGCCACACCTCTCATTAGTGATTGGTTTCTTTTGCATGACGGCATGTTGAAGGCTAACCAAGATGTCAAAACATTAATGGGTTACAGATACAGGCCGTTCCAGAGATATTGGGAATGAGGGGGAACAACAATTAAAAGGATGGCAGAAACATTTGGCAAAATTTCAACGTGGAGAGGCAACACCTCTGCTGTTAAACCAGGCGTGGGATGACAAGGTTTCTGAGTATGAGAATCTCAATGCACGTTCTTCACATATTTCTCCGTCTTCGTCCATGAACAGGCAGCTACGACGGGTTATTATGCAATATGGCTTGGAGTACGGTCCTCCTACTGGACCACTTCTCAGAATACACCATGGACCTCTCAGGAAGCATGGTAAAAATGTTCGGCGAGCAGCTGTTGCTGCTGTTGTCAGTCTAGTTGGCCTCGTATGTTTAGGGACTGCCTCTCGTGGTGTTAAAGTGGGCAATCAGTCTGCTGTCAGCACGATGGGATTGACGGTTGGAAGAAAGTTGCTGACAATCTGTAAAGATCCAAGAACGCCTTGGATTAAGAACTTTGGGACTGTGGTTGGGTATATTTCTGGCTCAAACTCTTCTTATATGTTCAACCTGCTGTTTTGAAGTGGGGTGTGGACATAAGACTCTTCGTACTCAGGGTTTTTGGCGATACTAGTGATTTATTTGTTTTTGCGTAGGTGATGAATTATGCGGTTGACGTGTTCACTTATTTATAATTTAGGAGCTGAGATGTGCGAGAATTCATCATTTCAAGTTTGTTTCTGCAGATGGTCATCCGCATCGTTGTACGTGGGATCTCGAATATCTCAAGTGGTTAAGAACAATGACCGCGGTTCCGTAGAGGGCTTATCACTTGCTATGATTTTTTGTGCAATTGCGGCAAATTTCACGTACGGCATGTCCATTTGTATGCGGCTTTACTCTTGGTATGTGTGCTGTCACCCAGCTTCATTTACTCGGCGGTATCTTCTTCTTGATGTTGAGTGTCCTTATAATGAGGGACCTTCTTCATGATGTTACACGACCGCATAATGTAGCTAGAGCGAGAAGTAGTTTGATGTGATGGGCGTCCGTATTTTTACACTACTGACCGACATTTACCTACTGATTTCACAGGCAAGAATTTATCGCCAAGGCACCGTGGCTTGTGGGGAGCTTAGGAACCGTCTCCCTCGACATTATCATACTTTTACAGGTTTGCATTCCACTCCTTCACAGCATGTATGGTTGCATGGTTTGATGTAGTCTGTAAGGCAAACTGTATCTCTCTTGAGAAAAATGCTGACTCAAGTTTCATCGCATGGTTTACAGGCGCATTACCTAGCTCACTACGCTCAGTCAAGAAAGGACAAGCTGAGCGAGTACACACCATTGCTGGTCTGACGAAACGGGTCTTCGATTATCCGTTCAATGCAGCTCCAACCAGCTCTGCACATAATTGTACTTGTATTGATAATCAATCCTTGAGGATATTGGACAGTGGGGTTTTAACCTATTTTGAGCAATTTGAGATTTTTCCACCATTTTATTCAGAGTGGTATCCTATTGCATCGAATAGATGCTGCTTGTAATTACTAGCTTTTGCCATCTCAGCAAGGCAGAATGAAAATTCTTTTAGTGCTTGGAAGGTCTTGAAATCAAGACTATGCCACTTAACTTTGTAACTTTAGGGTACAGATCAAATTGTGAAGAGTTTTTTTTTATCCGTAAAGGGAGCGTCGTACAATTTGTCCTGCCCACGTGTCTTCGTTCAAAATGTTTGATGAGAATGGGAATCTTTGTTAATTTAAAAAAGAGACCATAATTGTTTTTCCTAATATTTTTGAAATTTTTAGGTATTACTCCGAACTAACAATATGCAAAAAGATACTCCCACTCCTACCGAGGGACGTTAACCTTGAACGTCGAAGGGGTGATGCTCAAAATCATCCTTTTGTATTAACGTGTGAATCATTGGTCAAAGAAATAGTAAAAGCATCTATTGGAAGTCAAAGTATTGTGGGATTTCCTTTTCATACCCAATTCCAAGATGAATAGTTGTACTTTTGTCCTACCCTCAAAGATTCTTTGTCATCCATTGGACGTTTGGCGTCCGTGTTGACGTTCAAGGGTTGACCCATAAATGATGTGGAGGATGTATGATAGAATGTTTCCACGTAGGATAGAAATGCAACTATTCATCCTCTAAATGTTGTGTGAAAAGGGAAGGTCATCTACAATAGGTTGACTTCCAATGAACGCTTTTGCATTATTTTAAGCCAACAATTCACATAGTACCAAAACAAATGATTTCCATAGTGACCAACTTGTTGTTCAAGGGTTAAAGTCAACAATTACATTATTATCTTTGTCAAAAACATTTTAAGGACCCTGAAACTATTATTCAAAAGATACTTTGAATATTGGTATAATAAAATCACTAGAAATCCATATCCAACTTATAGGGTGCAGTTATTTCCAACCACAGTTGGAATAGGTTTCCAACCTAAGTTTGGAATGTGATTTTTTCTCCTTTGCAAGGTTGGGACTAAAAATTCATAACACATGTTCCAATGTAGTAAGTAAGAAAGTAGTTCTAGAATGATTGGAATTGGAAGACTATAAATTGGGTATGGGTTGAGGCTAACTTTTAGCTTCCAAAATTCATAATAATTTAATTTTAAGGAAAAAAATCACAAAAAATTGGCAACACCCTTCATTTCTATCTTTCTATAGGGCAATAAATTTACATTGCCTTCTATTGCTCCAGAACATGAGCAAAATTGTTTTAGTGGTTGATTATCGGTAGTTCTACTGTAGTTGCTAAATATCTCACTAACTTTGCCTTCACAAAAGAACTTTTGTGGTTGCATATTCATGAGGTGCATTAATGTATACAAGAATACCTCATTATAAATCTTTGTAAGGACACATTCTAGTTCACGGGCTACTTAGGGGAGCAAACCCATTCCCGATCACCCTCCATTCTTAACCTATAGACCGCTCTATTTTTGTAAAGTTGTTAGGTAGTTTGAGGAGCAATTATGGGACATTATGATTGGCTACAAGGTTGTCAATATTGCAATCAACCCTTGGTTGATTTGGCAATCAGACTATGGTCAGAAATAAAAAGGTCTATATCACCATTGTAGGTTGAAGATAATCTCCCACTAAAAAATTCTTAGTAATTGTGTTTTGTGTAATAAAATTCTGAAAAAATATACAATCTTTCCAAATTCTATTTCTATACATGGGAAAAATTCAGCACTCAAAAAACCTGTGCTCCAAATATGCATACTTGCTTAAGTGGTTGGAAATGGGTCGGTAATGCCAGATTTCAGTCCTATGACCATTATATTCAATTCATCAATTATACTAGGAGTGGGCAGTACTACCTTGGTCAAATTCAGATTTACGTTTGGGAGTTATTGAACTTTAAAGTATTCTAAAAAAATGTAAGGAAAAGGTGAAAACAAAGGTTGAATTTTCTCACAGATACAGTATCTGCACATATCTGCAGTTTCTGTAGTAGTGTTTCCTGGTAGAAATAAGTAAGACGAATTCAAACAATGGATAAATGACTGGACATGAGCTTACTTTTTGAGTGTTCAAGAGATAATTAGATTCTAGATTCAGTTTCTCCAATTCCTTGCAATCCCCCGTATCTTATTTTCCTATTTGGGCTACACGACGGCATATAAATGCGTCTGGGATTTTTGGCATCGATTTCAACGTCCTTGAAGCTAGAATCGGAATGAAAAAATTACTCTATTCAAAATCTCTCACTACATGCATTCCTGGCCAGTCACACCAGTAGAAACTAATAAAAAGCTTGTATTGGCTCTTCCTCCCAAACCCTAGTCAAAAGCTCGCTGCCTCATCCATTTGGTGGACGACCACTTCTCTCCTGCCTGAACTTTGCACCCACCATGAAGGCTTGATGGGTCGACTGATCCATCCAGTTTCTGCACATCAACAGACAATTAAACGCAGAACTATGCTTGCAAGTAATTTATGCTCAACCCCTGATGCGTAAAATGGACAAAAGTTGCAGGAGTTGAAATGAATCATTTACGAAGGTTCTAGGAAGAGTAGGATGCTTGTTAAATAAACTATTGGAAGAAGAAAGTATGGCCTACAAAAGTGGATGGTAAGAATATGTTTAGAAAGTAACTATCATCTACATTATACCACAATTGAATCTACTTGTCCATAGATCTTGTATGTGATTGTTCCATGCGGAATTGGAGGCTTGGATTCCTAATGTTACTTCATTCTGCTTAAATTAGATTCTGCATAAAAATTCCGTATAGGATTTGTTGCCTAGGGGTCTCTTTTACTGTCGTTTACATTGAAAATAAAAGCAAAAACATCAATTCTGTTCCAATTTTCAATTACTTAGACGATGTATGCATCAAGGGTCAAGTAACATCTACTTGATGAAGCACCAATCTTTTGGTAATGGTATTCTTATAACATAAGTACTTTATTAGCTTACCACCCTATCGTAAATGAGTGAAAATATTCAATGAAGGAGATAAATTGTAAGATGACTTCAGGAAGGCATGTTCCACACATGTGCCAGTAACCCCAACCATAGACAATAGACATGTTAGGTGTGAAAAAATAAGAGGCACTTACCATGCTCCAAAAAAGGACCGCATCACCTCGCTTAGGTTTGACACAGATGCCTCTTCTCATTTCCCCACCACAGCTACACTCTTTGTCTCCAGTCTGAGATCAACAAGCGGCACAAAAGAATGAGTGACAGAGCGAAGAAATCCAAAAAAATTCGAAAAATAGATGGGGTGTCCACTGCTGTCCTTATGCCCTAAATTGCAGGAGAGATCAGAAGGATTGAGATGATAGAAAGGATTGTACCCCTGGGAAAATCGTTTCACCCCCTTCAACACCTTCGGTCAAGTACATGAGCATTGTGGCCACACGCTGCCCACCCCGTTTCAAATTGAACTGAAAAACAAGGGAGTCAATAATTTGAGACATCCGGCATCTGGCGTAAGGGCTTCACTTGTATAAAGAAACACATGACCAAATATGAACCAGTGAAAAAAATAGGTTCAAATGCAGACGAAGTGTCTATCAAAAAATTTCAAATCGGAAAAACTATCGAGACATCTATGATAAATCAAGGTGTATGGCCTGCAAAACCAACTCTGACACGTGATTCCCTCTCCCACTAATGACCAGCTTTTCAGGTCTTCACAACTACTATAAAATATATGCACGTGTGAATACTATATGCACTTCTTGCAAGAATACTCGTCCCCAGCAAAAGAGTACGCCTTACTGCATACATCATTTTCAGAGGGAAAATAGACACTACCTCATCAGAAAAGTAGTCGTGATGAGCCTTGTAATATTGATCGGATTCATATCTGATTAGCAAGATAATTAATAATGCTCAGAATCACAAAGAAATGATTTGCATCTGGTAGAACCTATGACAGAAATACGGTACATTGGATTTAACTAGGACTCGAGATGACATATCCCAGTAGAGGTCAACTTTTTGCTAGTAAAAGATAAATCCAACATGAAGATGATAGCCAGTTCCAGAACTCACAACATAATAGAGTCAAGTGCATTTTCTTGTTCAGTGACAACTGAAAGCATTGACAATAAACACGTCCCTAACAAACTCACCGTAAAACTTGGAGCAGTTCTCCATTCTCAACAGGTACCATAGAATACGCTGCAATTCGATTTTCAATTGCCTGAAGACAAGATCCATGCAAACCCACACATTGAAGATAAAAGGTGCAAGCCATCGCCAATGAAAAGAATGGAAAAGCACAAACTCACACTTCCACCAACAGCCTTACAACCACAGGTGAACTCACTGACAGAGATGAAATATTTAATCAGTTCCTCACCTCAATAGTGCGATGCCTACGATCCTGCGCATTCAAGAACATGCCAGTGCTTGTTCGAACCTTGCTCTCTATTCCCTGTTGAAATTGGTCATAAAATGCAACTGTCACACAGAATTTCAAGAATAAAAATAACAAGCCAGTGCACATTCCCATCACAAAGCTCACATTAGTGACTACAAAGAGCTATCTTTAAACTCTGCTAAGCATATCAGAAATTCCGGGTTCACTTGTGTGATGATCAAGGGCTAACTCCAGCAGGCTTGACAAATAGTTGGATCGAAACACTTCAATTATGGAGCAGGAGCAATACCACGTGTGCTTCCGAGAAGCAACAAACAGCGCAAACATTACCATGTGCATAAAGAAAAGCTAATAGTTGGGATACGTGCCTTGCCTGTGTTAGCATCCACAACTGTTGATTTCTGAAGTCTTGGACGTGCAAGATTGATCAGGTGATCACATTCCTGCAGGGAATCATTTTCACCTTTAACGTCGCGTATTCATATAGAAAGAGGGCTTGTCTACGACAAGAGGAACATACATTGCTCTCCAACCACACCATGAAATATTTCTAGCTACTACAATTTCAATACAAAAAACTCCTGTGTCAATGAAACTTCGTGATTAATGCGTTCGACTTAAGGCCAAATTCCTGTAGACGATACTTATCTTGAGAATTTGCAGTTATGTATGCAGGAATGAAAATGAACGTACATCAGCACTGAGGAAGTTATGCAACAGAATGATTCTTGGTTGCCAGCTGATAATTTCTTGTTTGATCTGCATTCCAAAAGATGGCAGCAAGGAAACACTTCAACAATTAAGAATCTTCCTGACTCCCAACTTTTCACATCAACTGTTTGCTCCTTCACTATTTATAAATATGAGAGATCCTATCATGCTCCACGCATAAGGATACTCTACTTGCACACCATTCCCTTGCTCCAGATAATTTTGTAAGGCAGGACTCAGCAAATGATCTGCAACTCAATGAAAAGGTGCGGAATAACGTTGCCAATCGACAATTTACGATGTAAGAAAAAACACCTACCAGTCCAACACGCAATGTTCTTGCACCTTCATCGTTGTGCCACAGAGATATCCCTGAAGAGCACGAAAAGATGACATTAAAAACTAGATCTCCCTCTCGATAATTATCTAAGATGGTCTAAAATCTAGCATTGTACTGTATCAAGTCCTCTGCTGTAGCAATCACAAGATGATCATAGAGAACAAGGAATTTGGCTTACCCGATGCTAATGTTTGATTATCGAATTCCGACCAATCCCTTCTGAGATTAAGCCCAGATCCTGTTGACATTCCCTAAATCAGTGTAAATCTCAGCTTTCTCTAAGTTAAGGATTCTATAAAGCAGAGAAACAATATGGATAAAACAGAACTCATCCCATGCCAGTGAACTCGCCATCAGAGTTCATAACTTAACTGTTTACAGAAGTTAGGACATAAAAACAGAGGAACGCAATCGAAGGATGTACAAGAGTCGTAGAACATCATATCACCAACCATAGAAACTATATGGATTTAACCAGATTGGAAACGTACCACTACTTTCTTCTAATCTTTTCAAGAAAGCTAGCTGCAATAAGGCTCCTGCAAAAAGTTCAATATTCAAAATAAGAACCATTACTAAAAGATCAAACGCTTGACAATTACGAGAGAATCCACACCATACGCATCCACCAAGCGTTATAATTGCAGTCAAGACTACTTACCACCAGCCATGCCGATCGTCACAAATGTGAGGAGCACGATGACGTATCTAGAGGGACCCATACTGGCAACACTGCTTCCTGGAAACCACACCTCAACGTATCTGCTTCGCAAAATTAATTTGCTGCTTGTTCGTCTGGAATCAGCAATTTCCGGTTCCGCCTCGAAAGCGCTGCTCACAAATCAACCACCAATTAGCATCTCATTAATGTATATTTTCCTTTCGGAGACAACACAAATTACAATACTGCCATTGAGTGTCGCCAGGAGATATCAATGAAGCCCTTCAATCCACAATACGCTCGAACTATAAAAATCCCACTGAGACGACTTGAACACGCACTTGCTATCTCACAGAAATTTCCCTGAACAGATTACCGACTTCGTAACAAAGTGCAACCAATCGTAATACAATGAAGAAATTGCTATCGCATGTTACAAATGAAGTCGCCGGGGTGTATAATTGCACACTCTAATTAAGATTACAATTAATCAGCAAAAAAATAATGAATCAAAAACACTCCAAAAACACAAAAACAGAGCGAAAATAGAATAGCGTACCTGATGACCACACCTTGGAAATCAAAAACCAAACTTCAAAAGTCCATCTCCTCCAGCACAGCGTGCACTACATTGTCAACTCTCAAATCGAACCAAACTCGACATTGCCCTGAAAAATAACCTCTAGCTAAAGACCAGCAGAAGCGAAGCAACCAAAAGGTCCACAATCAGACCACGATCGTATGGAGACAATCACGGAACTCCCCGTCGCCGGCTGATCCTCGCCACTTGGTTCCAAAGTTTGTAATGAACAGGCGACCACTTCCTCCAATTAATCCTCCTCAAACACACTGGGATTGGCGAAAAACTTAATTGTAAGCAAAGAAATCAGCGCTCACGTTGTTCTAATAGGTGACTGATTGTCGGGAAATGACGATCGAGCAGGAGCAATTGCAAAATTCACGCATCGACTCAGCGAAGACCGAGTTTGGGAGCAGAACCCTAGAATGGCCATCCTCGGTAAGGGGGAGGTATGTTCCACGACAACGGAGGCATGTTCCGTTACGACGAAGATATTTTTCGTCCTACCGGAGGCATTTTCCGTGCGTGCTATGGAGAGACGGAAGTTCAATCTTTAGACGATATCGTCCATGCTACCGGACACACAAAACATGGTAAGCACAACATCAAAATATGGTGGGCAGAGAATTTCTTCACATGTACATGTCTTTTGTAAAATGTACTTCATAAAAACTTTTGGGTTTGCATTAGGCTCTCCAAACTTGGCTTGTTATAGGTTGAGTTACCTTAGTTTGTATAACTTATACATTGAGATATTTAAATTTTAAAAGTCTGTAGGAAACTATATATATGTATACATGGTAACATGTTTCAATTGGCTGTCACTATAATAATTGAAAATTCAACAACTACCATATTTATTTGGATGTCATTTTAGCATATGTCTTGGGTACTCATCCCTTGTATTACATGCAAGGATCATTGGCATTAAAACGGCTTCGAGGACAACTTTTGTAAAGATTATATCAAACTAAAAGGACCAAAAAGTTAGGTAAAGATCAAATCAAATAAAATGAAATGTTAGAAAACGTTGGGTTCCATATTTATTAAAAAAAAGTCACAATATATAATTATGAAGAAATAAAACATTTATGCATAATTTTCAAAAATCCATACAAGAAGTTCCATTAGAGAAAAAATGAGGCCTCCAAAGGATTGCCTCATGGTGACAGACCAAGCTATTTTGAGCTTGGTTTGTCACCTTGAAAAGTGCAGCACCTTTGGTGTCAGCCAAGGTGAATATCTCAAAACTTGCAACTTTTTGTGGGTTTTTCTTTTTAAATTTTTTTTAAAAAAATTTTAAAATATATTTCAGCATGAAATTTTATTTTATTTTATTTTATTTTTAATCAATTTTTTATTCATTAATTTCGATTGCTGCATTGCTACATTGCTGCCACTGCAAATTCAAGCAGGCGGAAATAGGGGAAAAATGAATATTTTTGCAAAACAAACACTACAAGAAAATGGGGGTATAAATGACTTGTCCACAATGACTCCATCGACAACAATGACTGCAAATTAGTCATTTTGCAGTCACTTTGAAGTCATTGTTGTCGGTGAAGTCATTGTGGACAAGTCATTTATACCCCCATTTTCTTGTAGTGAAAAACAAATTTCAAGGGACTCTGGTTAACCCCTCACCGCCCAAGGTGAAAAACCAGAGGTTAACCCCTCACCGCCCAAGGTGCCCAAAAGTGGCCTCACACAATCTAGCAGTCGACTTCAAAGTGATGTAACTTTTGCTTCGAGTGTCCAAATTTAATAAAACTTATTGGAAAAGTTGCGCATACTAGACTAGTTTTTGTGGTAAAAATTTCAGATCTATCCAAGATGTATTGGATTTTTAGAAGCCATTCGAAGTTTGCAGACTCAATTTCAGTTCACCACACTGCATTGAGATGGCTGCAACTTCGGGGGCTTGTATCTTTTTCATCAAATGTTATTTTTCAATAAAATTTGTTGGGTTTTGTTCCCCAGAAAGTCTACTTAATGTGGGATAATTTTCATGTCAATCCAAGTTGTTTCGAATGCTTGGGAGCAATTCGAAGTTCAAAATACAGACATTTCTGCATTACAGTGAACTTCGGCGGCTTATAACTTCTTCAAACAAGGTTCGATTTCAATAATTTTTATTGGAAAAGTTGCGCATGCTAGTCTTGTTCTTGCAGTAAAAATTTCATACCAATCCAAGAAGTTATGATTGACTGAGAGGCATTTTAGTAGAGGTAGGTTCAGCAATAGATGTGTTTTTTTGCTACTTTTTTCACTGTTTTTTGACCTTTCAAAACAATTTTGCAAACGCAATGAGTCAATTGAATGATTTTTTTTCCCACCAAAGTGTTTTTCTTTTGGTTTTGAATCACTTCTTAGTTCAAAGTTTTTTCATTTGAGTAGGTTTAGAAATCGAATTTCACCTCAAATTGTGTTTTGAGGACAATTTCAGCATCTTTTTTCAACACTAAAACATTATAATCTTTCAATCTATACGGTCAAATGACCTCAAATTTGATTTACACCATCTACAACATGCACACTACAATATTATACGGTTGAGATTTTCATACCTTACTCACATTTAGACTTATAACACTTGAAAAGGAAAGTTGTTTTTTGACATGGTTAGGCCTTGGGCGGTGAGGGGTTAAGGGCTGCCCCATTTTTCATTAAAAAGTGAAAGTGGAGGCCTCATTTTTTCTCTAATGCTTCCAATTAAAATTAAAATTCATTCACAGTGTTTTGCTTATAATAAAAAAATCTAAATTTTTATTAAAAGAAACCCTAAAAGTAGTGTAGCTTGTTCTATGATACATGTATTAAAAAAATTTACATAATTAATTTTTTAATGCTATTATTTTCCTCAAAGAATATTCATTTCATGTATATAATTACATTTTGGGATTCTTTGTTAAAAGGGCTTACCTATACTACATCAAAACAAATTAAATCCCTTGAGATTGGATTAAATTGCATTATATGTGATTATAATTAGGGCCATACAATAAGGGAGTTGCGTACCTAGGGCATCCATGCCTTGTCATGCTCAAATGCATCACTGCACATTAAGTAGAATATGTGACCATTTTACAACTTCTCATACATGTAGAAAAGGTACAATAATGATTCAAATTGGGAGTGCCATGTCTCAAGGGACCTTGGCTCAACATGAACATTTACTAACTTTTATCACTTCCATATCTCTTCAATTCTTCATCAAGTTTGGAGTTAGTAGAAATTGATGAAGTGTAGATTACAATATGACTTGTTCTTAATGTATAGGTGAGCCAATTTTCAGGAAGAAAAACTGAAAACTTGTCTTAGCAACTTCATTAGGTTAGTGTCAATGTGTTATTTGTCACACAACAACTATGAAGTTGCTGAGACTACATTATATTCCCTTCATTCATGAAAATATGTCACTCTATCTTGTGCAAATGTAACCTTGGTCGGAAACATGTCATATTGACCTTAGTACTTCAAACCACATAGAATGGTTAGTTAGTTTGAAATATAAATACATTGTAGGAGATCTGAAAACGAGTCTTCAAGTACAAGGGGCCAAGCTCAGGGTACAATAGAACTTCTATAAAGTGAACCTCTGTAAGCCAATAGCCTCTCTAATTAAAGTGGTATTATTCCTTCAATCTCGGTTTGGATACAGTGAAGATGTACAAAAAACAGAAAAACAACTTTCATTAAATTTGGAATCTAGATGTCGCAATGGTGAATGTGACTTCCAACCATATTAGATGAAACCCAAAGGTGGTGGGCCAAAAGAGCAACGAACTTGCAGCCCACTAAAGAAATCTTCAAATGTCATTAATGCCACAACCCCTTGCTAATGCAATAACCTCACTAATGTAATAACCTCACTAATGTAATAACCTCACTAATAATATAATAACCTCACTAATGTAATAACCTCACTAATGCAATAACCTCACTACTATATTTCAACTTTGCAAATCTACATGCTAGTGAGTAGCCATGTTGTAGGGCCAAGAAGGTGATTGCCCCTCTTATTGCCTTGTGTTTGACCAATGAAAAAAAAAGACTAGAATTTTTTATTTGCCACATATGATAAAAAAGTTTAAATTCTGAATTCATAGTTGCAAATCAAAGGTCTCCAATTAGTTAGGTGAGGTGAAGAAATATTAAATATATGTGGCACAATATAGGGGGCAATTTTTACATTTACTTTGGATGGGGAAACAAGGGGGGTCAATCTTCACCTGGACCCTGGCCATGTCGAAGCTTCTCGTGAGGCAATCTATGCGGGATTCATGGCAAACGGGGCGTAGCCACACCAACGCAGACAGAATTTTGAATGAGTTGGTGGTGATCCAGAATCCCATATTTGGGACCAGCCTCATGGGAACTTGAAAAAATTGTGATATCCATTTTTAAAGGGTGCAGAACCTGTCAGAAAGGTGTTTTGACATACCCTACATAAGGGTCAGGTTTTGCATAAATTAAGTGATTCAATTTGTTGAAAAAGAAGAACAAGTTCTCATGTATCGTCTTGTGATTGATTGGTTTAAAGATGACGTGGATCTTTCAAAATTTGGTATGGAAATTCAATATTAGCACTTCTTTGTCAAATCTGACCTTCACTTGATAGAGGTACCCTTTAAATTAAGGTTTTGTGTATTGATCGTCATCCAGATGGCTTGTGCTAAAGTAACTGCACCTAATTGTAACCTGTTTTCAAAACCATCTCATCTAGATTCTTGTCTAAAATGTGAGCCTTGTGAATATGAGAACCTGGGTGATTCTCGGTAGTCATGTTTAAAGCACTTTGAAAATCAGTGATTTATTCATACATTGTCCAAAAATTTCCCTTTTCATTCTCAACAAAAATTTAATAATGAGAACCATGCTCAAAGTCCTAACACTTCTTCTGTGAAGGTGTTTGGCACAGAAACTAGTCCTTGCAGAAATTGAGCAAAAGCTTTTAGCAACAGCAAAGACGAACTTAATCACCGCATGCCTCTCACCGTCGATCGATTGAACGAAATAATGCACTTCAAGATTTCAAATTCCATCAAACCCTAACCCCTGCCTCTAGAATGAATGACAAGAATACATCCTGCTATCGAGAAGAGGAAGCTGCCATGACCAAGGAGAGTTTTAATTTTCTACTTGAGGCGGATGCACTCGCTCTCATTCGCGAACCGGAGCTCAAAAGATTCTGCCCTTGCGGTTTTCACATTCAATTCGAGGATATCCTCGGCAAGAGCTCGCCTCAGCCCGTGGAGATTTCAGTGCATCCCTGCGACTTCTCACCCGGCAGTCCTTGCACTCCGATGAAACAGATAATCTGCCCGGACTTAAGCGACTCAACCTCCAAGCGATAGACTACCGGTAATGTGGTCTTGTCAAAAATCTGTTGTATATAAAACAGGTTTACTTAATTTTACACTAACATTGCAAAGAATCTACCTACCTAACACCAATCCAGTACTGCAGGTAGGTTCGTAAATCCCGGTAGCGGACACGCCTTCATCTCGTAATCTTGTGCACTCGCCTGCTGATTTCTGTTCGGAAACAGAGGTTCTGTTGAGGTTGTGGTTCAATGCGTTGCAGAAGCTAATGCATATATGTCTTGCTTGCTGCTGTAATGTTGCACTCGCTACTTACACGGTGAAGTGGCCACTGTAAGTCTTGATAAACTTTCCGAATTTGTGTGCAGAGTTTAGAACTCGGATTTGAATTGGTTGCATAGGCTGGTACGACAGGAGCTGCAGCTTAAAGAACTTAGAATGTAGGCTTAAGATTTTCAATGCGCCAAAGGCCTTCAACAAGAAAGTTATAGGAAGCGAGGCAGTGAGGTTTCTGTCAATGGTATATATATCCAAGACATTTTCTTACGATTAAAAAAGACGATGAAGCGCTTTTTAGAATAGCACCACCGGCTTCAGCATCTGGACATCAATGCTCGCCACGATGATTTGAAAGACTGTGACCGCGTACTGCCAAACTTGGCGGGAGTTATTCACAAAAGCAACGATGAAAACATCATCGACTTACTTGACACTCTTAAGTTACCTTCATTACCTCATTGTCTATCTGGCCGGAAATCTGCTCGATCTTCTGGAGTTCTTAAAGTTCAATCGAGAAATCGATACTCGAGGGAAGGTACGCTCCATCGTATTATTCACTTTTCTCTTCTAATTTCGGAAGGAAATGTGGGTTGGCAATAGACTCTTAAAAGCCTGATGCATCCTCATGACGGTATACTGTAGATCGTGTCTTAGACAATGATTTCACGACGGTTAGAGTGTGCAAAATCTGTGGAATAAATCAATGAAATGGTCCTGAGAAGCTCCGAGTAATTACTCTTCCACAGACTAGAATCTCAAGAGAGTTGGTGAGCTATGCAATGGAATTGGACAATCCTTAGTGTTCATGCAGTAACTATTTTTGCAGGGAGAGAATCCGCAGTTTAGGAAGTTTTCTTTAAACGTGCAAGGCATCTTCACCTGGAACTTCACCCTGAAATGCCGTATTGTACGAAGAAGCTGGTAAAGAGGATATTATATCAATGCACAGAAAGGAATCTACCAGCTCGGGATCTTTCAGCTCCTTCTGAGATACTTCATATCTGTGTGTTCAGCGCAGTTGTGAAATGGTTCAATTTTCCCGTGAAGATTGAACAAATTAAAGTACGACAGACTTTTCACGGTAACTGCAAGACTTGAATGATGGAAAAACAAGAAGTGAGATAGATCAAACCGCATTCAAATGGAACGCTCTAGTGACGTGTAATGCTACAAACAGTCGTTAGACATATCATGGAATGATATTGTGTAGCCTTACGCACGTTATCAGAGTATTGGTAAGGTGTACACCTTGGATGCGTTAGATACTTTAGACGTTGTCGAAAATCAGGAGCATTTGCTATATAGTTCTTGTTCAATCTCCATCTCATGAGGTCTCAGATTCCGAAGGAGATTTTCCTGAGTGTAAGAAGGATTCTGATACTTCAGCCTTCTGTCAATGATAACATCAGATTTGACGAAATTTGTTGCAGGGTTATGCACCGCTCTGCAGAAGTATTGAAGATTTCTACATTCGACGGATGTACACTCGGGTTCAGGTATTCACCTTTCTAAATAAAAAATTGAGATGCAGTGAGTCAAAATCAAATCACAGAATCACAACGCTACACGAGCATTTACACTCGTCCTTCTAGACTGTATGTAGATGCTCGTGTAGTGTTGTGATTCTGTGATTTGATTACACCAACCAAGCCAATTCAACATAGAGCTATCTGCACTCATCCTTCTAGAAATTAATGTAGTAGATCACAATCAAAGTTTGGGTACTTTGTAGCGCTAGTAATTCCAGTTAATATGTGGCCCTGCTTCGTCAGTTCCTGTGAAAACTGCGGGGAAAATTGACGCGTTAAACATTTTTATGTAAGCTTTCTCTCCAATCTTAGGAAGGGAAGAATTACTCCTTTGATTGATAAAAACCAGCATCTGTTGCTTGATGACCAGGACTGCTTCAATCGACCAGTCGCCAGTGCTCCTGCTCCATGGATGGACGTGGTAGAGAGAGTTTCGTACGATGGGAAAACCTACGTGTGAGTCCCTTGATGGAGTCATTGGATTATTCTTGCTTAATTTTCACTCATTAAACATGTATTCCCTCCATCCAGAAATACGTATAAACTTTGGACCTCATGTTTTTAAGGTTGTTATGAATAGAGTATAATTATGGAGACTTTCTTGTGTCCAAATTTATTTAGGTTGCAATGAACAAATGCAATGCTCTTCATTGATTCTGGTGAAATAAAATTTGGAACCCTTCTGGGTTATGCTTTTCACAATATGATCAATGAAATTGGTATCCACCGTTTTCAACAAAACACTATTTCTGGACGGAAGGAGTGCCAATTATACTTGCAATTGAAACTTCGTGCGACTGCTGACGATGTGGTTTTCTTGCACCATCACGTAAAACACAGCCCGACGAATAAAACTCGCAGGTGCTTAAACCTGGGATCATACAACTACCTCGGCTTTGCTGCGAAGGACGAGTACTGCACACCACGTGTTGTCGATTCTTTAGTGAAATTCGGTGTCAGTACGTGCGCTGCAAGAGTGGACAGTGGTAAGTTAGCGAGCTATTCTCCAGTGGATCCATCATTGTGGTCTAGTATGCGGACTGTGAAGTATCTTAGCACATCATTTCCAAAGCAAGGATGGGAGAGACTCCATATCACAATTTTTTTGCTTCTAATCCATTTTACTTCAATAAATCATGCTCTGTTCCACCGCCTACTCTGGAACCCCTCAGCCGGGTTACGGGCGAGGTTCCAAGATTGAATGTCCATTAATGGATACATAGTGCAGTTGTGATTCCTCTGTAATAAAATCGTTTCATTTTGTTTATTGGTTTCAAAGATCCCGCTGAAAAAAAAGGATTAGAGCTGGTAAAACATGTGCAGGAATGTAATAAAAACATAAATAGAGAAGCTATGTCACTACGCAGAACAGAGAGGATGGTAACCAGGTACAACGCAGTCACATTAAGGACAAGCAGAGCTCGGTGCTCTTGGATATTTTTAGTCCTATGACTCCATGCAATGAGCTTGCTTCATAATCATTAATATTAGGTACATTTTGCAGGCACTAATGTCTTACATCTAGAACTGGAGGATCTTATCGCGAAGTTTGTAGGGAAACCCGCAGCTATGGTGTACGGCATGGGGTATGCCACAAATTCAGCAACAATACCTGTTCTCGTTGGCCCGGTATATCTATTTGATTCATAATTTTTTCTTAAGAAGAAGCCAATTTATTACATTTCCATTTGCCATTATGAATTTTCTAATTGACCGAGAGAGGTTAGGGAAGGGAGGAAGAAAAATGGTCATATTCAGGGTAAATCTCGGAGCTTGCAGCCTCAAATCTTCTTGTTCATTCTCTGTGTAGGGAGGATTAATAATCAGCGACAAGTTGAACCATTCTTCTATCGTAGCGGGTGCTCGAAGCTCTGGTGCCAGGGTGACAATCTTCAATCACAATTGTACGTCTGACACTGTTCATTTAGAGGTTTAGACAATCGACAATCTAGACACATGCGGTTCAAGAGCACAGGATTTAGCCCTAATACCTGGCATGATCTACGTACAAAATGAAAAAAGAACGTGACAACTAGCTTTAGACAGAGATTGAATCAAGTATCTGTGTTCGAGCGTTAGTATTCCTGGTTGTTCTACGGTGTCCGCCTGATCTTGTTTTTCACGTAATCTTTGAGAAAATATTCAATTAAACACACTCACTCTCTCATATCTTCCAGCACCCTCAAACCTGGAGAAAGTCTTGAGGGAAGCGATTGTGAAGGGTCAACCCCTTACACATAGGCCTTGGAAGAAAATCCTTGTGATAGTTGAAGGAGTCTACAGCATGGAGGGCGAAATATGCAGGCTAAGGGAGATCGTGGAAATTACCAAAAAATACAAGGTTTGTTTGTTCGGGTTCATCTCCTATCAAAAACATCGGCTATTGACTGAAAGCTGTCTTGTTCAACTTCTGTTCTGTACCTCTTAATAAAGCACAGAATTAATTAAATCAGTTGGTGAATTCAAACGGTGATAGAAAGTAATTTGCTAGACTGATGTCAGGCATATCTCTACGTAGACGAGGCGCACAGTATCGGAGCGATTGGGAAGACAGGAAGAGGAGTCTGTGAACTTCAGGATGTGAACACCGACAATGTGCATATTGTGATGGGAACATTCACGAAGTCCTTCGGATCAAGTGGAGGCTACATTGCTGGGTCCAAGGTGCTAACTGGGATTCCACAGGATTTTAGCGTTTTTGAAATTTTTCTGATGATCCAATTTTCTTTCAAAATACATCTCTGTAGGTGGATCTGTACAGTACAACGTTTCCTAGTCGCATCTGAATGTTCATCGAAAGGCTTCTAGTTTTTTGCCTTCATTTTTGCAAATAATTTCGTTGATTTAGGTTATGATCTGATGCAGGAGCTGCTTCACTACATTAGATCAATCAGTCCTGCTCACCTCTATGCCACTTCCATGCCACCTCCAGTAGCGCAGCAAGTCATTTCGGCTCTGAAAGTCATAATGGGAGAAGACGGCACCGACAGAGGTACCGGGGGTTCAATGAACATGCCAATGATGCCATTCAATGAAAAATCGACCAATCTAACTTCAGTAGAATTCTGTGAGACCATGGAATCTAGGCAGCCTCGTTTATGGGAAAAGCCTTATGAGCCTCAGTTATTTTAAATCTTCAAAATTTTATCAGAGGGGTTAAGTGACGATTATTAAGGCACTTACACGTTGCCCACCTCGACCATAAAATAAGAGTATTCCAAGGAAGGAACAGGTTCCAGGAATATTATCCTTTTGTTAGTCCACTAAAGTTTGAACCCTGATCTGAATTGTGGAGACTCATGCACAGTAAAATTTAATTCACCGATCAATTCTGAAATGTTGCAGGAAAAAGAAAAATTGCAGCGGTTCGTGAAAATAGCAATTTCTTTAGGGAGGAGCTCCGCAAAATGGGATGTGAGGTTCTTGGAGATGAAGACTCACCAATCATGCCTATCATGCTGTACCTCCCATCTCAGATTGCAGCCTTTTCAAGACTGTGCTTCAAACGTAATGTATGACAATCTCTTTACTTCTGATCTGTAAGGTAGAACCCTTTCACTTCTTACTAAGTGGTTAGGAACTTTATTTTTTCTCTTTTTATCACGATCGTTACTACCGGGGAACTGTGTTTGTTGGCATTGTGAATGTCAGTGTGCTCCTTGGTGAAAGCAGTTGCTATCCACGACTTGGCAGGTGGCGGTTGTATCTGTGGGCTTTCCGGCTACTCATATCCTACACGCAAGGGCACGCATATGCATCTCGGCAGCTCATACGAAAGACGACCTCAATCAAGCCCTTCAGGTGTTCATGCTGACCTCTGCAATGTTATTTGCTGCATTCTCTACAAACTCTTTCACCTGCCAGCTAAAAAGTAGGTCAAATTGCATACGAAGGTAAATTGCCGGGTACACAAAACGAGACCTACACTGTCGAAAATTGCCGATAATTCAATAGATGCTGTGAGTGGCACTAAATATCTAACATGATTCTAATTTCTTTCGATACACCCTTTTTTCCATGCAGATAATTTCAGAGGTCTGTGAAATATGTCAACTCAAGTACAATCCTCCTCTGCGGCTGAGTGAGCAGGCGAAGGCTAGACTTGCTGAGAAGGAAAGACTCTTATGATTAAGATTATCAAGTCAAAAGACAGGTTATTAAACTGGTTGGTTCAGCATTTTCGAGCCATGGCCAGATGAAAGTATCCAAAACATACAATAATCCAAAATACTTCATCTAAAGTCTTTAGATTCATTTGTGACCGTTTTCACACCATACAAGGATATCGTTAATCTTGTTGACCTCCATGAGTCCAACTAGAAGGTCCCCAATTTATTCCAAATTTCCATGGTTTAAACTTTCTACGTTCTCACTCCACTTCCAGCCGCATTATTGATACCGTAACCTAGCTGGCATTGAATACTTGCCAAATGAATCAAATGTGGGTATCGACTGTCTCTACGACGTCCCCATCATTTTGGCTTGCAGGGCATCTGACCATTCAAGCGCTTTTGCTACAAGTTCTGGGGAAGCTTTACTTTTAGTGCCGGTGTTGAACGGGGGCTGCGGGTCATACTCGTTGTACAGCTGCGACACTTGGGCGGTGAAATTGTCCGAAAGCAGTGCAGCGAGGGTGATAGCCATGTCAATCCCAGACGACACTCCCGCTGAAGTAATGATCTTACCCTGCCATGCACTCATTTTTTCAAAGCGCATTAGGTCATATTCAATCCACATAGAACTGGGAATGCAACGAATCCAATGTTCGGTAGCATACCCGTTTAACAACACGAATGCTGACGGGATTCGCACCATAGCTTGACAGAAAAGATAAGGAAGACCAGTGAGTTGTGGCATCGATTCCTTCGAGAAGACCTGCTGCACCCATCAGAATAGCACCCGTGCACACCGAGGTCGTATAAATTGTGGTCTTGTGTGCCTGAGAAAAGTGCCACCTTGCGTCATGAATTAAGAAGAAAATCGGAAGACAGCGGTATTAAAGAGAATAGAGAAAATTTATGAAGGCACTATTTCCCACCTTAATAATCCAATCCAGGATTACGGTGTTGTTTACGAGCCCAAAAGCGCCAAGACCTCCTGGAACCACTACCACGTCCGGGCTTGGAATCTGCGCCGTCGTCAACTCGAACACCAAATTCAGGTGAAGTGATGGAAAAACTCAAATTGAAAACTCTACTGCTTGATTTCACCGCTAGTGTAGTTACTACCCCTGTACAAACACAGATATATAGATAGAAAAGACTGACATAATTAAGTTGCCAATGCAAGAACATTCAAGTTTTTGTGCACCTCGTCAAAAGACGCTTTGGCTTCCATGGTCATTGTTCCCAAATCGGAAATGTATCCTCTTTTAAAGCTGACAAACGTCACATTCACAAAAGGCAGCGTATTCAAAATCTCGTAAGGCCCAACCACATCGAGCATCGTCATGTTCTCAAATATGGGAATTGCAATCTGCACTTTTCGAGTTGAATCTCGAGTTCCTTCGACCATGGACGAAAGGTACGAGGATAGAATCACCGCCAAGATTAGGCTTAACGTTCCGAAGGCTCTGCGTGTCGCCATTGATCTCTTCCTGGGTGTAACTAATCCTGCAGATCAATCAAACAAGCACAAAACTTCAGCAACATTCAAATGCTTACGCTGGTACCAAATTGAAATTCAATGTGAAATTCAAACATCCTCTGCAGAAGAATGTCTACCGCCATTGAACTACGTACCGAACATATACCTCAGATTGTGATCGCTATCTGTCGACCGTTGACGTTGGTGGCCCCTAATCTCTTCTGCAAAAACATGAATATTTGTGATGTGTCAATCACTCTTGGCTTTAAATACCGCATGCCCAACTTCTTTCTCAGTTTGATTTCTACTAGCATTCCTTTTTGAAACGAATGCAGCGGAAGTCCAATTGCAGCGCCCACTTTAGACTCAACCCGGGACTTTGACGAACAGTCGGTAATAATGCACCGGCCTACGATTCGAGAACGCGTCGAGTTGCCATTCAAGAGAAGTTTCGCCCCAAGAGCTTGCAGTTACGTTTTGACGATTCCTTTCATTGCATGAATATTATATTCACCTCCTCAGTAGCTAGTGGATGTGTGGCCGCTGATATACTAACCACAACATCACACACAATTTAATTTCGATCCTTCGCTCTCTTGTCATGAATTTTTGTGGGGGCGTTTGTGTGGATGAGCGTTTCAGTTGCATTGCCTGGAATGCGCTGCAGGGAGGAGTTGGACTGTCGACAGACAACCAGGCTTTGTCTTTCGCCTGAAATCCTCCGCCAGGCAAGAAATGCCCACCTAAGATCAACTTGATCAGATCTTTAGAGTTTTGTCACCTGTCCAACCTTCTATGTGGTTTCTCGTGAATAATATTTAATTCCAGCAACAAGGTGGTCAAGGAATCAATCTCTCTCAGCACCAGGCTGGGGATTCATAATTAAACGCGTTGGTCTACTGGAGTACTACCGGTACTGCTCGCAACTGTGCCCAAGCACTGCACCCGATTATTATTTTTTAATTCTGGAAACTTAATTCAAAGCTCATAACATTTTTCAACAAATGAATTAGCCATGGATATCTACTCAGAATTGTAGTTAATTATAATGATTGACATGTATCAAAGTCATTTTGCAGCAAGTCATTTTGATTCTGAAGTCATTTACGCTAACTTTGGTAACCAGTGTATTGAATTTTGACTCACTGGCAGACAAAACATATTCAGCCCCTTTCCTTGTGGGAACAATTTGGCAATTAAATCCTTGATTTGTACACTAAATCCTTGATTCAGAATGTGGGAACAATTAATTAAGAAATTGACATGATCAGGCTATTACCGCTAATGAGATGCTTTGTATGGGAATTGCCAAATGTCAACAGGAATCTAAGATGTCAAAAAACTGTTCTAGAGGAGGAAACTTCTTGGTCATTTCTCTGCACTGTGGTTTCAGACGCGGGTGGGACTTGTGAGGAGCCTTTCGGAGGCTTTTGTGGACTCAGTCACGGAAGTTCAAACACTTTCAGAGTTGCCCTACGTGAAGGTCATTTCTGTCAAAAAGTCTTGTGATAATTAACTTAGACCAGTTTTGCCATGGTTTGTGAAACACACCATTAGTTCAGGGTTGCCCAGAGCGAGCCCAGCTTTGTCATAGTATGTGAAACACAGCATCGGTTAAGTTTGTCAGTTCAGGTCTTGAAACCGTTGTTTTTTGAGTCATTCGACTATGTTATGGACATTATGGGTGAAACACATTTGTTTGGCTCTTTTTTCTAACGCTCCTTGTTGCAATTCAGGTGCTCATTTCAACCCAAAGAATTTGGAGCATGGTGCTCCTGAAAATGAGATTCGTCATGCAGGGGATTTGGGAAATGTCACTGTCGGGGATGATAGTACCTAAAAATAAACAACCCTTGCATGCAGTGCGGTGTGGTTTGAGAAAGGAAAAAAAAAAAAAAAAAATTGGATGAAGAACTCCTGCCTTCTTTTCAAGCTTTGTGGGTTCACTTTTTATTAAGTAGCATCGTCTTTCTTCCATCAACTTACTTCTAGAGTGTTCACACTGTGTGTCACATCAACTTACTTCTACAGTAGAGCATTTAGATATTGAGTGGTAGTTTTGACTAGAAGTGTCTGAATTGTTGGCAGGCGTTGCGAAGGTTTCCTTCTATACCACTTAAGGACGTTTAGGTACTCCTTCTATACTATACCACTTTTCTTAAAGTTGGTTATCAAGCCTTCTAGATTGTTTCATAGTTTTGCAACCGGGATGTTAGTTTCATACGGAGCAGTTCATGTCACATTGCTTGAAAATTTTGTACCATAATAGTAACCTGCACACGTGGTTGTATGTGTACATTCCTTTGGCTGGTGCGAACTCAATCATTGGCCGTGCTATGGTTGTGACATTGATGATCTCGGAAAAGCTGAGTCAGAAGACTTTTGTTGTTTCAGTAGCACTTCAGTGCTGAATTTTATTTTGAAACCAGATTTCTGATTTTATTGAAATCGTGAAACCAGATATCCCAATGCCCATCTCTGTTAGTTGAATGGTGTGTACGTGAACACGAGTTGAGCAAGTCTACTGGAAATGCTGGTAGCCGACTTGCTTGTGGTGAGTTGTTCAGGCTACACATTCATACATATGATCTTTCACAAACCTTCGTCTGAAATTGTTGTTTCTTTGTTGATAGAAAGTTAATGATTCTTTATCCATACATTTGGTGAAACCACTCTTCGAAAACTTGTGAGGTGAACTTGTAAGGAGTCCTTGAAGGTTGGTTTTGTTTTCTGGAGAACTAATTCGTGAATTTCTTGCATTCTTTTCTACAGATGCAACACCAACAAGTTGCAAGTAATTGTTGGCAAGCTAAGTCTTTTTGAACTTTCTAAATCCTTCTGCAATCTAAATATTCGATTTAGGATGTTGGATTGTCAACATTAATATCCTAAAACGAAATTGGTTCTCGTAAGAGATGACTAAGATTGAATTCAATTCCTTTGTGAGATTGACTAAATTGAGCCTAATTGTGATTTCACTGATACTAGTCTTTGTATGCTAAATTGTATCTAACAAGCAAATTTTTTTGCATTTGATATGGTAATAGGGCTATTATTGGCAATTGGAGCTTTTTGTTCTTTAGATTGAATTGGATGAGGAAGACATAAGGTGGATAGCGCTTCGTAGCACCTATACCCAATCTAAATTACTAATTTCTAGATAGTTAGTGACTTTGTGTTTTAAGAGTAGTGCAATTGTTAGGGCAACTATTTACTCTTTTAGGTGAATATTTTGCAAAAGATTATTCATCCTTGTTTCTTGAGTTCTTGAAATGGTTGAATTATAAAATAGTGGAGGTTTGAATTGTGGCATTCAACTCAAGTTGAAGCTTTCTTGGAGGTATATTCTATTGATGAGTTACCTTTTAGGGGGAAGTGGAGAAGTGGAGAACATCTTTTGAGATAGGATTTGATGTGTTAAGATGCTACTATTTATAATTTGTTGCAAAATTTTGTACTATCTAAAGCTTGGATATGACAATATAAATAGAGATAAGTGGATATGTTTAATTACACATCTTGCAAATCTAGTAGCTTTTTCTTGACTGTTTAATGTTTTGGTTCAAATATTTTCTTCATTCATATTGCAATTTTCATTGGAATTGGAATGAACCATAGACAAAAATTCAAACCTCAACGTAAGATGTGAATGGGCATATTCTTTGACCGTTCAATGTTTTGCTTTGAGCTCTTTGTTGATTCATATCACAATTTCCATTGATACCTTAACCCTTAAAGGACCGTCACTATACTTTCACCAAAAATGCTCCAAAAATGCTCCAAAAATGCCATTTCTAGGTCAAGTACCAAAATTTTGATAAAAAGATTTTTTTTTTGACATATCTAACCGTAGGATCTTGTATTATATAGTATCAAAAACATGTAGTAAAAATTTCAGACATTTTCACTGGGTGGATTGCAAGATATAAGCATTCAAATTAACTAAAATCATTTTTTTGACCCTGCAAAAAGTAGGCAGCTGCACTTTACAAGCTCACATTTCTATGAAAAAATGACCTAAATGGTGGTGCTTCTTTGGATTTGTTTTCCTAGACAATTTGGCCACATTCTTGAAAATTTTCAGATCATTTGGAATATTACAACATATAGGAAAAAATAGTAAGTAGGTAGTAGTAGAGAATGATTAAAAATACTAAATTATTTACAATTTAAATATGGAATTGAAAATTTCCAATCCCAATGGTCGAAATGTTGTAATAATGTATCTACATCCTACGATTTTATTTTTGTCCAAAAATATTGAAAATTGGATAAGATAAAGGATTTCAAAGTTTATTTTAGAGTAAGAAATCTAAAATTGCCCGCAAACAAAAAATCCTCATAACTTTGACTCATTGATCAAAATGGAATGATTCAAAGCTTTTCGTGTATATAAAACTCTAGAAAATCAATTCCAAATTTATGTTTCTGAAAAAAGTGATTTTTTCTGATCTGCCCGAACTGCCCGGTTGGGGAAAAAAGTAACATATTAGGCTATAACTTTTGACTCGTATTTCCAAATGTCATGAAATTTGGTGCATATGAAAGATCTTCCTTTCCCCCACATTCTGTTAAAATTTCAGCCCAAAATATGAAAACCTCCACTCGTAGGTACCTACCCAAAATTTCTATATAACAAAAAAACGCATTTCGGTCCTTTAGGGGTTAAGTTAGGTTGTTTGTTTTGTTTGATACATTGAGATCTAAGAAACTATGAGGCATCCAATTGACATTCTTGGTACCATTGAAAAGCTCTTTGCAAGGAAGGGTGCTCAGGCTTTGTTTCGTGGCATTTGAACCTATGGTGTAAAAGTTATGGAATTACAAAGTTTTTAGGAATTTAAAAATTAAATTAAATTAGCTTTTATTTTGGAAAAATCATAAATTTAACTAATCACATGTCTAAATGCCACGAAACAAAGCCCTTGCACTCCTTCATGCAAAAAACTTTCCATTCATATCAAGAACGCAACTTCTCACACCACAATAAAGCCCTTGCAATCCTTTGTGCATAAAAAATATTGAATTTCAAAAGTTTTTATAAATTAGAAAATTATTTTTACTTTTATTTTAGTTGTGGCAATGGCACAGGGCATGCTAGTCTATACCTAAAGTTAGGTTGTTTGTTTTGTTTGATATGTTGAAATCTAAGAAACTATGTGGCATTTGCTGGCATTCTTGGTATAGTTGGAAAGCTCTTTGCAAAGAAGGGTGTACGAACTTTATTTCATGACATTTGAACTATTGAATTTCAAAGTTTTTATGAATTCAAAAATTGATTTAAATTATCTTCTATTTTGAAAAAAATATAACTTTCATGTCACATGTCCAAAGGTCACAAAAGAAAGCCCTTGCACTCCTTCACTAGTCACTAGTTTCGTGGTGTTTGGACCTACCATACGGTGTGAAAGTTATGATTTTTCAAAATTACAAAATTGGATTAAATCATCTTTTATTTTGGAAAAAACATAACTTTTACGTTGTGTGTTCAACGCTAGAAAACAAAGCCGTTGGCCTCATTTGTACATAAAGCTTTTTATTTGTATGAAGAACACAATTTCTCACACCACAACAAAGCCCTTACAATCCTTAGTGCCTAAAAGATATTCAATTTCAAATTTTTTACAAATTATTTTTACTTTTATTTTGGTTGTAGCAACGATACAAGGCACACTAGTCTATACCTTAAATTAGCTTGTTTGTTTTGTTTGATATGTTGAAATCTAAGAAACTACAAGCCCCTTGGCCACATTCTTGGTATTGTAGGAAAGCTCTTTGCTTGGAAGGGTGCACAGGCTTTGTATCCTGGGGTTTGGACCTATGGTGTGAAAGTTATTGAAAAAAAATTAGAAAATAAAATTTAATTATCTTTTTAATTTAGAGAAAACATAACTTTCACATCACATGTCCGAATGTCACGAAACAAAACCCTTTGCACTCCTTCATGCAAAGAGTTTTCCATTAGTATCAAGAACACAACCTCTCACACCGCAACAAAGCCTTTGCACTCCCTTGCCTATATCTTAACCCCTAAACGTCAAAGACTATGTTTTCACCAAAACTGCTCCAAACTGCCCTTCATTTACAAGCACCAAATTTTAGATGGAAAACATTTTTGGACACATGTAACCATAGGATCTTGTGGTAAAATATTTTGAAAAGATGTGGAAAAAATTTCAGAATTTTCCACTATGGAGATTGCAAGATATTAACGTTTGAAGTGACAAAAATCCTTTTGGGGGCCTTGTGAAAATACGGGCAATTGCACTTCACAAGGTCACATTTGTATGAAAAAATGTCCAAAATGATAGTTACTCTTTGGATTCATTCTCCAAGTCAAGTTGGCTACATGCTTGAAATGTTTAGATCATTTGGAATTATACAAGATATAGGAATAAAATAGTAAGTAGAAAGAAGTAGAGAATGATTGAAAATACTGAATTGTTAACAATTTATATATAGAATTGAAAAATGTCAATCCCAATAGTTGTAATGTTGTAATAAACAATATACGCCTAATGATTTTATTTTTTTCCAAAAATATTTAAAATAGAGTTAAATAAAGAACTTCAAAGTTTATTGTAGAGTAAAGATTCCATAATTACCCACAAACTAATCCAAACTAAAATTCCTCATAACTTTCAACTCATTAATCAAAATGAAATGATTCAAAGCTTACTATATCTATAAAAGTCTAGAAAATCAGTTTCAATTTTTTCTTTTCTTTTCAAATCTTTTCAAAGAAGTTTTTTTTTCTACCTGAGCTGCCCGCCAAACACTGAAAATTACATATCATGCAATAACTTTTGAACCATGTAGTCAAAAGTTATGAAATTTTTTGGGCCTTAAAGCTACTCCTTGGGCACACATTTTGTGAAATTTTTAGAGAAAAAAAATAAAAATAATGTTTATAGTGAACTGCTCCAAATTGCTATGTTGCCAAAAACCATTGTTTGGACATTTAGGGGTTAAATGAAGTTGGTTGTTTTGTTTGATACATTGAGATCTAAAAAATTGTAAATTCCCTCGCCGCATTCTTGGTACAATTGAAAAGCTCTCTACATGGAGGGTTGTGCAGACTTGCTTTTTGGCATTAGGACCTACGATGTGAAAGTTATGGATTTTTGAATTATTTTTGAATTAAAAAATTGAATTAATTTATCTTTTATTTTGGGAGATTTGTAATCTTCACATTGCATGTCCAAATGCCACAAAATAAAGCCCTTGCACTCCTTTGTATATAGAGTTTTCTATTTCTACCAAGAACACAACCTCTCACAATATAGTGTGAAAGTTATTGAATTTTAAAGTTTGAATGAATTAAAAAATTAGAAACTTCCTTTTTCTTTTCTTTTTGTTGTGGCATTGACACAAGGCATACTAATTGGATTGAAATGAGAACTTTTACTTTTACTTTAGGTATTGTATGTTGTTTGAAAAGTTAAAAAAATTGTGTGAGAACTTTAAATGCTCTCCAAGCTGTCATTGAGGGTTTCATTATTCCACTTTTCATTTAGGGTTGGTTTTTGCTAGTCAATCTCCATGGTTGTGCACTTCCTTTGTGCACTCTCTAAGTTGTCACTAAGATTCATTAATACGGTTTTCATTTAGGATTAGTTCCATTGGTCAATTTCCATTTGTGCACTTCCAAAATTTGTGTACACAATTTCTGTTTGTGTATTTTTTCATGTGCTAATATCTAGTTTTTTTATTGCAATGTGTTAGATTGTGCATGTTTGGAAAGACATGAGCGAGGAATTTCCAAACCTCCTTTTTTCTTCTTCTTGATTGTGGGATATTGAATTGCAGAAGCAAGTGAGGATAGAGCTTGGAACAAAGCAATTTTATTAAATTAGTGTCTACCCGAGGAAAAAACATTGGTGTGTTAGATTTCCTCTAGATGGATCCATGGGAGTTGTGAAGAAGATGAGCACTTCCAAGATCAAAGCGCTAGTTGCAAATAAGGGTTTTCAACGTCATGTCTAGATGTTAGGATGTCCGTCAGAATGTCAACTTTCAACCCTAATGTCCATCAACATCAAAATTATTTTTCTCATCAAGCTAGATGGCCTGGCGACCCAACTTGATGGACAAGAGTGTAATTAATAGAAAAGAATAAAATTGGTTGTATGTATCTAGACATGATTAGGCCTAATGCATCAAGACACATCTAGATCAACGTTGACGGACATTCCAATTTAGAAAGTCAACATCACATTAGGATAGAAAACCTTGTTGCAAATAACCCAAATTTGAGACTTTGCTAGTGCACCTTCTATAGTGATTGATCCTAAACCGCAATCCTTTTCAAGATTCTTTAATAACAAGTCATTTATCAAATCATCTTTTGTGACCCCTATTTCAACTGTTGTTTAGAATCATTCATGTTAGGAAGTCCTGCACTTGGTCATTAATATGTGGAAGTCTTTCTTCATAATATGCATTCCCATCTACAAAGTGGGACTCCCACTATAGTATATATGCGTCCCCATTTACTTGCAGAGTTGCAGTTGGTTATTAATACCTAAAAGTCAATCTTTAGGGTACAATTAGGGAACGACATTTTTCATGTTCCCATAATATTTGAGGTTTATGGATGAAATTTTATTAGATGATAATAATAATCCATCCACCTCCAAACCCTAGTTCACACAAACCTTTCCTATCTATTCTGATTGTTGAAATACGGAGAGTTGTTTTGCAAGAAATTCCTCTACGATGGCAACAGGGTTGCTATTCTGTGAGCGTGTGAGCGTGAGCTTGTGAGCTTGTGAGCCTGTGAGCATATAATTTTTTAGAGATTTCATTTCAAAATTTTGGTCAAATTTTATTATTTTTGGTACCTATTATTACAGACCTATTTCTGTGGACCTATTACCGTGGTCCCTTGAACAACTTTGATTTGCTACTTATTGGACTTTATTAGATTTTAAGAAGAAAAAAATTGATAATTAAATAGGATTCGCTTGAAATTGGTTAAAGATGTTCCATTAAGATTTTGATTTTATAACCGCTCCCCTCTTGTTGCTGGGTACTTCTTAGTGACGAGAGGAACACCCTAGAGGCTGAAAAAAATGAAAATGAAAAAAAAAAAAAAGTTTTTTTTTTTTTTTTTTACCCGCGGTTAGGGGTACCTCTCGGCGCCGAGAGGTAACCCAGGAACAAGAGGGGAGTGGTTATAATCTCAATGGAACAACCTTAGTCGATTTCAAAGATGTTGATTAAGGGATACAAACCAACTGAACATTTGATCAAGTGCTCTTTGAGGACTTTAGAGATTTTGATTGTCCCTCATATAGGGTTTGATGTGAATTGCTATATGGAATACTGAGTTGCATGTTCTGGCTTTTGTAATGCTGCTATGGAAATTTTTGATGCCATGCAACTATGTAGAGCAAACATGTCTACCATTTGCTTTGGTTTGGCTGCTTCAACAACAGCTATAGTTCTCGCAGAAGGTATGAGGGGGAGACGACTTGCAATGCCTAATTTCCGTATTATGATGCATCAACCCCTAGGAGGTGCGAGTGGTCAGGCCATTCACATAGAAATTCAAGCTAAGGAGGTCATGTACCATAAGAGCAATATAACACGTATTTTGTCTGAGATTATAGGGCGTTCTATTGATATTTTCCTAGTGAAGTTGACAAGCTCTAAAGGATGTGGCTAATGCATTTTCTTGAGTCCGAAGACAATAAGTTCAATGCTATCTCAAGTTCAAATCTGATGAGTTTTATGGTCATTGATTCTCTAGGTAGAAAAGGATATCAATAGGGAACACTACATGTTTCCCATCGAAGCAATGGAATACGGCATTATTGATGGGGTGATCGACAAGGATGCAATCATTGCTATAAATGAATTGTCAATATATCAATATGTCAATCGAAAGTTTCTTTTAGATTATCAATATATTCAATCCATGTAGAAATTTTTTTAGTCTTTTCCTTCCCTTTTAGAGGTCTTCTCTCAAGCACCCTTTTCTCAACTCGTACTTTTCTTGTTCCAAGTTGACATACGCTCCGCTGCATCAAGTAGTATACCGTATCATTTGTAAGTGAATTGATACTCTAGAAACTCATAACAATTCTTGAACAAGGTTTGAAATTGTGCATTTAGAAATCTGAATTGAAAGTCACTTCGGATTCTATCTTGGATGTGCTTCTTACCCTTAGGGTTGGAGTTGGAGTACTCCGAACCTATCCGCAGTTTGTGAAAAGCACAACTATTGATCAAAGGACGGGTTTTCAAATAGGAAGTTCATTTTAGAAATCCAATGTAAGACTTCAATAACAACAATGCAATAGTAATGTAGCTGTTATCTACAATCTCTAAATGAGCAAAACTCTTCATCCTCGTGTATTCCAAGGACAAAGGCCTTGTGAAAGTAAGGACAAAAAATTTGGATACTAAAACCACCCCTCTAGATAATTGCCAAAAATATGCATAATTGAACATAAGAGCTGAGTATCAATGTTTTGTACACTTATAATCTGTTTGAAAACTCATAGTTTTAATGTTTAGAAAGTACATGGTAAAAGTACAATCATGTAGTTTGAGGGGGGAAACAAAAATCCTTGCCATTGGGGCTTGGTCAATTTGCTACTTCTTGCTACAGCGGTGCTATTCTGTGAGCGTGTGAACATGAGCCTGTGAGTGGTGAGCAGGAATTATGTGAGCATTGAGTTCAAAAATTTGTAGAAGCACTAAAAAACTTAATAATATTTCTAAAAATAAATTCCATTTAAAAAATTTAGTCAAATTTTACTATTTCTAGTAAAATTTTGCACCTATTACTATAAACCTATTACCATGCACCTATTACCGTGGTTATGCAAAATTTAGATGAAAATTATAATTTTCAATATTGTCTAAAATATTAGAAGTATACATTATAAAAATGATGAACTTAATTGATATGAAAGATGGATGGAGATGGAAATAAATTTGTATAGAATATTGATTGATCAATGTTCTATAGCAATGTGGGTCTTTACGGGGCTAATAGGAGGGTATCAATAATATTCTCTTGTTGCGCCATCTTTGGACCAAGCTTTGGACTTGTTTAGATTTTTTTTAAATTGTTAATAGGAATTATTTTTATATCTAATGATCTTTGTCATAGTAAATTTTATTTTGGTTGATCATTGTCTTGTAGCATCATAGATCTTCTCATAGTCAATGAAAAGGTACGAACACTTCTTTGTGGATTTACAAGTCAATGAACTTGTTTAGATTTTAGAAAAGAAAGATTGTTAATTGGAATTCAATATATTTGGAAAAAGCTTGGCTGCACCAAATTTCATTTTTGTTGGTCACTATCTTGTAGTAGCGTGGATCCTCTCCAAGCCAACGGAGGGTACCTATACTTTTGTCTTGATGTGTTAGTAATTGGACTTATTATGATTTTGGAAGACAATATTTGGTTCATAGGGATTATTTTGTAAAGAGTGAGCTTAGTTACACCAAATTGTTGATTAGTTGACCATTAATCTCTTATAGGACCTTCTAGAGATCCAACTCTTCCATCTTTGATCAGATAGTCATTTGGTTAATCACTCCCCTCTTGTTGCTTGATACCTCTCGGTGCCGAGAGGAGGATCAAGCACTTATCTTCAAGTTGATGTGCTACTTATTGAACTTCGCTAGGTTTTGAGGAAAAAAAAATGGTTATTAATTACGATTCGTTTGAAATCGTCTTGTTGTTGGGTTACCTCTCGACGCCGAGAGGTACCCCTAACTGCGGATAAAAAAATAAAAATAAAAAAACTTTTTTTTTTTTCATTTTCATTTTTTTCAGCCTCTAGGGTGTTCTTTTTGTCACCAAGAAGTACCCAGCAACAAGAGGGGAGCGGTTATAAAATCAAAATCTTAATGGAACATCTTTAACCAATTTCAAGCGAATCCTATTTAATTATCAATTTTTTTTTTCTTAAAATCTAATAAAGTCCAATAAGTAGCAAATCAAAGTTGTTCAAGGGACCACGGTAATAGGTCCACAGAAATAGGTCTGTAATAATAGGTACCAAAAATAATAAAATTTGACCAAAATTTTGAAATGAAATCTCTAAAAAATTATATGCTCACAGGCTCACAAGCTCACAAGCTCACAGAATAGCAACCCTGCTTCTTGCTATGGCCAAATGCCATATGTGCCATAAGAACTCAAATAGAAACACATGGTAAGAGGATGGCTAAATGCCATGTGTGCTAATAAAATCCCAAAAGAAAAACATGGTAAGAGGGCCTAGAATCTTCTTTCAATTGCTATCAATATTCAAGAGAAATTAATCCTAAAGTTTCATTGTCCCTTTTGGGAATAAAATGGATTTTGGAAAGGTTCCTATAGTTTCAAATTTTATTGTAATTTCTTGAAATATTTTTTGAAGAAAGGAAAATACATTAGCTTTTGAGGAATTATTTTTTTATTTGAATTGGTACTTGGGAGCCAAAGTTATGCCCTATAAGTCTAAAATAGGATTTTTTGGATAGCACAAAAAAATCACAAAAAGTCAAAATAAAATTTACAAAATTTTCAATCTCATAGAAAGTATTTTTTTCAATCTACATGGGAAGAATTGATTCATTCTATTTGGACTAGTGAGGAGAAAGTTATGGACAATCTTGTTTTTTGGACAATCTAAGATTTAAGGATCTTCTAGGAATAACACACTTGTAAGATTCATTTTTTAACACAATTTTCACAATTTAGAAAAAAAAAATTGATAGGTTTTGTTCACTTGCTTGAACAATCTCGCTATTGGGATTATTGTGTTTTAATTCCATCTTAAACCTATTAACGACTTAGTTTTTCCTTCTACCTTGTAATTGCTTCTACTTTAAAAGAATTTAAAGAATAAAAATCAAGTTTTTTTTTTCTTAAGAATTCCTAGACTTTCAAATCAATTCTTCAATATAATTTTTTTTTAAATTCAATATTAGTAGTGCAAAAAATTTAAGCTAAGAAGATTCAAAGCCTTAAAATGTAGTTAGGTACGTTGCCAAAAGAATAAAAGTTATCTTGTATATTGTAATGGAAATGGAAATTTGAATAGAATTAGATGAAAAAAGACCTTAGGACTCTAAATGTTAAGATAACTTAACCCCTAATTGCCTAGTTGACCATATATAATTAATATGAAATTTCAGGTTCATTTTGTAGTGGGTAAGTAAATTCTTTTGACCATTTAAAAAAAATTTACAAGCAGTTTTGAAGGTTAACTATTAGAAACTTTCTTTTTCATTGAAAAAAGTAAATATTTTATTTTTGAGAGGTCCTCAAATGCATATATGTACCATTAGTAAAGTGTAAAGCTTGCCAATTTTACTTTATTTCTCAAGCTTTGAGCAAAGCTTGTCAATTTCACTTGATTTGAGATCAGAAAAAATTGTACTTTACCATTTGCTTTGAAAATGATCCCAATGGAAAGTGTAAAGTGTTTTTGTGATTTTCACCATTGAAATTTTCAACATGCAAGTGTTAATTTGAAATTCTTTGTAATTTCTATTTATCAAATTAAATTGCATTTCAGCAATTGCAAAGTGGATTGTGTAATGAGTTTGATAGCTCTTAATTTGAATGTTAAGTTTTTTGGAAGTGTATTTTAGTGTGCTAACACAATTTCTAGTTGTTCATGTCACCTCCAATCCTAAAAAGCTCTTCTAAGCAAATTTTTCAAACATTGTGGGTAGGGATAGGCATACTAAAAATAGGATATGCACATTTCTCTTGTTATAATCTTAATCTTACATCTCCTATGCAATTATACACTCAAAATTGAAATGCACACTAATAAGCAAGCTCTTTAAACATCTATACGGTTAGATTCTTGAAAGGCTTAAGCACTTAGTATTTAATAATAGGAACCACATTAAATGTTTTTTTCCTACTTTGGAGGGGAGTGAGTTCATAATTTGGGAAACAACCAAAACTGGCCGAAATTGCAGCTTGTGAGTTGCAATGATGTGGCACAGCGATTGCCATGTCACTTTTTTTGAAAAAACAAATAAATTTTTTTGTTTTTCATTTAAAAAAAAATTTAATTAACTTTTTTTTTTGGCATCAACATTCGATGAGGCGTGGGAGAATGGAGCTAGGAATAGGCTTGAAACGGCCCTCCAGCTCCTCTGGATCTCATCTAATGTAATCAAATGTATCTTAATTTTTCTTATTGTTTTTAGAGTCTTCAAGTTTGTAATAAATTGTCTTTTTATATGTTTTATTGACTTTAGGTAGAAGGAGAGATGGCTTTGCATTACTTATTTGGGAAGGGTAGACGTAGATACTTTAGTTTCTTATTTTGAAGCACTTCAAAGTTCAATTTACATTATGTTGAATATTTTTGATGGTTTTTAAAATGGTTGCATTTATCAAATTCAATTGTTTCACAAATCCTATCAAATTTTCAAATTATTTGCTTAGAGTTTGTATGTAGTGTTTTTCAAAAATAAAAATATTTTAAAATATTCCAAAAGTATACACTTTTCAATTTAAAACAATTGCTCAAGAAACCATCTTTGAGCAATTGTTTAAAACTTCAAAACAATTGCTCAAGAAACCATCTTTGATTTTTTCTACTATTACATGACACCTCCATATATTTGAGCAATTGTTTAGAATGGCACAAATAGTCTCTTTATCAAAGTGATGAGATTCTTTTTTTGAAAGATTTTTTACTTAATAGCAATATAGATTATATCATTTGAGAGTGGATGATCATATTGCTACATTTTAGATGAATGTATATGCTTTTGAATGAATAAATGTAACTTAACTTGTCATATGTAGTGTATGAGGGTATTATTTGTTGTTAACCACAAGTATATGGAGGTGGGGAGTTAGTTTGGAAGGTTAGAGTACGGAAGAGGTTTGTGGAGGATTTTTGAACTCTTGGGACTTTGTCAAGTGACATAGCATCTAGTTAAAGCACATCGTAGTGTGTTATTTATTGGGCTAAGATGGTTTCTTGAGTCTATATTGTGGTTTTAGGGAGTCCCTAGTCATTCAAGAATCTCATGTAGAAGTTGACTCTTTGTTCTTGTCAACTAGGGCTTAGAATACTTAGGCTTTCAAGAATCTGATGTAGAAGTTGACTCTTTGTTCTTGTCAACTAGGGCTTAGAATACTTAGGCTTTCAAGCTTCTTTGACTTAAGAGGGTATTCTTGACACTCCCTTGTGTTGATTTTGATTGATGTTTTGATTGATAGTGGTGGTTATACAATGTTTGTATATGGTGATTTGAAATTACATGACAACTTGGCTTTAGGCCTTGGTGGAGTCTTTTGATACTTTGTTTAACCCTCAAGGTCCATCCCTTCTATATGTGTATTTAAGACTCATATTTTTTTAAGTTGAGTCTCTCATGTAATGGAGTGAAGGGCATTTGCCTCATAGCTTCATTCTCACATGTAGACTTTCTTTAACCCCTAAACGTCAAAGACTATGTTTTCACTAAAACTTCAAAGAAATTGCACCTTTCAACCATCAATTGTTCATAAAATCTATTGAAATCATCCATTTCTTTTAATGAAAATCATCCATTAAGTGGTTTCAAAACTACAAAGATCATGGAAATTTTTCAAAATTTAACTTCCAACTATGGTGCTAGCTCAAAGTTGCAAGTGAATAATATTAGGACACTCTACTATAGATCCCTCATACAACTTGTACAAGTTAATTCGATCAAGGTTTGGACCCCCAAATCACCATCTAGGGCATTCATTTTAAGTGACAATTCTAGGTATACTTACCGTAGTGTAAAATTTGGAATAGTGGGAGCTTTTTTCCATTAATTTAGATAATTCTGGATCAATATGATCTCATGAGTGCAAATCTTTGGATGGAATTTAAATAAAAACTAAAGGAAAGTATCTCAAAAGTGTAGATTTCATCCAAATTTCATCTACTTCCATTGAGTATAAACATATTGACATAAGTAGTGAAAAAACGTGTTTTTCAAAGCAAGAGTATGAAGATGGGATTGCGGCCTTGGGAGGTAGAATTTAGTTGGATATTCTAGAAAATGTTTGAATGTCACTAGCAAAACAAGTTGATGTCCTATGCAATGGTGATGTTTAGGGAGACATAAAAAAAACATAGCCGCATTTTGTACTACATCCAAGAATATAAGGAACTACTACATTGACAAGGTGTTTTGGTTTGACTGTGGGTAAGTTGGTGAAAGGTACTATGGATTGAGGTACAATGTTCACTAGATGTGGAAAACATAGGGAAAGGGTAGCTACATGGCATGCTTTATAAAAAAAATGAAATGGATGGATATATACTATGGATGAAAAGAAAAGCTCGTTATACAAAGGAACAATTAGAGAACGCAAGTATGGGGTTTTACATTCTCTTTCAATTTCCTACAAGATCCAACCAAGATCCAACAAAAATTTAGATAATTTAATAATAGAATACGCGCTTTTGATGTTAATTCAATTGTGAAAATATCTTGCCCTTCTATGTAAGGAGAATTTGTATGTGGAGTCTTTTAGAAATATGATTGACCTATGAACTATTGATATCTAGATTTTTTATGAGATTGATATACGTACCTAGGCCATTATGAATGTTGCACTATTTAATTTAGAAATGCATTGTAAGGTAAGCCATCCTATTTGTGCCACTATGTAGTCTACCAATTGCCCAAATTTTAGAGTGTGTTTGCTAAATCAAACAAATTTCCTTGACAACCACCATTATGTGTTAATGAAGTTCAATTTTTTAGTGACAAATAAATTGTTGCTTCACTTAGGTGAAGTCCAAAAATGACATTGGACTATTATATCCAACTTTTATGCAAAATCAAATTGATAGATTTTCTTAAACTTGCACACAAATTTCAATGTCCTTTTGTTGCACATTGTGTAAAGAAAAATTTGGATGTTTTAAAGCAAGCTTTTAAGAACACACTTAGTTTTTGAGAAATCCTACCTTCGCACATCTTTGGAGTCTCTCGTTTGCCAAAAAGAACGTATAAAATTTTGACCAGTCTAAAGAGGTGGCCTTAACCGTTAGTTCTCCCGATTCATTGCTCGGTGATCTCCAACAAACTTCGAATGATGTAGTCCGAGAGAGCGACAAAAGCATCAAAAACAGATTCCTACAAATAAAGTTGAGTGCAGCGATTTGACCCAGAGATTGTGACAGTTGTAGGCATACTCCAAATACGTTCACAGCAACAAATATATCTTGAAGCAGTTGCAAAGAGGACTCAATGCCAGATTCTACAAACATCAGCGATAATATAACTCAAAAGACAACATAATGTGCAAAAAAACCAGGAGTACAAGAACCCACGCTTCTACCACTTCACCCAAAAAACTCGTACAGAGAAAAGTCCCAGATGCAGTGTAGAATTTGATTCCTTTACTTGACGAAACTAAGTACCTGGTCACATTAATAGATATGCTTTGGATCTACTAAAGAGAAAACGACATGAATTTAAAGAATTTGAAATGAAATGACGTTCTGAAACCCAAGCACAGAATTGTGTGAAATACTTACGCTACACAAGAAACACAAGCTATAATTTACGGTACAGAGGGTTGTCAGTAACAGCCTCAATTTCCTAGATCCCATAAAGCTGGGTGCATCTACTGATTCCTCATAACATCCCTAGGCGGTGCAGTTCTGCAAAAATTGCGCAGTGCAGCTCCATGTCATGGACGTGGTTTGACAAGTTACCAGTCCATTTCATGACCACAGCAAAGCGAAGCATGATGACTCAATACCTAAAGAATATTATGTTCGCTTGCCACCACGCCCTTTTCTTTTCGCTGGGGCTTCCTGCCAACCATCGGCAATTTCTTCCTGTGTCAAAGTCGATGGCCTTTCCACCTGTTGAGATGCTTTGCTGCCCTGTGCAGCCGGAATATCTAGCTCCATGCCCATGTCTTGCTGCCCTGATGAACTGGGAAGTCCTTGCCCATCCTCATCCATGGAATCATCGTCACTATCAGAGTCCTCACCATTCTCATTGGGCGCCTGCAAAAAGAACCAACAAAAGCTGTTTAGATCGAGACTCTACTGATGGTCTGCAGCTAGAAAGCGAAATTGGGATCCACAAGTTCTCAGAGTGAAGAAGAGTTGCTCAACAATAATATCCTCTCAGGGAGTCACATTCTCAATTGTTTTGTGAGAGCAAATTTCCAAATGCCGTTTCTTTTTATCCTCTTCAAAACAATCACTGTCTCGTAGAAGAAGCTTGCTGAAATACCTTTACGCTCTTAGCGCTGGCAGGTTTATTTTGAGACGCAGCAGCTGCAAGGCGATTCACAGTTTCATAGTTTCCTTGGGAACATTCCTCGTGAAGGACAAACAACTGCTCCGCAACCTGCAATTAATAGGCCAAATCATTCAATAACCGACACGGAATAATACAAATTTGGATAAGCGGAACGTGCATGAGCCCCCAAAGGCAAAAGAATTCGTATAGTACAAGATCACCAATCTCTGCAACAGAGAGAATCAAGAAGTAAGGTAGGAAATACAGACCTCCTGTAAACTATCATCCTCGGCTTGCATGTTGAATTTCTCAATCATGGTGTCGTCCAACAGTTGTTCCAATTCATCAATGTACCGTCTCGCTGAATTCAACAATGAAAGTTCCTACATGTGAGAAATTGCAGAAAACCCTAATCCCTATTCTACAACCCTATCGAAGATGCCTCCAAATACCACCAATTCTTTACAAAAGTAAGAGGAATTAGATCCAAAGAGAAAAAGATTGAATACGAAGAGAACACCTTTTGAGCCAACAAACCAAGTGAGAATGTCATTTTCAAGCTGCAACGCCTTCTGGTTGGAGCTCCGCCCGCCCCATTCATTCTCCACGGCGAGCTGCAGCGCAGTCCACCGGAGAAAGCACAAGTGCACTCCCGAGGCAAGTTTGGAGACCCCCTCCTGGCTCAAGACAGGCCACGGCGCCTCTACCTCCATGCCTTCAAATAGGGACCCTAAAACATTGGGACGTCGGCTTCCCTCGCCTCTGTGATTAAAAAAATAATGAATAAAAAACACTCCAAAAACACAAAAACAGAGAGAAAATAGAATAGCGTACCTGATGACCACACCTTGGAAATCACAAACCAAACTTCAAAAGTCCATCTCCTCCAGCACAGCGTGCACTACATTGTCAACTCTCAAATCGAACCAAACTCGACATTGCCCTGAAAAATAACTTCTAGCTAAAGACCAGCACAAGCGAAGCAACCAACAGGTCCACAATCAGACCACGATCGTATGGAGACAATCACGAAACTCCCCGTCGCCGGCTGATCCTCGCCACTTGGTTCGAAAGTTCGTAATGAACAGGCGACCACTTCCTCGAGAAATGACGATCGAGCAGGAGCAATTGCAAAATTCACGCATCGACTCAGCGAAGACCGAGTTTGGGAGCAGAACCCTAGAAAAGCCATCCTCGGAAAGTCTCAGCACTAAGTCCTCGACGTTTTTCACAAAACGCCGGGGACCCACTGCTGCCCGCAGCTGCTGCCACCAGACTGCCCGAGCCCGAGCCCTGGGTTGATACCCGCCCCAGCCGGTTCTGCCAGGCCCCTCGAAGCTCCGTCGTCGCCGTCGCGTCAGTTTTCGCGAGACGCGATAAGGTAATATGCTCTAAAAGCGACCATTTAAGAGCTGGTCCGCCTTTTTTGTAGGCTGAAGTGGACAAAATTATTTTTTTACCATTTTTCAGAGAAAGAAACATGGATGTGGAACCTAACACAAGTGGTTTTGTATTTTTCCAAGCATTTTTGAATTAGTTACAAATTTTCAAAGATTCTGGACATAGGCACCTATTTGTGACTATAGGTCTACCAAAATCTGTCCACTTGCAACTTGTAAAGCAATGTGTGGAAATCAAAGACAATGATTGGCTCTTACAATAGAAAAACAATTTTTCTTTGGTGCATTCAATTGCTAGAATGGTCCATTTAAGGATCACCCCATCTCCATTCTCCACCTAAAAATAGGGGCAGTTTGAAGAAGATGGTAGTGTGTTTTAGAACACACTACCTTAATGGCCATATATTGTTGTATGGCCATTGCTACACAGTGTTGTGCAGAGTGTATGGCTGCCTTTGTTTGGGCCATACACTCTACACAGCACTGTATGGCCAAAGAACCACCAAGGTTTTAAAAATTATTATTATTATTAATTTTAATTTTTAATTAATTTTTTAATAATTCGAGTTCTGTCTACATAGTTTAGTGAAATTAGCTTGCCCTACATTATTTTCTAATTTCTAAGTGCTAATTATTTCTAATTTGAGTTTTCTCTACATCGATGAATGAAATTAGGTTGCCCTACATTAATTCGTGACATTTGATGGCATATAAATATTTGTAGTTATTGTATGAGAATGCAATATTTTAGAATTAGGTGTTATTGTAATGAGACTCGTAAATCCCCATGTGTACAAAATGATAATGTAATTAGAAATTTTTGTAGGCCTCGATGGCTTGTAAAGTAAAATTTTTGATGTTAATGCAACCTAATTGTTAAGGCAACTTAATTTCAATATATAGGCTTATATACTAACTCTTTAGTAAATGTGTTTAGAGACTTTGCTAATAATGAACTTTTCTATTTATGCCATTTCACTTTAGGATTTGTGAAAGCAAAGAAGAAGGAAGACAAACCCTAGTAGGCGCTTAATTTTGTTGTAAACACTTCAACTTGTTCCTTTAGAGGCTTATAGAGAGAAGGCATTCTTAACACTTGTAGAGTGCTTTTCATGATATGTAAAGCTATGTACATAGTTTAAGTGTTGATCATTTTCTTTAGGGTTTCAAAGTAGGGAATTCATTTTCTTTTCAACATTTGTTCTTGTTGGCTTTGAGATTTAGGGTTGTAGAGAGAGTGCTCTTGTAAGCACTTGGAGGGAGGTTGTTATGATCTTCTCTTCTTAGAATTTAGGATTTAGGATTTCATTTTTAAATTTCTTACCCACACTTCATTTATTTTCATAGTTGCCTTAAAGATTTAGGATTGTTGAGAAAGTGTTCTTCTAAACACTTGAAGGAATGTTGTTAGGAGCTTTTCTTCTCTAGTTTTTGGGTATTCAAAATTTCATTTTCTAGTTTCCAACTTTTCCTACATCATGGAGGAAGACATTAACTGCATGAAAGATGATTCTTTTTGTCCTATTGATTTTGAGGATGACATGGAGTACATATTTGGAGTAGAAGACATACTTCATGCATCATTAGAAGGTCATCCTTCCACTTCTTCTATAACAATTGAAGACTTTGTTTGATTTTGAATCAACTTCTGGTTCTGATGAAGATATGGACCGCACAAGGGTAGAAAATGTTCGACGACAATCCAATTCACCACATTTCATAGATGAGCCCTTGAAACTTTCTTTTGATGATGTTCCTATAGAGTCTTCTACAAAGTTCGTTCAATTTACTCTTGCAAATAGAAATCTTATGATTCTTTGTTTACAAAATAAAAAATTTCCTACCTTTCAAGAAATTTGGGAAGTAGACGGAAATTTTTGTCCATTTCTTACAAGCCATCGAAGACCTATAGATGTTGATGATCCTCTCCACACTCAAGTACAATGGATGAAACTTCAAAATACTTTGAAGTTGGTAGAGACAATTCATGGAATTGCTCTTTCAACTTCAAGTGACATGAAAGAAAGAATAATACCTCATTTCGAAATGTGGTCCTATATAGTATTCACCTCACATGTTGGTCTTAGTGGTAAGCATTTACCACTACATGCCACAATGTCTACTATACAAAGTAAGTGGATCATAGATCAAAGGGTTGGAGGGATTTCTCCATTGTATATTGAGAGTTGTATTAAGTCTTGTTCACATTATCAAAAAATGCAACTTTGGGATGAGGTCCACAATGTCCCTTGTGAACTTGTAAATGACAAACTAGATGAGATATGCAAGACTCACATTGTAATGAGGTGTGCTTATCAATCAAAACTTACAAAGCATCATAGGATGACCTATTACCAATGTTATAGAGGTGGGACAAAAAGATCAAGAAAGAGGACAAAGGAAGAAGATGTTTGCATTTCCACTCGTAAAAGAGAAAAGAAGTCTTTGAAATGCCAATGTGAATTTCGAATTAAAGTGGTGGTGCCTCTTGAAAAGAAGAAATGCTCTATAGAAATGGAGGTTTCCACGGAAGCAAATATATTTGTGCATTCAAAGCACAATGGACATCATCCAAGTACAGAAATTGACAAGATTTTTTTACCAATACATCCATTGGTTATTTCTTTTGCGACAGAGAATTTGAAGCATATGATTTTTGCATCTACTATAGCATTGGTCTTTGTTTGAGAAGAAACAAAAATGCAAGCTATGGTTCCTAATACAAAGTGTGTAATGTATCAATTTTTTCTTATTCCAAAGGAAGTTGGGCAACTATTCTACTTCATGAAGTTAAATGGTATGTACCTTATTTCTTTCTTTATTAAGTGCATGTATCCATATGTTTTCGTTGCTTGGAATTTTGTTATATATATTTGTTTGTTTTTACAGATGCATTAAGAATAGATGACGAGGATGCTGCCAATATGGAAGTCATTCAGCTTCAAAAGCAAGGGAAGGTAATTTTCTACCAAAAGTACTCTCCCGAGCATGAAGACCTCCAACAACGAGCTTTTGTTGTTGTAATACAAGATGATTTTATGAGGACAAATGCCAAACGATTTTCAAGAGGTAATTCATGGGCATTTTATTCAACTTTCAAAAGTAATCAATATGACTTACCTCTATATGCTGTAGTTGTTCCAAACCAAGATGGAAATTAAAAGCTATGCCCATTTTTTACATGTTATGTACGAAAGACAAAGATGGAGGTCATGAAGGAATAGCTATTGAATTGACATTGGGGTGATTGCAAGAAAGACCGAACGATTTTGGTAGCATTTTGCCAAAACTGTGATTTTTTGCACTCAGTACTATGAGTACTACAATACTACAAAACGAAGCAATCTCAGCCGTTGATCTGAAAAATCAATGGCCAATAGTACTTTTGAGTACTTAATAATACTCAAACAATATTATTTGAAAAAAATGACAATTTGTCACAGAAAGTAGATAAAATTAAGTATAAATTAATAATAATTAAAAAATCATGAATTAAAAAAAACTAATAATTGGCCATTTGTAAAGACTTGATAGTGATTACATTTCACCAAAAACTAGAAGTTGAAACCATCATGAATGTTTGGAGCGCTATGCGCAAAGGACCCCTATTCGCATGCATGTTGAGGACAAAGAATTGTGTTTTTTTGAATGCCCTTTGGTGGGCACATGTTCATCTAGTGTGAGAATAGCCTACAAAAAATTCAAGTGAACATAATAATTTTTGGATGCTCCACAGTACTAGAAACCCCTAAACCGCAAAGTGTGACAAATTAGCTAAATTGACATTTAATTATAAAATTATTTTTCAAAATTTATGAAAAATAATGAATCTCATGATTTCTTAGTTAGCCATCTTCAATAAAAATTTCAAGTCTATCAACTTCACTTTCCAAAAGTTATGATTGATGGCAACTCAATCGCTTCAATTGTGACGCCAAATAGGACCGGTCTTTCTTGCAATCACCCATTGCACATGTTTTCTCCAACACAAGAGATGTTAGACCATCGGCATTCATTATTGACAAACACAAGACGTCTTTGAATGCCATTACACAAGTTGTGAATAATGACATTCATTGTTAGAAAGATGGAAAACTTGGAGAAAAACAAGTTGCAGGACGTGTATTGTTATGTTGGTTCTATGTTATAAAGGCATGGAGTGAAAATCTCCTAACACGTGTATCTATATCCGAGAAGGATAGGCTTTGGCAAAGCCTTCATGTACTTTTGAATTGTCCACAGCAAGATCATTTTGAAGAAAATTTAAAGAAATTCTATAAAGACTTTGAGCACATTCTTGGAGTAGAGGAATACATAACTTGTGGTTGGGCAAATAGTGGAGTGCCATGGAGGACAATGTGGCCAAAGTTTGGATGATTGTTTGAGTATGGGAGTGTAGACACAACAAATCATGTGGAAAGACATTGGGAGTGGATTAAATATACTCTTCTTCAAGGAAAGGTAAATCAATCAATTCAAGATTTGCTTGTTGCCATCATTGGAAATGCAACAGACGGAAGTTGAATTAGAGGGCCTACCCTAGTAGACCACTTCAAACAAGTTCAAGCTATAAGTGAGTATTTTTATTATTATTGATGTTTTTTTTTTTTTTAATGTGTGGGAATTTAAGATTTTGTCATATTTATCATGTCACTCTACATCATTTATAGGAGATGTCGTAAACTACAGGCATTAGAATACACGCACACATGCTTCAAAGCAAATCCACACAATGGCAAGGCATGAATGAACAACCATCCAATTCAAGTAATAAGCTTATCTAATTCTCCTAGATTGCTTCTACTTTGTCTCAATTGGATTAGTCTTGCAAAAGAACTTGAATCAAAGAATAACACTAGTAAAGATTGGTATAACAACCAACCTAGCTACTCTAATTGATTTTACAATGCTATAAGTTTTTACTCTCGATGAATATTTTTACAAACCTGTATAATCCTCAGTAGAAATAATCATCAAGAGTAATACAAATTTATAGCATTATTATTATACTAATTGTTGTAGGTAACACTAATATCATTATTAGTGCCGTGTGACTGTTACCCGGGATTCCTCACAGTCACTCGTGTTTCCGTGTTCCTCTGCTCGTCGTCTCTTCCGTGGGCTTGAGTGGCTTCCCCATTGCACCATCCCCGAATACAATTCTCATCGCAAATATTTTCACGCCCGTTCTCCGGGGTACAGAACTTGAATTGCGATCCGCAGATAGTGCAGGGAAAATTATCACAACAACCAACATACGGAATTGAATCGACAAGCACCAATCCGCGCCATGGGGTTCTTCCTCATTTCCTTGTACTTCGTGCTCTCGGGGTTAGTGGGCACGCTCGGCATCAGGCTCTGCTACAACAAGGGCCCCAGCACCAACATGTAAGATCTTTCTCAACTAATTTCGTACTTGCGTGAAGATTTTGAAATGGAGGACTGAATTCGGGGAACTGACCACAGAAACCCTAGAAGTGCTTGGAGACGGAATCGTGTTGGTTGTGACAACAGATGGATTTGTGATTTTGAGCTTCTTAGGGTTTGGGAGCGGTCGGGGAACGCATGTCAGGAACCCTAGAAGTGCTGGGAGACGGAATCGTGTTGTTTGTGATAACAGATGGATCTGTGATTTTGAGCTCCTTAGGGTTTGCGAGCGGTTTGTGTTTGGGGATTCTAGTTTTTGGATTAGAGGACTTGTTGTGTCCGGCTTTTGTGACTAGCGTGGAGAATTCGATCGCTTGTAGATCTTACTGGATAGTGTTTATATATCCCACCGCTCATAATCGCCTGTTCGTCATCATTACAAGAGCTGTCACGTTTCCGCTGTTTTGTATTTTTGGAAGTGTACCAAGATGGGCAGTTTAATCTGCTGGTTCTCTGTATTGATGGAGTAGTTTTTAGGTGGTATTTATCTATCTTGATGGAGAAAAGGATTGACCTAAACTGCAAACCGGGTGCGTTTGGAAAGGATGACTATGCTGGGGACGCTAACTTCGGTGGTTTGATGTGGTGCAGGCTCAACGTAATGCTCGTAAATACTGCTGTGATCTGCTGCTGGCTCATGTACGTGTCTTTCTCACTCAATATTCTCATGTCTATGGAGTTTATGTTTAAGCTTTGGTATTGTAAGAGCAGAAGTGCATGGACTGGTGTGATATATGCCGGAAGAAAGCTTGCCATTTTGAGACAGAGAGCTATTTGTCGGTTAGGTTACCTTGGGTATTTACGTGCGAATATTTGGTCACGAAATCCTTTATTTTTAGTGCTTTGTACTGTTTAAAAATTGCAAGATAAGAAATCAACAGGTTTTTTAATTGAATCTGAAAGTGACATAGTCTTCTCAGTTTGTGAATTTGATCTACGGAGCTAAGGTTTGTTGATTCGAGCATTTAGGATTGACATTGGCTCTGATGATTTGTTCAGGTGGGCGATCGTATGGCTTGCGCAGTGGAAACCACTGATCAACCCTGTTTTGAAAGGTGAAGGTGAATAGCGATGCCAGCCAGGTTGGGTTAATAAAGATTGAAACCTTTTCAAAAAAATTGACGTTTGTAGCAGTTTGTGCATCCGTGTTTCATCTCTTCAGTACGCCTCTGAGTGTTTACAGCAGGATGTCTGAGCAACGAGGGTCTTGCAACTGTTGTATACCTAGAAATTCTTGGCAAGCATAATGAATAGCTCGTAGCAAGAGGAATGTTGTGCATGAGGCACATGCAATTCATCTGACTGGAATTATGACGTGGACTGTGAACACGAAAGATTGTTATTTTCTCTTTCTCGATGAGCTTTATCGCCGATTAGGGTTACTGACCACTGATTTTGTTACTGATATGATTCTGCCAATGTGGTTTAAAAGTTTGCAAATGTACGTTTTCTGCATTTAGATTTATGTCTTGATTTGTTCCTGAGTGTTGACTTGGTCTGTCGTATCTGCGATCATCGTTTTAACTATTTTATTAGCGATTTATGGGAAATCGGATCATTGTGAGGAATCGGCGTGTTAGCTGTGCGAAAGTCTCGGTGCGATGATTCATTTTCTCACATGAGTACGAGACAATTAACTGGCATAGCTTCCAAGTTAGTTTGGTCAACAGCAGGTATAGTTCAGGAACTTGCATGAGGTCGATGAAGGCCTCTTTCGTGAGGACAATTTCCTTTCTCTCTTGGATTTCCCGTCCTCAGTTTAGAGTCTGTGTCTCTGTATAACAAATTTGTTTCTTAGCCATCAACACAGAGGGAGGTGTTAATAGCTAAGAACGAGCACAATGAAGCAAAATGCTTATTATAGAGTTAGAGAGAGCTAGAAGTAGTGCAGCATACCTCATCTAGACCCTTTTGTAGCCTCTTGTACTTTTGAAATTTGACATGTAACTAATATGATATACCATGATATTGTATGAATCATTAAAAAAATAATCATGTAATGCAAAAATTTATTCCAAGTGGAGGCAAAGTCATATTGGTTCATATTGGTTCTTGAGGTTGAAGTGTTCCTAGAATGGTCTTCTAGCAAGGCCAAATAAACTTTTCTTCTAATTTTAAACCCTAAATGTCTAAGACACCATATTTTGGTAAGACACCATATTTTGGTGTTGATGGAGCTTTGAAGTTAAATAAAACCTTACCAACTTACTACCCATGTTATTGTTTTTATCAATAAGTGTATAATCATACAAGTCTTTTTCTCTTAACCCATGAAAGATGCCATGGACAATAAGTGTTCGATGAATGACAAGGAATTCTCCAGTGTAGGACAAAACTACAACTATTTATCCTTGGAATTTTTTGTAGAAAGTAGATAACATCTATAGTAGCTTGACTTCCAATGAGTACTTTTGAATATTTTTTATTCCAATAATTCTTACGGTTACACAATGCATGATTTCCAAAGTAACCCCTACATCCTTCTAGGGTTAAGTATAAAAAATGTTTTTGAATATTAAATGTTTATGCACTAGCAAGAAGCCTTGTTTAATTGGATGTTCCTACGTCAAAGTTGACGGATTTTTTTAAGCATTCAATGTAACATCTTCATGTGTTTATGTCAACAATGACATCCAATGTACCATAAAGATGTTACATTGGATATAAAGCCCATAGTATTACTTTCATAAAATTGTCACATTTTAGTCACTTGCTATTTAGAATCCAAGGCTAATACCTAAGTTGCTGAAGATAGGTATGTTTTTGGACAAGGTAGGTATCACTTTAGAATTGCCATCGAGGGGCTTGTAGTGCTTGTGCATGGTAGGGGGATTGTTTTAGGGTTGGTTGTGGCAATCAAACTACTTCATTATTCCTATATGCTTGATGTCATGAAATTTGGAGTTTAGTTTCAAAATCACAATGTCTTTGAAAGAGAAGTATTGCAGCCTTTGTAAATTTGATACAAGAAGAAAATGGGCCAGGAGATTTTCATGAAGAAAGGATAATCTCTATCAATTGTATACAAAAATTTGTTGTTATAATTTAATTGAAAAAATTTAAAATATACAATGTTGACAATAAAATAAAACCAAATACAGAGTATAATTTATAATTAGCTTTGAACTTTTCGGTGGTGATTTAGATCTATACAATAAATATATGGATATATGAAAAATGTCTCTTCTATTATAGTTGACTTTCTAGAATTTCTAGTCAACCAATAAAATTATTTTGGTTCCTTCAAGTATTATGAGTAAATTAAATTAAATCAGTTTTTTGTACAACCTCAACCATCTAAGATCTTACCAAAATATAAAGGTTTAAATATGAAAATGTATTTTATAATTTAATTTGAAAAACAATTTTCAAACAATAAAATTTGAATAAAATAATTTCTAACTTAGATTCTAATACATTTATTGTAGCTTGCAATTTCAATAATTCATTACAATCTTATTTTATTTTAAATTTTATTAATTTTTATAAAAAGATGTAAATTTTCAATGTCAATGCCAACTTACAATTGAAAACATGTTCTGAAACATCAACAAATTTTATTTGAAGGAATAGATTGATAACTATACAACATCAATTGAACCATTCTATTCCAACTAATAACATGAAGGTTATGAAGAGTTTATTTTGTAGGCAATAAAATTAAAAAGCATGTGAATCCCAAAAGCAATTTGATGTTTTTAGGCCCAAAATTTCTCCAAAGTACTCAAATCCAAAGCAAGGCTAAAATCTTTATCTATATTTGTTCATTAACAAATCTAACTATAGGATCCTTTATTTAACTTGTTAGAATAAACCCTCCTAAAATTTTAGAATAAGAAACCTTACCAATTGCAAGATCATCATTGGTTGTCAAAAAGAAGTATTTACAACTCATCCCAAATGGTTAGGTTTTATTTTTCAAATTTTTTACACAAAATTTGTAGATCCTACAACTTGTTACTCTCCATAATATGTTAAGGAAATAAGTTGGAAATACATGTAAAAAATTCCTATAAAAATATTTCATATTCATACTTGAAAAAATAGTAAACAAAAAGAAGTAGAGTATGATTTAAAATACTAAATTGTTAAGAATTTAGTTACAAAATTACAAAATTACAATACCAATGGTGCTAATGTTGTAATAAACAACCTACATCCTTTTTTTTCCCTCAAAAATATTGAAAATTGAGTTAAATAAAGGACTTTAAAGTTTATTATCAGAGAAGAAATTCCATAACCACCCACAAACTAAAACTCTTCATAACTTTCATCTTCTCAATTAAAATGGAATTATTCAGAGCTTTCCACATATATACAAAATCTAGAAAACCGAGTTCAAATTTTTGTTTTTAAAAAAAGTCATTTTCTTGAGTTGCCTAGAAAGCAACAAAAACTACATATTGTACAAAAACCTTTTGAATCATGTAGTCAAAAGTTATGAAAATTGTTGCACCTTCAGGGGTTAAACTCACATTGTTATTGGAATGACCCTTCAATTAACTTCTTGTTTGACATTTGTTTAATTCCTAAAGTATTGAAGTCCACTCGATGGGCACGTGGAATTTTGGTTAGGCTTGTGTGATCTCAATTTTTGACATGATTTTCTACAACTTTTTTTGAAGATAGAAAAATACATTAACTTTATAAAAATACGTTTTTTAAGTTTCAATTGGTTTGTGAGAAAAAAGTTAACAACTCTTGTACGTGAGCATAAAAATACGAGTCTATGAGCCTCGAGCATATGAATAAGTAGATATCCTACAACCATTGAAGGTGCTTATGACATAAACACCTATAATATTTTATATAGGTATTTATAACATAGATCCTCTACAATCATGGAAGATTTTTATAATATACCTTTTAATATAGATGTCTAGTCTTTTAGGCTCATGTGCTCATGATCATAGGTTCACATGATTGTAATTGTGTTAGTTTTGTATATAATCAATTCAAACTAGAAATTTTAAAATTTTAAAGTGTGACATAGTATCCTAAAGTGACCACAATAGATAGTATTCCATTTGGCAACACCTATTATATTAAATGTGGTGTTGCAATCCACCATCACAATTTCATTCATTTATATCGTTACATATAAATCCTAATATATTTTCATCTAAAATTAGGAAGCATTCTTTGTTAATTTTGTCAAATTGAAACAATTAACATTATCCTTATGCAATGGGTTTGTTGTTGTAAATATTGCAAGAATTGTGTTGCTAATTAATCCTTTAATACTTAGATCTTTTTTTTGAAATTTTACATATTTTTATTTATGTCTATGTACAAATATATTATTATTTTACTTCAATTTCATCAAATTGGTTATAAAGAAAGATGTTTATGATCATCGAACTCATACAACTATCATTTTGGATGAACGAGAAGATATTTGGATTGAAACATTCATCATCAAAACGTGCTTTCTTCGTCATCAATAAATATGGATGAAAGTAAAGAACACAAGATTCCAAAACGATATTAGAATATTCCAGCCTAAGAGGGAACCTACTGCAGAATGCGACCCTTTTTGAATTTCCCGCTACCCGCTCGACAAGCAGATTGCAACGACGCCGCGGCTATGGCGGAAGACGGAGAGGAAGACGAAGACAACTACGATTCGGGAAGAAGAAGCGGCGCCAAGGCGTAAGTAGAGATGCCGGAGATTCTAGCGGGAGCAAGGCGAACGAGCTCGAGATATTTATTTATAGTCTACGGAGGAATTTTAGTGACAGAGATGCAAACCGAAAGAAGGCGAGTTTACCATCTGTCGCTCATCCACTTGCCAGATTCTTCTTCTTTCCGCTGGCTATGGCGATTATCGTGGCACGAGCGCTCGGATGGTAAGTTAACGAATTCCACGACCATTCACTTTTCATGATTTGTAAATGTTGCTCCTCCACGTTCGGACCAGCTCGTCGTTTTTGGCAGCTCTGTTCTCATTGTTCTTTCTTCTTGTTGTGTTGTTGCGTGTCTGGAGTATATAGCTGCTGCCATTGCATTGTTGTTTGATGATTCCGTGTTTTTCGTGTCTGTTTCAGTGCGATACGGAGGAATGAAGAGCTAGGGCTGGGAGAGAATGCGGAGGAGTGCAGAAGCTTGTGGAGGGAGAGAGAATGGGAAGAGTTGCTAGGTCAGTGTTCCTCTGAGCTTGAAAATGCAAAGGGAATTATGAGAAGCAAGATAGTTATTCAGCTATGTTCGTTCAGTGCTTCACGGAGAACGATAGTACTTTACTCTGTGGTACAAACACACACACACAAATGCAGTACAGGACGGTCTATTAGATCATTAGAATTTAGTGCGGACAATTCCGTCATCGTCAGTGGTAGTAGAAAGTTTCAATATCATGACAAAGAGGATACGCATGTTGATGAAATGGCCAAGGGGGACAAATCTCTGGAAATTTTGGAGTAGCAAGCAGAAATTGTGTTAGAATTTGGTGATTGTGGAGCCCAGGGCGAAGGGCACAGGAGTGCAATCATGCCTTTGTTCACGGCTAAGGCGCGGCCGCGCCTGACGCGTTCGGCCACATCAATCAAGAAAAAGGAGCGCAAAATCTACATGTACATGTACTTTTTGGCGCTGGCTCTTCTGCTCGTCGTTTCAGTTACTATTGTGCAATTATTATTCGGCAGAAGCTCCGCTCCCTCAGCGCAAGGTAAACTCTGGATTCCTCTTTCAAGGATAGCTCTTTTTTATTGTCTCGCTAATGTTGCCTAGTCTATCACTTCCTGTCCGTCTGCTTAATCAAGCAGAATTGTGTGCCATCGCATTGCGTCATGTGCGCATGTTACACCGAGAAGTGCTCTTATGGAAATTGGCTAATTAGGTCAGGATTATGCGGATATGTTTGATCATCAATTAGTACCGATTATCAAAATAGAGTCGGGATTCACCTGAAATTACTTCTCGTTGTAAGACAATCAGATATCGCCCTCCATGGTGTGCAAGAATTCTGATGAAAGAAGAATTCTGATGAATTCTGATTGTTGTTTGCTAATCTCAGACGCTAAGCATGTGAGGAAAGGAGCAAGTGGAGCTGAAGATTTGCGAGTCGGTCGTCATAAGTCCGAATCCCGTATTCCTCTTTCTCGCCAAGAGAAATACAAAGAGGCGAAGGATGCCAATAGGAAAAAAATGGCTGAAATATTCTATCTTTCGAAGGAGTGGAAGACACGAAATGCAGACAAGAGGGGTGGTGAAAGTCGATGGATCGAGGAAGGAGAAGGTGGATCTAAAGGAAAGGAAGTGCAGTATTTGTCAGACCTTGATGGACGAAGAATAAACCTCAATAATCAAGACGTGGAAGAGTTTGAGTCTGGTAATGCAGAAGAGGAACTCAACGAGATACAGACCTACAAAGCTCGAATGTTTCAAGGACAGCAACTGGATGACATGGACAAATTCGACTCGGATGAGGTGACAGAGGATGCTTACAAACATCAAGGGCAGCTATTGGAGGACATGGACAAATTTGACAACCATCAAGTGGCGGTGGATACCATCAAACACCACTTCGAAGACGACGGCGGGCCTAAGTTCATGCAGGAGTTGAGTGAATTACGAGGCATAGGACGAAACAGAAAGTATCATATGGTCGGTCAAAGCCGTGCTGAAAAGCAAGCGGACGATGGGTCTTCGGTGATTGAAGACGATACCCGTAGTGTACAAGATGGAAGGAAAGAGTCTCGGAAGTTGGGTTTCAGGGGAGACAGTGTTAGGGATGAGCTACATAAAGAAAGGGAAGACGAAGAACAGGAACGCTTTGATAAGATCGTCGGTTCTGTTACTGGTCAGTTGGGCTCAGAGAACAGAAATCTGACTGGCGACACAAGCAAGCGGACCACTGAAGCTGCTAAAGGATCTATTCGGGCTGCCATAGAGCAAGAAATGAAGAGGAGAAATGGGTTTTTTTTGAGTGAAAATTCTATGGGTGTCAGACAAGGATCCAACGAGCAAGCAGGTGACGCTGGTAGACTGAATTTTGGAGAAACAAATCCTGAACCCTCTTTCTCGTTTGTGAAGAATAGTGCAGAGAAAGCAAGTCTGGTGAAAAGTGTTGAAACGGGTATACCTCCTCTTCGAGGATTCAGAGAGTTCTCTGACAATATGAAGATCAGTCTTAACAATCCTCGGGATATTCAGACGAGAGAGGCTGGTATTGTGGATTTGTTGAGCTTACCAAATGTTCAAGAGAACACTGTAGATATTTTGCTGTCATCTAGGGCAGCTCAAGAATTAGCTGATGTCCACAATCTGGACTCTACGAATGCTCTGGCTATGGGGGAGAAAGCATCTATGAGTAAGCAATTTGACCACGATGAAAAAACTGGAGTGAATGTCGAGGAATCCCAGTCAGAGAATCACTTGAAAAGTGCAGATGTGATGCAGTCAGATAAGCAGCTGATCGTGGACTTAAACAGTGTTGAAGTTATCCAAGATAAGGCTGAGGGAAAAATGGAATCGAAAAGATCCAATGAAGGCGATTCAGCTATGGAAGAGAATGGGAACGAGGAAGAAGTGAAATCAAAGAAAACCAATGAAGAAGATTCTGCTGTGGAAGAGAAAGAAGACGATGATCATGATAACGCGATCCACTGGGGTTTTTATCCAACGATAAGTTCAAATCTTAAATTCTCAAAGTTTCTGTCTGCATTCTTTAAACAGGGGAGCTGTTCCTTGCGAATCTTTATGGCGTGGACAACTGCCCCATGGGCATATACGCCTCGCCACCAGCGTGCTATCGAAAGCATACTCCATTTTCACCCTCAGGCATGTATTGTGGTGTTCACAGAAACCATCGACTTCCAGTTTTTTGAAAGCTGGGTTAAGGAAGGGTGAGAGAGATTCCATCTTCTGTTAAGATTACATTTCATTACAAAGCTGTGGTGCCAGCATGGTGTACTATTCTGCACTTAATGCTGTCGCGCTAGTGATTTTGTGTTTGCTGTCTCTAGACCTTCACAGTATGCCAAGATGGATGAGATGAGAGTAGACTAGAATTTAGCATTCCGTACATATCAGTCATCTCATTTCTCTGCGTCATGGATGCCAGAGTGCGCGTTCTTTCCTTTCTTAATGTGTAATCTTGACGTGATAATACCTCATGATAAGGATTTCGTCAATGACAATGTATGATATTTGAGGCTCTGGTGGTGATTGAATCTGCATCTTATTGAAAACCAAAACATCTCTGAGATTCTAGTTTATGAACTCCTTGGATTTAGGCTTCTGGTCTGAGCTAATTTTGTCAAGTTCATGTAGGTACAAGATTGCAGTGGCGAGACCAAATCTGGAAGAACTTCTTGGGCAGACTCCAGCTATTGACTTTGCATACGTCTGGTATGAATGGCGGAACATGAACTTATTCTACATCCATTACACAGAGCTGCTGCGTATTGCGGCACTACACAAGTAATTCCTTCACTCTGATCGAATTAGTATAGTACTGTGTACCCATTTTTTGCCATAATTCGGTGGTAGCACCCTTCATATTGAGCTTGCCTTGTATAATGATCTGGTGTATACATCTCAGGGCTGGTATCGCTCACTAGACAGCTAACAACACATGCAGGTTTACAAATAATTACGATTTTTTCATTGAGTGCTGAGAAGGAACTTGTTGCTTCACCTGACACACTTTGCTGGTTCCAGGTATGGAGGAGTTTGGCTTGACATGGATATGATCTTGGCCAGACCCCTACCCAAACTCCACAACGTTCTCGGCTCAACAGTTTCTGAGAGTGGCGAGTGGGTCTTGAATGGAGCATTTATGTCCTTCGATAAATCCAGGTGAGTTTAATAGAATCGTTTTGGTGCACTATGGAATTATTCTGATTACTTGAGTACTAAAGTTTCGATAATCAACTAGTTGTTGGTGAGACATCAATTATCAGTCCCCTTGGCCGTCTTCTTTCTGCATGTGACGAAGCACAAATTGTCATGTATCTTGCAGTCCCTTTTTGAAGGCATGCATTGAAGAATTCGTTGCAACGTACGATGAGACGTCACTAGGGTGGAATGGCGCTGATTTGCTGAATCGTGTAGCCGCAAATGCCACAAGGAAGGGTGGGAAAGAGTGGTTGGAGGAGTCAGAACATCTGCAGATCCTCGAACCAATTGCGTTCTTCCCACTCAGCCGGCACAATATTTTAAGGTACTGCTCCTACTTGTCTATCTTCGCGTGGAGGATGGACATTCGTGGTCCGTCCACCAGGTCTTAGTTTGTTGCTTCTCTTGGTGCGAATATCATCAAAGATAAATTATCTGTACAATGATCTGTACAATGATCTGTACAATCACTTGCTCATCAAGTATCTTCGAAGGCTTTTCACAGATCATTGATAACTTGCATCTCATCATCGTTTGTACTGTTGTAGGTATTTATCAGCACCAAAAAGCAGCCACCAGAGGGCTGAGCAGGAAAAGATGCTCTCAGCGATTCTGGATGAGTCCTACGGAACACACTTATGGAACTCGGTGACCAGACGGCGTGTTCCTGAAGTTGGGAGCCTTGTGGAAAAACTTCTGAACCGAAATTGCATGCGATGTACAGATATTCTTTAGTAACCACTGTAATATAGTAACCCATTAGAACCCATTTATATTCTCCCAGTCTCAAGTTCCTTAACATTTAATTCTACTCCCGTTCTTTTTCGCTTGGGCAAGACAAAGCGAAAACCAGAATCCTCGCGATGTGGCTGGAACTCTGGAGCAAGGCTTCATTCATTTGCAGGACCTCTGGGAGACTTGTGGCTCGACTTTGTTGGAAGCGCCTTGAGTTGTTCCCAAATGGCTCGATGTACTTCACTCTCGAGGGCCGAAAAAGAAAAGCCGACCCCGGTTTTGGTATGTTTTATATAGCCTTCAAGACCTGTTTGATCTGACCTTGCCGTTGATGATAGATGATCCATATTTCCAGGGACAGCAATTTGATGACAAATGCATTTCTTGGCATCCTCACAGGCTGATTTGAGTGCTTGTTTCTGGCGCATCGGCTCTTCCTGCTCTTCCAATTAGACATCCGCGAGAATGACTGCAATGAACCTGCTGCAAGGTATGACAGCCTGACCTGCTCAAGACAGAAGAACAACGCTAGCATTGATGTCACAAGATCTCCAGCGCCACCGCTTTCCCGCAACAAATGAATATAGAGTAGTTAGACCTGTCAACTATAGGGAAGCAGCACTCCGTGAATAACGGAATTATGAACTTCATCTCACGCTCAGAGGTGCATTTTATCCTACTTAAATATAAATCAGGTGACATAATACCTCTCTGAAGGAGAGATAATTTATGTATTTGTGATTGTGAGGTCATATGTATGAATTTTTAAGTTATGCTGTGCAAGTAGCACCTGAGTTTGGAAATTGCTGTTTACAAATTCCTAAAATGTGAAACCTCTATTCATGACAGTCTAGGGTTGCTTTTAATTACACATACTTTTAATGCTTTGAAAATTCATTGTTTATTCATATGGTGTTCAAAAAATGCTTAACCCTTAAAGGACGAAGGGGCGACTTTGGAAATCATCCCTTTTCATTACCCTGTGAATCAAGTGAAGTCAAACTACTATAGAAGACCACCCCTTTTCACAACAAAATTCCAAGGATGAATAGTTGCACTTCTATCCTATTACAAGGATTCCTTGTCATCCATAAGACACCAAATGTCCTCCTTGACATATAAGGGTGAAGAAGAGAATTTAGAATCCTCTTTGGCCTTTAGAATCCAACACCATCCAATAAAAAATAAAAAATAAAGCAGTTTAAGAATAGGAACAATATTCAATTGCTTGTTTGGGTGTACTTACCTTTGAAGTAATACCATATCAATGAGATCAAAGTTACAAGGAGATTTGTTTTGTGGACAATGATGGCAAAATAACACAAAAAATGTTTTTTTGTGATAAATTTTTAAATAAAAACAAAAACACATAATTATTTTTACATTGAACATTTTCACTATTATGGTTGACTTTTTCAAATTCATGTCAAAGCTCTGGTGATTTACATTTTCTTTCTTCATGTACCTCCTTCCACTTTAAACTTATTGTAAAATGAATATGAATTTTTTGTAATTAATTTTTTTTTCATATATTTTTCTTTCCAACATGGGCATCAAAAGACCACAAAATTTGGTAGATTGTAAACATGTTCTTTATATTCTCTAATTATTCAATCTAGTTAAATGTCACTAGAATCATAAACTATAATTATAAAAAAATAAATGTCATGATCCCCACCCAATAGCCAGAGTTTGTGTTCTTTGCCAAATAATTAATTAAAGTTGGCAGATGTGATTTGGCATTTGCTTCAAAATAGAAGGATTTGCTCTTTTTTATACAATTTTTTCTTTTTAGAACAATATCCCCAATATTTTGACATTTGATTTAGAAATATTCTTTTATTAATACTGACCATCAAGTATGGTACATCTATAGTACAATCTCATTATATGTCGGTAGATAATGAACTATTTTCTTAGGAAAATAAATACATCTACAATACATTACAATATTCAAAAAGATTTTTTAATATATTGGTATTTCTTTCATTTAGTAATAATTAAAATATATCTCAAATTTTATTTTAATAATATATAATTCTATAAGTATTTTTAGATATTCAAGACATCTACAGTGTACAATATGTTGAAAAGTGCATCCACAAAGTTTAAAATATCTTTAGATATTATCTTAACATATATAGATGTATAGATGTACATATATAGATTTGTATATGTATATATTAACATATATAGATGTGTATATATAGAAATTGAGCACATTAAAAAATCCACAGAATTTAATGCACGTCAACCTAAAGATCTCTAACAAAAAGTGGTTTAAAGACATAACGGTATAGGTACACTCTCCAATGGATTTAAAAATCTTATCACAAATCCTCTTCAATTTTCAATATCATCAATCTGTCTAACAACTCATATTCGTGCTAGAATTGGGATCATATAATATGAAGCTACAGAGTCTCAGGTTCACCTAAAATTCTGAGACATGAGAAACGGCTTGCATCAACATTCTTCAAACGGTCATAGAAAAATTTCAAGGCAAGAATGCATAGCAAACAAGTTTCCATCACTTCAACAGTCTCCCAACCAACTCGGAAAGCAAAACTTACAGAAGAACTTGAGAAACAGTTAGAGCATAATAAACAAACGCAAGCAGGAAATAAATCCACGAAGATGAGCAGAATAATAAGACAGCTCGTTACCCAGAATGATGCGGATGAGTGAAAAGAATTATGTTCTGATGTCAAAGACTGCTTCAGGGTTGACACTGCCCTCTGTTCTGGCCAACCGACTCGTACAGTTAACCAAAAGAACTGAGCACAAAAACGTGAATCTATGCTTACCCAAAACGCAAATCCTTTGTCAAGGCTGCGGGATTGTGTCAAGATAGCTTTTAGTCCAAGGGAGCTGAGTTTTGACAAATGTTAGAATATTTTCACATTCAAGATCTTTACAGTCTGAGAAACTAGTTACAAGCTTCCACATACATACCATAAAATGTCAGACATAAAGCTGTCAGAAAGGGTTCCTTGCCCTCAAAATTCGACTGTATGTGTGGTCCTCTAGAGGACCACGGCAACTGGAGTGATCTTCCTCTCGTCGATCACAACCCCAAACCTCCCGTCGTTGTCTACGCAGCTCAATGGTGGTAGGGAGAAGATGCTTCGCGTTGAGCTCTGTCGAATCTCCTTCATCGTTCTTAATGCCACAACTGTGCTCCGGTAGATCGTCTCAACGGCTTCTCCAGGGGTGAAAGGGAGGCCTTGGCCATTGTTGTTGCCTGCAGAAAAGGCTAATGCACTAGTTTCCTGCTCCAATTGACTACAAATAGACTCTAATGGAGAAACTGGGAACAGTGAGTGCAAGTTGTTCTCACACTCGCGCACCAGTTTCGAGAGAAGCTCTGTTGTGAAGAAGGGCTGGAGCAATACACTCTGAATAAACGGTAGCCTCAGTACCGTGCCCGTCACTTTGTCATGCTTCTTCAAAATCTTTACAAGACCTGCGGAAAGAAGCTACATTGAGTCATATCGCATGCATCGATAAGTCGAAGACTTTGACAGGGACAGAGGAATGAAACAGAAGGCTAGAACCATGGCTTCCCTTTTCGCAAACTAGAGAAACTTCGTAACTTCTAAATAAATCTGACTAAATTTTCATCCCATCTCCACGAAGGCTGAAGGACTCTCAGATTTTTCCTAACGACTAACTTTTCAAGAATGTGAAATCTTGAAAACTACGATGTTCGATCAATATAACGATGAAAACAGAGAACGTTCACGTCAATCGACTTACCTGTGTAATTCAGGGAGCTGTAGTTCTCCAACAGTACCATCTCGCCGTGGAAAGTCACGATATCTCTCAAAATCTTCAGCAGCTCCTCATTGCCTTCGCTTTCGCAGGCACGTCCGTCATTGGCTGCTTGTTCTTTCTTTACCCTCTCGATTCTGTATTTCAGCTCCTACACAGAAAAGTAACTAGCAACCGTAAGCAAAGCAAGCCAGAGAGAGAAACATACACATATCCTGCAAGTACTAAGCAGGAACACTCACAAGTATGAGACGCCAAGTGATAACCACATACTAAAAATTAGCATCATACGTTACAACAGGAACGTTTGCGAAGTACGAGGAAGGGTATCATCGGGACAACGTCAAAATACCTGAAGGCGAATAACATACTCCTCTTCTTTCTCAATAAAGAAGACGTTCAACTTGTTCAACTCCTTGTTCAGGAGGCTCACGAAGTCCGCCTCTAAAGAAGTATTTCCAGCCTCGCGTTTTGCTCGTTTAGGTCTTCTCTCATCCTCGCTTTCCTCTTCCGTTCCACCATTGGCGAAAAGGACTCCAGCCTGCTCTACACTTGACACAGCCGTTAACAATGGACCATCCGGTTTTAGTACCGCAGCCGAGCAATTTCCGGCTAACGTAACACCGTCTCCGGACACCTTGGAGAGTAAAGCTTCTTGCACTGAAGCCCGACCGCCAGCCTCACATGCTCGCCGCAATTCTTTGTCGACAGCGTCAACGACTGAAGTCGCATTTTGATCGACTGAAGCTCTTGTCACTTGCGCGAAAGCGCCATCGGAGAAACAGACCGGAGCTTGCATATTTTTCAAGCTCTTCTTGAGTTTTTTGTACGATATGAAATGTGGCCTCCATTCGGGCATCGTTTCCTCTATCTGACTCTGCAGCCTCTTCCCGAACTTCATCTTGCCGGCGGTAGCACTCAACCCTCAAACAGACCTCGAGAAGCAAGACGACACTCCTCGTACACGAACTCAGAAACAGAGAACGAAGTCCTCCAACGCCGTGCACCAGCAGAGCACAGTCGCGCACAAGAAAGAGCGACAACAACCGCAAGAGGCAAGCGAGATACTCGCAGCGTAGAATTTCCAATGCACAAGCTACGAATGCGATTTCACTTGCATTCTCAGAGTACACTGCGTTCTCCCGTTAAACTCGAAACTCGTTGTTGATCCCAACATACTTCAACACGAAACGCACAGAGACTAAACAATAAAGAGAGGGCGTTTTTCACACAAAACACAGAATACTCCTTGCGCAACCTCCCTCGCTCGCCAATGAAAAAACGATAGCATCCATCAGCCAGCACCGCTTCCAGTAGAAACCAATGGCTCTCTCAAATCCTCAATCTCGAACTCCACAGCCTAGATCACCTTCGCACATGCCAAAACCGAAACACCTGTTTCACTTCGAGCTCCCTTTCAAATCTGTCCACTCCTCAAGCACCGAAACGCTCCCCATGAACTCCCTTCAAAAAGAAACTCCCTCCACCTCGAAACCGCGTTTTCAGTCGCAATAATGAAGAGTGAGATCACGGCCTTCAGACAAACTCTAAAGACAAGCAAACTTCAATACGAACACAACAAATTCAATGCTCAAAGCAGACTGGAAATCAACAAAGCTTTCGCGAATGGCTTCAAAACTTCAGAAGGCTCGTTCGAAGGGGCTGAGGTTCGCAGGGGCAGAGTTTCGGAGACTGCGGTAGAAGACAAACAGGTCCTGGACTCCAGGAGGCTTATATTTACTCACGGACCGACAGACCATGGTAAAAATCACGGGGGCAAAACAGAAATTCTGCCCGCCTCTGTCGCTGTCGACGGCTCAACCTTTTTACTTTTTTATTAACGTCTTTACTTTTACTTTTATGTTTACTTTTATTTTTGAAAGCACTGAACACTACAGCAATGTAACGTAGTAAGGGCCCAATTAGGACTCAAAAGAGTCCGATGAAGGACTTTCAAGGAAGCTGTAGATATGAAGAAAGTCCCCATTTTTCATCATGGAGTCCAAAAAAAAATTTGAAAATGGACTACCTTGGTGATAGGGTCTTGTCCTTCAATTGTTAACCCCGATAAAGACTTTCACTGTTCAATGGGTGATTTTCAAGGTTACTTAAGAAACGAAGAACACACACATGTTGGTTCAAAAATAAAATCCATTATGGCTTAACCCTTAAAGGTCACAGTCTCCCCATGACCAAAGTAAGTCACCAAAATGCTTGGATTATTGAACCAACATGTGCATCCTTTGTTTCTACAACGAACATTCAAGTCATCCATCAGCCACTTTTCGGCCTCAACTTTGTTTAAAGGTTAACTAACCTTCACGACAGTTTTCATCTTTTTAGGGTTTTATTGAAGTACCCAAATGACGACCCATCACTAATATTATTTTAGTGGAAACAATGTCTGTTTTTTAAAATCCCTGTCCTCTGTTATGGAGTGGATTTTGGATTGTGCTGGTGGGATAAATGAGGGGGAATGGGATATACAGGAATATGCCTCCGGTGGTTTGGAAAGAGAAAGGACTTGCTGGTGAAAAAGTTTGGGTATGACGTGATACGGGGGTAGATATTCGGCACATATGCTTTGGTGCTCCCTTGTACTTGGGCTTAGAAATAAATAAAATAAAGAAGAGGGTGATAAATAATTAGTTGGGTTGGTCTTTTGGACCATCAATCCACATTGGCTTTGTGTGTACACTTGGTCAGTCAGTGTACTATGCTGGAGTACTGGACTTGGGTTTGGAAAGGACAGCAAAAATCTCCACTGTAGTGAGTCCAACTCAAGGCTCTTCCCCCCAAAAAAGAGGGAAAAGAAAATCAATTAATAATAAATAAAACTGCATTCTTTATTTCTTTATTTTTTTGAAACAATAAAATAGCAATTTGAGGTTTTATATATAGCAAAGGAAGAATGACCCAAGGCTTTATATACTTCCTATGTTCCCAAATGATTTTCTAGTTGGACAAAATGTTTTGTGATTTTATTTTGCTAAAAATGACATTATTGCATGTACTTTGAGCTGTAAGTAGAGTTTGGTGCACTCCTATCATCGTGAACCTTTGAGTTTTGGAGCCCTTTTCAAAGTGTAGTATTAAGTTTATTGCATTAAAATTAAGGGGAACCGGAAGGTCACTTTGGAATGGAGGGAGTATATTAAGTTAACGTCAAAAGGTTTTGAAGAGGACCATATCAATGAGAAATGGGAAGTTGCCATCTAGTTCTTGGTAATTGATAATGCTCCCATCCAATCCCTTCAAATTTGTGCACTTATATAATTTGCATGGAGATAGATAGGCATAAAATAGTCTTCAAGACTTTCCACAAGTGTAGTAAAACTCGTCAAGTATTTATCATGGAGGATTTCTTATCTTCATAGCCGTGTTTTAACATTATTTTCAATAGTGACAACACGTGCATTACAAATTAGAACATGTCTATTTAGTTTTCTAATCCTTTGAATATAAAGTCCAATTGCTTGAGTAGGATACTCAAGCTTCCAAAGGATCTAATTGAATTCACGAGGAGCCTCGGTGAGTTGTTTGGAGTTGGATAGGGCCTGATCAATTTAGTGGAAGGTAGGGGATTTGATGGGTTAGATGCTTAGTTAGAAATTAGAAGGGAAATGCAAGCCTTTGCTTGCACTTGTTTCTCTTGGAATTATGTAAAGTCAAAAATCATGTCCTTTGTAGTTTAACCCCTAAAGTCCCATTGTCCCCTCGGGGGACAATTTGGAATTTGGGCAGGTTCCTATGGGCTGAAATTTTACCCTAATTTTTTGAAACTTTTTTTGAAGATATAAAATCTGATAAGCTTTGTGAGAATATAATTTTTATTTCAATCGGTGCCCGGAAGCAAAAGTTATACCACAAAAAGCCTGAAACTGAACTCGGCGGGCAGCACAAAAAATATTGCAAAAATTCAAAATAAATTTTAAAATTTTTTTTTTCTCAAAGATAATGTTTTTGTCTACATCTAAAGCTTTGATTCATTCCATTTTGATTAGTGATGTGAAAGTTATGAACAATCTTATTTTTCGGGCAATCTAAGTATCTTTTTGGAAAAAAAAAAACTTGTAGGATTCATCTCAGAATGCAATTTTCAATTTTTTTCAATTTTTTTTTTTTGAAAAGGTTAAATTTTCTTGTTAGAACAATCTCACCGTTGTGATTATTGTATTTCAATCCCATCTAAGAGCTATTATCAATTTAGTTTTTCTTTCAATCTTGGACGTACTTCTACTTGACAATTTTTTGAAGTATGAAAATCAAGTTTTTATTTTTTGAAATTTTTTTCCTAGACTCCCAACTCAATTCTTCAACACAATAAATTTTAAATTCAAACTCCACAGTGTAGTTTTTTTCCACAAATAGAGATCAAAGTCATCTAAAATTGCAGTCCAGTGTTCAAAAAAACTTGTTTTTTCAACTTTGAATGCTCATATCTCTCAATCTGTACGGTCAAACTTCATGAAATTTTTACCACATGATCTAAAACAAGTAAAGTTTAAGATCCTACGGTTCAATTCCGAAAAAAGTATTTTTTTTTGTTTTTTTGGACTAACGCAGTAGAAATGGCAGTTTTGAGTGGTTTTTGACAGAAAAATGGCCTTGGGACTTTAGGGGTTAAAAGTAACCTTCAAAAAATGAACTTTACGAAAATAACAAACAAAAATAGTATTTTATATTTTAGGTAAAATGCATGCCCAAAAAATCAAAGTCAACCATTGGCAAGTGATTGAAAGCACTAAAACCGCTTTGGGGATTTTAGAAGTTTTAGGGGTTAACTAAAATGAAAACTTGTAGAAACTCTTAAGTAAAACTCATGTAAGTAAATGGAGTGATTTGAAGTGTGATTTAAGTAATGGCTACAATTTACTTTCAATAATGGATGTCAAAGTAGGATATAATTATTTGGTGAATGGTTTGAGTGACCCCTATAAAGGTGATATCCTACAACAACAAAGATGGGACCATAGTTTATTTAGATCAACCATCAAAAATCAATTCCTTGATGTACGTGCTATCCAACATTGAAAAGGCTATCAAACTTAAGACTTTATAAGAAAATGATAAATAACTTTAGACTTTATCCAATAATAATCATACACAATGAGAGTTGTAAGCTTTTATGATGTTATATTAGAAATTTTATTAATCCTAATAAGTCAGGTTTAGCTTGAGAAGCTTGGTTTTCAAATAATCTTTATAACACGAGTTAAAACAACATCTAGAATACCCAATTGTCATGGTAGTTCAAGTTTTGGGTACCATATCTTCAATGCCTTCAAGAATGCATTTATCAAGCTAGGAATTTGTACTTTGAATCATTCAAATTGTCATTGAAGTACATTTATCATCTATATATATAATGTAGTTTTGATTCTCTAGGCATTTGAAAAACAAGATTGTCTTCCAAAATTTATTGTATATGGTACTACACTAATAAAAATAGGTTTTTATTTCACAATTTAACCCTTTAGTGGCCGTGGTTGATTTGGGAGGTAAGTGCAGTTTTTGAATACAAATTTAGAAAAGGAAAATTTCATCACTACTCCAAGGAAGTAATCCCATATCAGACCATAGGAATCAATGTTGTAGGCTTTATCCATGAAAAAAACAAAAAGTGAACATGATCTAATGGTGCAATTTGTTGTGAGTGATCTTCAAAGTGCGATGCATGGAAGTAGCCTTCTGTTGAAGCAGCATAATACATTATTGCCCATAACTTTTGAAACATGCCTCCACAATTAATGGGATTGTTGGGCAACGTTTCTATCATTCTTAGGCATCAATTTCAAATAGAATCACATAAATTGTTGAATATATATATATATATATATATATATATATATATATATATATATATATATATATATATATATATATATATGCAACTTAGAAGGTACGACTCATGTCAATCTTCTTGTCTTTGGACAAGTACAACTACTTTGTTACTACACAAAATTATTTGGAACTGGATTTGTTTGGAGCGCATGTTGAAGCTCTATTTGCGTTATTCTTTGAGTTTTTCAAATACCCTATGTTGAGGGCAGTAAAAGACAAAGAATCCAAAATTTGACCCGAAAGTGGTCAACCGGTCACTAAAGGGTTAAATAATCACGTATGGGTAGAGTTCAAACTCTAGGAGGCAAAATACTTCAATCGAAATCTAAAATACACCTAAAAGATGCAATTGCAAGATTATGAATGTACAAGTCCTCTACATCATATCAATAGGCTATAGTTGTAGAACTACTTATCACCATTCAATATTCTATAAATTGGTAGCTTCTCTCCAATTAGATTTTGCTCCAATTATTCACCGACAACAATAAGCTTTACAATCCAATTAATCTCCAAATTTGCTTCGTTTATTTCTCCAATTTGTGATCTTCTACTTTACAACTAGTCCTCAATTCTTTCCACATCAACACTCACATCTTTGTTTCCCACAATTGAATTCTTGCTCACACTTACACATGTCAAATTTACATAATTTTGCTTACAACAATATTTGCACTTCTTCCCGATTGGCTTTAAATTATTATTTTTTACTTCTAGTTTCTTATTGTTCATACTTAATATTGCAATTTCATATTAATCATTTTAATTTTTCCAATTGCTCCCAATATAATTCCCACATGATTTTAATTTTACAATTCTATACTTACTTCTGCAATTGATACAAAGTTCACATTAAATCTCCATTTACACCACAATAATTTCACTTTGATTGGTACATTCTTATTTTTAATTTAATTATAATAACACAAATTCTCCCAATCACACATCACATCCTTAACTTAAATTAGATTCTCCTATTGGTAATTCTCACACTTGTATACATACTTACAACACAAATCTTACTCCACAATACACATTCTCAAAATATACAACTCCAATTGCACATCCACATTCACTACATCAATTTAATTTCAATTGCTCACATTCGTACAAATTAGACTACTACTCATTGCAAATACACAATCTCTCATTACACAACCCTCAATTGGTTTACTAATTCCACAACATATATTTACAACATCAAACAAATCCAATTGCTCACACATACACACATACAATTTCTTATCACACAAACAATTGCAAACATTCACTATATTAATCTCAACATACAAATACAAATTCATCCAATTGTTTTATTTCTAGCGATTGGAAGGAGTCCCTACTTGTTGAGGTCAAGTGAATCACAATTGGAATTCCAGTAGCCTAAAAGCCTAAGCCTCCAACCGTCTTAACTACCAAATGGCATATGAATCCTTTGAAATCCCTATTCACTGAAAATCCACTCCCAATCCGTAACTACTGCTAGTAAGCCCCAAAATTACACTCCTAATTGGCTAAATCTAAAATTAAGCATGAAAAACAACCAATCGGCGAAAAAGAAAATTAATCTTCACACTACTTGGCCACTATGAGTGCTATGAAGGGAGAAAAAAACATGGAAATTTTTGCAAATTGTTTATAGCATATCATAGACCTAATTGGACTCAATTTCATCCATAGGGACAATTTCAGTTTGAAGTTCTTGAGGCTCATTGGTATTGCTAGGTCCCCGAGGTTCATTAGTATTGTTAGGTCTTTCCAATTGCAAGTTGACCACCCTAGTAGTAATCCTAGACACCTCCAAAATTAGATCTAATTTATCATTAGTAATGACTAAAAGCTCATGTATGGTATTTATTCTTTCATCTCCTAATTTACTTAATCCAACCATAGGAACATGAGCCAACCTATCTAGACATGGACATCTTCCAAATATTATATTCAAAACACAGAATTCTACAACTTTCGAGGAGCATGAACATACACAACCAATCTCGGGGGGTGCACTTACTTCTACTACAACAAACCACGTGCAAACAAGTGGTTTCTTATAAACTATAATTTCAATCTAAAATTTTGACCATTGTTTAATAATGAATATAGCTTTCTATTGCCAAAATTTCCAACTCAAATAAAATATGAAATGATTTCTAGAAGAGGTTGAAAATGAACTAAAATGACATGTTTTTCAACTCAAATAATTATAGAGAATACATTTAGATGACCATTGAATCAATATTCAACTCAAAATGAACTTTCAACATAGAGTTATTTTTAGGAATTTTTTTCATTTAAAAAAAATTCCTATATAAAATAAGGGTTTGGAAATTATATTTTAGTTCTACAGTGTATCTTTTTACTTCAAAATTTTTTCACTAATTATTATTAACAAACAAAAATATCAAAACTTCAAAATATAAAATTTCAAAGTAGGAAAATCTATTCATATTTATTTTGTTTTGTTTTAATTTGAAAAGTATATAGGGGTCCAAAGTTTTGTTCGCACATGGTTTCTAATGGACACTCTAAGGGACCCCCTTGAACAACCGATAGTCAATGCCAAAATCACAGTAGTAACAAGGGCTATTATAATATTTATGCCCCATGGATATGACTTCAATTGTTGCGTTATATCAACCATTTTATGAGTTGTTAATCAGAGAATTTCAAGGTTTTGAAAACAACATCAATTCCATGTACCGCAATGATGGCATTTGTGTAAAGATTAGGGTCCACGATTACGGCATCGTCCACTTTGTAAGTGGTTGCACTTACTTTGGTCACCTGAATTGCATTGTTTGATCCATCCGAAGTTAATCAACTTCCCACTTTGAGTTGGAGGAGGTTGGACAAAGGTAGAGGGATTGGTGCAATATGAGATCTTATAACTTCTTGCAGACATTCTTCTACCTTCATCTTTTGAAAGTTGGATATAGTTTTGTTAGAGGGCACAAAGACTGTTATTCCCAAACAAATGACCTACTTTGTCATATTGTCCAACAATGTAATGAATGTACAATACTTCGTCTCCATTTGCAAAGCTTGCACAATTTCTTGGCACATGTGACTCTAACCCTAATGTGATATCACAAGATGATGCATGGTTAGCATTATAGTACTTTCCTGTTGTGCCACTAAATTCAAATTCTACTTTCATTGATGCAGTAGTAACTTTGCACAAATTTTTGCAACAAAGAAGCATCCTGAGAAGAATGAACTCAAGTACAACGACTATTTTCTCAACTCTTTGTGAAGCCTCCATTAAGAAATAGTTGCTCATTGAACTTTGCAATTAGTTGTCACAATGTATTTACAAAGTTTAGTTAACGCTTTGGAAGCGAGTGACAACACTACAATAGTTCATGCAAGGAAGCATCCCTAGACAATGGAAATTAGCAAGTCCTTAGCGCAAGGGATTGTAAGTATACATTTTAGTTGGAGAAAATTGTAAGAAAATAAGTTGCCTTGAAAACAAGCTGCATTAAACTTATGGTCACTCTTCATTTTCTTTTGAAATCTAGGTGAATTCTACTCGTTCCTTCATTCACAAGTCACCATCTCGTAAACTCAATGCTAATCATTGGTAGAAGACTTCTCGGCTTCTTGTTGCAACACTTAATCAAATGCTAACATGTATTCATTGCCTTTGCTCAATCACTACAAATTCACCATTTCTAACAAAGTTTAAAAAACACGAAATGACTATTTAAGATCTTGAAAACATTATTCCACTAAAAAAAAAAATCAATTAAGTGACAATGACAGAGCAAGATCACCTCAAGACAGAGTAAGACTAATTTACTAATTCCCGGATGGCTATCAATCTTAAATAAACAACCTGCCTACACTCAACACATATGTATAAAAACGACTACAAATAGAAGGGTAGAAATTAATCAATTACTTGACAATAGAGACCTAAAAGTTGCTCCTCAACAAATTGAAATGCCACAGAAGGAAGCAATGTCTGAAGACACTACACAAGATAGAGTAGTGGCAACAAATGAAATTCAAATACCACAATGACTACTACAACGATGGTATTGCGACGCAAAGCATTATAGAACCTGAGCGCCAAAGAACAAAAGCTTGGTAAAGTGAAGTAACAACGATGCAACACTAGGAGTGTAGAAATAGCAAGGTGACAATCGAGGTGTCCTTTGAGGTTATCAAATACAAAAGGTGATCTCATGTGCCTTTTGCTTATAAATTTTATAAGGTAGACAATTTTATTACCACGCAAACTAGCAATGTAAATGTCTTGGGCCAACTCCAAGTGGGGCACATAATTTTCAAAGCTCTGTATTTGTTTCACAAATGAAACCTAAGTAGAAGTATAATTTTCTGATTAAAATTGTAATTTATGTGAATTTCTTTCCCTAAAATTACAAAATCATTCTTCAACTAAACTTGGGATGAGTATTATTAATTGAAGGTATTCTCATATTGAATGAAGAAAAATAATAATATTGATTCTAAGACGAAGTCAAATGAAGACTCTCATTAGGTAGTTCTTTTAGTATGTCACTTGTGCTTCAAACAATGAGTTATCTTGGGCCCCTCTTTTTGGAAGTAAAGATTCCACGTGGATTTGCATTCGACAAATATTATTTAATAATATTAATTTACTTATTTAAATTTTTTTAAGTCTGTTTGCCAAATCCATGAACATAATACGCAGAGTAGATAACATTTTGACTTAATGATTTATCCCCTAAAAATTCTTACGTCCAAATTTTGGTTTTTGAGATTTTGGTCAATTGTTGTGGTTCAAATTTTTACTTATTACCACGCACAAATTAAATTATTGGATGCATGTTCAGATTGTAAATCTTGAAAATACAATGTACACAAATATGCAAGTTTGGATGTTAATTTTCTATAAATTATTGAATGTTGTGGCCTCAAAAATACAATTCTTGTAATCATCTTAAAATTATGAAAGGACTAATGAAGAATTGCCACTTGATCGAGTGATCATCTAGTAAGTTTAGAGCACGGTGACCCCTACATGCTAGGGATCTAACACCCTTCAAATGTGGATGAAAAGTGCTACAGTCCCTTCACAATTTTCTCTTGAGACTCAATTTTAGCATGTAAAAGAATGATCCTTGAAATCAAACATTCATCCCAAGTTTAGTTGTTTTATCTTTTATTCTACTTAATGAATGGTCACTCAACCACATCTAGATTCACTCTCCAACTCTAGTGCAAAGGTACGAGTCGTGCGTTATTTGGAACAAAAAAGGCCCTCCCCTCTACTTGTTTCAATAGGTTTGAACATGCTCTAGTTCCTGCTCTTATCTCTTCATTGTCCAACCTTTTGGCTTGGTCGTTTTATGCGTGAGTTTCTAATGCAATGGTTCTTCCATTTGTTCAAACAAAACAAAACATTGCCACTCAACTATTTATAGATCATATTTGGTGAGCAAGCTGGATGAAGGACAAGGAAATTAAAGGCCCTTGAAAAGTACATGGAAAATTTGAACGTGCCAAGTTTCACAAGTAAAGGTGGCCATGCTCTTAAATGGCCAATGCTCATTGACCCCCCTATCTAATGCATGCCCTCATCACATCCTTATTTACCAAAAGGAATGCCGTCAAACTATTTCTGAGCCCCCATGATGTCGGTCCTGTCCCAATTGAATGGCATTCTTATATTACAATTCAAGAATAATAAACTTATAGAAACTCCCCAAATATAAAAAATAAAAATAAAAATACTACCTCTCCAAAACCGCATTACCAACTCCAACAGTACTAGAACAGGCCAGGGAGAACTGACCCCCTCGCTCGGCCCTGCGGGCAAACCCTGAAATTATTTATTTTTTGCACATGAATTTTTTTGCAAAATTTTAATTCATTTTTGCGATCAGAGACCCCAAATTAGTCTAGGCAGGTCGAGAGTATACCCTAGAACAGCCCAAAATAGGGGGCTTTTTTTTTACATGCACCCCTGGTAAGGACGAGCGAGGGGGTCAATCCACCCTGATCCTAGAACAGAAGGCCGGGCTACCCATCATATTAATATTATTATTATTATTAAATAACCTGATTTCGACTTCAGTTGTTCTACTATTAATGCGGCCACACTATTTTCTATAAACGGAAGCTTCAGTCAGTACTCAGTACCCGAAGCCCGAGGGGGTGGGTTGTTGCGGACTGCGGATCTACTTCGGATCAAAGGATGTTCCCTGCCTCCCCTTTGACAGTTCATTTTGACCTGAGCTGAAAGGAATATTCCTTTGGGAGCTCCGCAAAAGGCTACGCTGGCGCTGACTGAGAAGGTGGCGGGACCCACCCTGGGAACTTCCGTTCCCACCTTCTCAGGATGTGGGACCCACTTTGGGAACTTCCGTTCCTTTTCCGCCCCCCCTTCCCTTGAGAGGTTTGGCTGGGCAATGAATGAATGATGATAGGCGGAATATTATGTTGGCATATCCGCTGCAGGGGCAGTCTTTGCTTTGCTTTGCTTTTTTCCCCCTCTCGTGTCAGTCAATGCAAAAGGGCTCCTGACACTGAAATTCACTGCTTGAGTCCGTCAGTCAGTCAAGTGCTGCCGTGGGTGAGGGGAGGGAGGAGGTAAATGACTTTGGTCAAAAATTTACTTTCTTGTTGCAGTTGGTCCGTAGGCAAAAAAACTCAAAAAATCACAATTTAAAAAAATAAATAAAGTAATATTTATGTATAGTGAAATTTATTTTATTTGTTTAGTATAAGGAGGACTTGGATCAACAACAAGAAGAAAAAAAAGGAGAAGGAGTTATTCCATTCAACAAGGAGGAGAAGAAAAAGAAAAAGAAGAGATATTCCATTCAACGAGAAGAAGAAAAGGAGATTGAAGAAGAGTTATTCCATTCAATGAGAAGAAGAAAAAAGGAAAAGAGTTATTAGGGTTGGGGTGAACTACCCTCCTCACTTGTCCCCCCCTAGTTAGTCCAGGGTGTGCAAGTAAAAAAGAGACCCCCTATTTTATGCCCCCAAAATGTATGCTCTACATCTCTCCTCTCTAATTTAGGGGCTCTCATAGCTCAAAAATTGCAAATTTTATCATGCGTGGAAAATTTTAAAAATTTAGGGTTTTCCTTTAGGGATGAGCGAAGGGGGTAGTTCACCCCGTCCGTTATTAGGTTCAAGAAGAAAGAAAAAAAAGTAAAAAAAAGAAGAATTTGATTCATACTTATTCTCACCTATGTAGTCAATTATGCCCTGTTGTACCAATGGAGTCATTCTATAGAAAGAAAATGTGCACCATTGGTATATGAAGGACGAATTCTTAAAGGGATGGGAATGGGTACATCTATCTTGTGTTTTGATTGGTGGTAATGAAGAATTTGTTCACCTTAACTACAAATTATCAAGCTAGAATGTTAACCCTTCTAGGATTTACAAGACACAATGTGTTCTGTTCAAATTTCAAATTTCAAATTACTGGTGGGTTCAAACAAATCTCAATATTTTGTATAAAAGCTTGGTGTTGTTATATATATAACTCAAGGATCTAACTCTGATATTGTAACTTGGTGCTATAAGATAATTAAATACTATTTAAGCTAACCCAAACTGTTTAAATAAACATTTGGGTTTAGGTCTTCTTATCAGATTGTCTAAGTTTTTGTTGGATTTTCTTAGGAGTCAAAAGTGGACTCTAAATTCTCATAGAATGCATTTTTCAGACAACAAAGGAGTAAACTTTGAGTTTTCAAATTTTTTAGATTAGATGATCCAAAATTGGATTATCAAGAATTGAGAAATTTGAAGGAAAAGAATTATATGAAGGAGGTGTGGTGTACAATTACCTAAATGTTTGTTGCCATGACAAAAACTTGGCTTTGGATTTGTATTAGTACAAGACTATTTAGTTAGGTTGAATATTTTAAAGAAAAGATAAAATACTTTGCCTTGTGTATGATTAAAAATTCAACAAACATATTTTTAAAGTTAGAAAATTTGGCTATTGTAGGTTTCAAAATTGTAGCTTAAGTTGGAATGGAAAATAAAAATGAGTTAATTTGCTAAAAGGTGATTTCTTACATGAAAAAAATAATTGAATAAATTACATGCCTTGATGACCTGCAAATAGACCCATGGTTTATTGTTAAATATTGACAATGTTATGGATTTTTTAATTTTAATTTTAATTTTTTTTAAATTAAAAATGACTTTTGTACAATAAGAAGAGTAACTCTGGTCATATGATCAACACAAATGAAGAGTTTGTTGGGCTAGTTCTACTATCTAAGCCATAGACTTTTATACAAATTATAAAGACTTACTCAAAAGTGCTTTTTATGTATACTACTTTTCTATTGAAGAACTTACATTGAAGCTATTAAATATGTAAATTACTAATTGTCTACTTTGGGCTTGGAAATGCTAAACTTGAATTTTGATAAAATTATAGACAAATTTGTAAGGTACTACCATATTTAGTTGGTAAAGAAAAAATAATTAGATTAAACCCTAAAAGACGATACAAACAATTGAAAATCTAGGTAGGTTCCTACAAAGTCGATTTTGGATAGATGTTTACTAAATTTTGACACAAGGTGTGACCATGTACTCCCTTAGTGGGATCATATTATAATTTTTTAATTGAGTGCTTAGATCAAAAGTTATACAACCCATGCAATTTGGACATCTTTGGGGCATCATTTGTTAAAACCCTCATTGACTTTTGAGATTTGACATATATGTAACTAATAAAATATGGCATACAATTGTACCCAAAAAATCAAATTTTTGTTTTGAAATTACATTCTAATAGGAGTCAAACTTTGTTAGCTATTTTAGGGCAAGTTCGAGAAGCAACATTTTCTTTGTACTTCAAGCCCCATTAATTATCTTGCAATCCATTTATAAAGCCATAGTTCTTGAAAATTTTCCCACATATTCCAAATGTTTGTTTGTCTAACTTTTCACTGTTTGGATTTCAAATGAAAAATTTCCTCATTGCACAAGAAATCATCAAAAAATGACTAGTGAGTTGCCAATTTACTTAATCTCTTTGCATTGTAGGGTGATTTTGAGTAAGCTAAACTCCATATTTGCTTATGAATTTTTTCACAAGTGAACCTAACATTATATACACTTTTGAATGTCCAAAACCCTCATTTTTGTGTAGAGAATTTTTTTTATTCCAAGAGGGCTTGAAGCCTATTGACCCCATTTTGCAAGAATGAAAAAACACACTTGTTTTTCTCTCTTCAAATGTTATAATAATCTTTCAATCCACATAGTCAAATGAGCTGAAATTTTTTTTCACACATTTGCCTTTCTTGTTTAATACACTTTTGTAAGGTTGGAATTCAAAAAAGAGTTTTAATTTTTTGATTTTGGACAATGCATCAAAAATTGGGACTTCTGATTTTTCCTCTTTCAAAACGTTTAGGGGTTCACACGATAGAAAGATCAAATTTTTGGTATGATGATTAAAAAAATTAATTGACACTGTTACATTTAGAGAGAATTGTGGAGAGTAACTATACTAACAAAGTCCAGAAATCAGGGGTTTAGAAAAAAAATTATTTTTTATTTTACAGCCACGTTGGACATGTCTCGATGGATATCCGGGTACATACCCTTTGGTACCATTCGGATATCCCATCCTGCTATTCGTCCTGGGTCCTTACATGGGCCTCCACGTGTCAGTGAACATCCCAATTTTTCCATCGTCCAAGGAGGATGAGTTAATTTACCATTTTTTTTTCTAGTTTGTGAATCTTATATTTCATCATTTTTGGTTTAGTAGTAGTAGTAATTAGTAATTAAAAAATGGAATAAAATTTTCTATTTTTCATTTCTACATATCACGATGGTCAGTGCCTCAATACAATAGCCTTGCATGCACTTGAAATATCTACAGTCAATGTTGTGCCTAATAATCAATGTTGGAGGAGAACTATGGGTTAGTTCATTGTTAGCCGGTGGAATTGGGAAAAATCTTGGTTGCAATTTGAAAACATTAGGATCCCAATGGTGGAAAAATACATAAATTTTCTATTTAGAATAAGAAATAGAGGGAAAAAATTGGATTTGGTACTTGGTAAATGGGAATTGAAGGAAAATAGTTGGTAAAACTAAAAAAAATAATCATGAATGTTGCTAATAATTCTTTCAAGGAAAGAGGTTCTTCTAGTGAAGTATTCAACATTTTATATTTCATTTGAGAAAGTACATAAGTTTAGTCCAATTAGCCCACAAGTTTGAATAGGTGAGATTCTCTCACACTTATTGAACAAAGTTTGGATGAATGATTGTTGTCAAATTAGTGTGAATTTTGGATTGAATTTTAGATGAAAGTTGGGAAAATGAAGATGAAAGATGAATGACAATCATACTATTTGAGGTAATATATAAATAGTGTAAAATACCATGAAATACCTCACAAATTTGCGTAATTTCAAAATTTGTGTGAGTTGGTGTTATTACTATAGTGATTATTAATTGTATAGTATATTAGCTCTTAACTATGCAACTACATGATGGTTAGTTTGTCAATGCACACACATGTAAACATTGAAAATCAGAATTTTTTGGTCAAAATAGCTCTAGTGCATTAGAACTTGATTTTTTTTGCATTGGAAGCGCATTCAAAAGTACTTTGTATGGGTGCAAGGAAACTCAAATTTAGACATTGGATAAAGAAAATAAACCAATTCATAAGCTAGTTAAAAGACAAAAATTATAGTGGTATTGGCAAATCACAATTAACAATGCACTTTGCACTCCAAATTGGGTCCCTATTTCACTTTAAATTATTGTATCATGTTGTAAATATGGTGAGGGGCTCGAAGGGTGTCATACACCAACCTAGATTCAACATTCAACTTTGAAATGCAAAGAATGAACCCTAAAATAACTGGGAACTACAGTCAATAATGCTAGTGTACAAACATAGAAATGCAAGCAAATGAGCTTTGAATCTATGTGTAAGTAGATACTCTACAACCATTGAAGGTGTTTATAACATAAACACCTATAACTATAACATAATTATACTATAATTATAGGTGTCTAGATTCTTTAACTTACATAATAACAACTCTTAAACTAGAGCTAATAAGTTTGTACATGCTCTTTCTTTCTTGTTTTAACCTTGATTTGGGATTTAGTATATTTGATACTATACACAATAGAACCTTTGTGTAGTGAAGAATTTTTTTGTTGTGCCTTTCACTCCTTTGCATGATAGTGAGCTTGTATTGGACCAAACTTAGGAGGTCATTAAGAGTCCCAACATGTCATTTTGCAATTCTTATGTCTAATAATGCATAAGATTGATAATGTCATATTTTATGGGATTGGAAACTCCATCAAATATTTTTCTTTTCTTTTTTCAAATTAAAAAATAGTTCAATGGATTGGCAATATAGGTTTCAATCAAAAGTTATGGACAAATTTCATAAAAGGGTACAAGACAAATGTTAATACATAGCCCTTCTTTGAACTTTGTGCATAACTTTTGATCTTGGGGAGTGCACTTAGTTTTACTACAACAAACCACGTGTGAACAAGTGGTTTCTAATAAACTATAATTTCAATCTAAAATTTTGAGTATTGTTTAATAATGACTATAGGTTTCTATTGCCAAAATTTCCAACTCAAATAAAATATGAAATGATTTCTAGAAGAGGTTGAAAATGAACTAAAATGGTATATTTTTCAACTCAAATAATTATAGAGAACACATTTAGATGACCATTGAATCAATATTTAACTCAAAATGAGCTTTCAATAGAGCGTTATTTTTTGAAATTTTTTGTTCATTTTTTAGACAATTTTTTCTTATATAATACAGGGGTGTGAAAGTTACTTTTCTGTTCTATAATGTATCTTTTTACTTCAAAAATTTGTAACTAATTATTATTAACAAATAAAAATATCAATAATTTAAAACATAAACTTTCAAAGCAGGAAAATCTATTCATTTTTATTTTTTTATTTTATTTTTTAAATTCAAAAAATATATAGGGGGGCCAAAATTTTGTTCGCATGTGGTTTCTAATGGACACTCTAAGTGAACCCCCGAGCTTTTGATTAAAGGCTTCCAATTACAAACGGATTTTTGTCGATGAAAGTAGCTTGGTTTTACATATAGTCTTCATTGATTTTGTTTTGAGAAAATTTGATATACAATGTTCAAATGAATTCTCAACTTTTGCTACATATGCAAATACTATGATTTTACTCAAGATGCCAAATCTGGCAGTTGTTGGTATTTGAGACATCAACTAAACCCTAAACACCATGCCTCAAAAAACAATGAATCTTCTATCACAAATTGGATAAAGCATTTTTATTTGCAAACTGGATTGATATCCCCAAAAATATATATGCTATATATATAATTTTAATTTTTTAATTTATGATTTATATTTGTTTGCAAGTAAAACATATTTTCTAATTGTAATTTTGACTTTATCTATGTACATCAACTTGAGTGAAGAGAGTGGAAATTACTCCAACCAATCAAAATGATTGGTGTGCATATAGAGTCTATTCTTTTAAGGTCCCATAAGTGATTGAGTGAACACTTTTAAGTGAATGGTTTTAGACCTTTCTACTTTTGAGCTTCTGTTGAACGAAAGCCTCCAAAACATGACATTGTTAATGAACGTTGGGGGGCCCTTTTGCTCCCCCCCAATGTTGCAACTTCCTAGTTAGCTACACTAAAAAGGATATTTAGTGTTGGATTACATTTAGTGTAATTACCACCCTACTTGACCCTACACTAAATGTCAATTTTAGGACAATTAGTGCAGTGCTAAACTTCAATGCATAGATTCAGATTTCAGATTTGTCATAGAGTACAGATTTCAGATTTCAGATTTGCCATAGAGTACAGATTTCAGATTTACCATAGAGTACTTTTAGTGTTAGAAATTACATTTAGTGTTACTTACTTTAGTAGGGTAAATGATATTTAGTGTCATGGTTCGCAAATAGTGTTGCCAACACTAAATATCCTTTTTAGTGTAGTGACACTAATATTGCAACTTTCCATCCAACCAATGACTCTACAAATTAAACTAGATGCACTTCTAGGGATTATGGGAAAGATTATTCCAATCTCCAAGAAGGAATGCTTTAGGTTGGTTAACAATATTTTGGACTCTTTGCTTTGCTCCAAAGCCAATCAAAAGAATCCAAAGGATTTTCACCAAACTTCCATGAGGAAGAGATATCCAATTGGCACAATTTGTGACAAAGCAAATGAAGGATGGAGGATTTAATTTTAGTTTGTTTATTAAAATTCAAAGTCAAATACCGGTAATTTATGCTCTAGAGAACTAAGGCCTTCTTTTAACCCCTAAAGGACCAAACTGCGTTTTTTGGCAACATAGAAATTTTGGGCAAGTACATATGACTAGAGATTTCCATATTTTTGGCCCAAATTTTAATAGAAGGTGTGAACAAGGAATATCTTTTAGGTGCACTTAATTTTAGGACATTTGAAAATATGAGTCAAAAGTTATGACCTAATATGTAGTTTGTTTCTCAACTCGGGTAGTCTAGGCAGATTTGAAAAAATCACTTTGTTCAAAAACATAAATTTGAAATTGATTTTCTAGATTTATATATATGTGGAAAGCTTTGGATCATTCCATTTTGATCAATGAGTCAAAAGTTAGGAGGTGTTTAAGTTTGCGGGTAGTTATGGATTCTCTAGTCTAAAATAAACTTTGAAGTTCTTAATTTTACTCAATTTTCAATATTTTTTGAAAAAAATAAAATCATAGGATGTAGATTGTTCATTATAACATTTCAACCATTGGAATTGGTATTTTTCAATTCCATAACTAAATTCCTAACAATTTTGTATTTTGAATCATTCTCTACTTCTTTCTACTTACTGTTTTTTTCCTATATGTTTTACAATTCTAAATGATCTGAAAATTTTCAAGCATGTAACTAGCTTGCCTTGAAGAATGAATCCAGAAAGCACAACCATTTTGGACATTTTTTCATACAAATGTGACCATATGAAGTGCAGCTGCCCGGTTTTTTGCAGGGCCAAAAAAATATTTTTGTCACTTCAAATGCTAATATCTTGCAATCTACACGGTGGAAAATTTTGAAATTTTTTCCACATCTTCTCAATCTAGCTTTCTACAAGATCCTATGGTTACATTTGTACAAAAATGATATTTTACAAAAATTTAATACTTGTATTAGAAATGGCAATTTTTGAGCGTTTTTGGTGATAACATAGTCAAAGAACTTTAGGGGTTAATATATCGGTGGGTATGTGCATCCACAAATATTGGAATATAGAAAGAAATTTTATGTTCCTTTTAGAGTGTGGAATGCACTGATATAAGGGTCAACTTATGTGTGAGTCCAATGGGCAAGATTTGTACTAATTCAAGCAACAAGACAAAATAGGCTCCACCAATTGTTTCACTGGGGTGGGCAAGCAAGAAAGGAGGAGTTGAAGTTTCATTGATATAAGTGGACAACCCCATTGGTGTAGACTAGTCAATCTTGAAAGAATCTAATACTTGTGGATTTCTTATTGTATCCCTTCCCACCTACTAAGTCCACATAAAAGTGCAATTGCTATTTTCACTAGTAGCACCCCTTGTGGAATTTCCTCAATGATCGATACATGTAAGGAGGCCCTAACTTGGGTGGAACTCATTCTTCTATTTCCATTCTCACCAATGATCGATGGATTTTTTTTTTTAATCTTTGAGTACTTTTTCTACCCATCGGACTTAACATGTAAGGTAGCAACACCCATAAGCATCATTGTACCCATAACTGCCACTTCTAAAATCTTGGAAAATCCTGGGAAGTAAGTAGATGTGATTACATAGGATGTACTACATTTGAATATCATACCCAAGTGTTGGTATTAGGTACATCTATAGTGGGCTCTTTAAAAATTCACAACTTATACTCATAGTGTCTAGAAAATACATTTGAGAGTGTATTGAAATTCTTTTTCTCTTGCTAGTAGGGTCCAATAATTTGTTGGATGTTTATTAATAGACATCATGTCCCAAACCCTTAAATTTGATGGTTATTGGTGATGTGGTGGCAAGAAGTAGATCCATGGCAAGAAGTACTGTAGATCCTAATACCGTATCACTACCGTATGTCAAGACGGAAGTGCAGTGAAATCAGACGAACTCCGTCTGTCTGTCGGGAGCTTCCGTCAGTTGAACTGAATGCCACGGCAACTGAACTCCTTATTGTCACTACTCATGGAAAAATCATTGGCAGCCCAGGTGGACAGGGAAACTGAACTGCACTTGAAGTCCTTGCAAATCCCAGTCATATGCACAATACCAGCCTTTTTTTCTAACCCTAGAAGGACAGATTGGTCACCGTGGAAATCATCTTTTTGGGTACCGTGTGAATCATTTGCTTAAAAAAATCCAAGAGTACTCACTCATTGGAGGTCAAACTACTGTGCAAGACCTCCCTTTTTCACACCCAATTGCAAGGATGAACCATCTCAACTTCTGTCATTACATAGGAGGTTTCCATGTTGTCCATAGGCCAACGTCCTTCTAGGGTCACAGTAACTTTTAAAAGATGCAATTCCCCATGACCGAGGTAGTCACCCAAACTTGCCCTAGTTATTGGACTAATAGGTGTGTTCTTTGTTTCTAGTTATTGGACTAATAGGTGGGTTTCTACTATGAACAATGAAATCATCCATTGGACACTTTACAGTCTTGGTGTCCTTTAAGGGTAGTAAGGTTGGTACCCCCTAAATTCTACCACTTCTTGCTACTGTGTCTAGTTATTTTTATCAGATTGGTCAGATTTTCATATTTTCTTGTTGGCAAGGGAAAGGAGGTTCCAAAGCACCAAAAGAATACGGCATTTGGATACCAGATGCAAAAGTTATGAAGTGGGTCAAAGTTTGTTTGGGTAGATGTTATGAAGTTGTTTCTTCCACATAGGTATATATTGATTTTGGAGATATGTACATAGAAGTGACGATGTCGGGTTTAGGGAGGGTGTGATTTTGGATGTGCCCACCTTGTTGGTGGCAAAATGAGCTACTAGTAAATTATATTTTAAAAAATGCTAAAAAATTGGGATCAAATGGTGTCTCTTCTATCATAAGTTTTCACCAACCTAAACAATTTTCATCCATTTTGAGTGATTTTTTTTTAATTGACTACTTTTCATCAAAATTTGTAGAAAAAAACTTGGCATTAATTATTGTTATTATTTTTTTAATTCTTCATTGAGGTGGCTCCAATATTTTTTGTTAATTTCTAAAGTTTTTTCATATTTAGAGGTCCAAAACTGCTTTAAAATACTTATTCCCAATACAAGGCTAAAATCTTCATTTGCATTTATTTTTTAACAAATTCAATGGTAGGATCCTTTAGTTAACTTGTTAAGTACATTGTCCTAAAATTTTAGAATGAATATCCCTTCCAATTGTAGTTAATGTGACTAAACTTTAAAATATACTTTTTTCTAGTCCTTCCCAAATTGATGGGTGGTCCTTACAAATTGTCATCCATTTCAAATCACTGTCATATGCACAACACTAGCTATTCTTTTAACCCTAGAAGGATGGACTGGTCATTGTGGAAATCATCCTTTTTGATATTGTGTGAATCATTTGCTTAACCCCTCAAGGACAATGTGTCCTCTTCAAATTTTCAATGACAAATTTTTAGTAGAGTGAAACTAATCTCAATATTTTGTAAACTTGGATCTTGTAGAATAACAAGTTGATATACTTGTTGCATTTTTGGATTTTCAAAATTTCAATGTGAGAAGTATTTTTAAAATTTATTTAGGAAATGTAGTCTAATAGAAAAGAGAAGCAAACATAATGTTTTTCCAATGAAAGGAATAGTAGGGATGCAAAAAAAAAAATTCTTAGACATTTTTAGTCTTTACTTTGCACAAAAAAATTGAGTTTGGAGATTTTTTTTTCAAATTTATATTTTGGATAATTCAATTTCATTTGATTAAGAATACAGAATAATTAAAATGACTCCAAATTTTTAAAGATGTTACAAACAATATGCTAATAATATCAATTGTTAAATTTCAAAAATCAACATATATAAATTTTTAAATTTTTTGTAGGATCCAATTTGGTCAATTTTGGTTTTCTACTCTTTTTGTTTGAAAATGTGTACAAATTTGAGAGAGTTTTTTATTTCTCAATTTTTTTAAATTAAAAAAAATACTACATTAGCCTAAGATTCCAATACAATTTTTGGGAGGGTGGATGGGTGTAGAAAAGAATTATTCATCTTATAATTTTTCTTCCCCCAAAGCTATGGTTTTTCCCTATAAAGTTGATCATCCCAAACTATTATAATCTAAAAATCCAATGGTCAATATATTTCACAATTAATTCCATGCATACCAGACAAAATAGTCTTTATTTTTGTATAGTTAAAATTAAAAAATTCAAGCACATCTATGTGCAAAAAAATATCCAATTAATTGAAAACCTCCATTGTCAAAAAGTTGTTGGGCCTTGAGGGGTTTAATTCCTAAATGCCAAGGCACCAAATTTTGGTGTTGACAATACTTTGAAGTTAAATAAAATCTAATCAATTCACTATTTTTAGTAATTTATATTTTGGAAAAATTCTTTATGAAGTCTAGTTTTAGTATCAAAATCTGATTTTGGAAATTAATGATTATGATTTCTCTATTCAAGATTTTGTGCAAAAGTTGTAGTATTGAGGACTCTTAGAAATGAGCCTCAAATAAACTAGATCTTGGAGAAAAAATCACATGATAAATACATTTAGAAAAATTGTAGACTTTATTTTGAGAAGCTTTAAATTGATTGGGATTATTCATGTTATGCCCTTCAACTTCATATTTTTTTGGTGATGCAAAAAGAGGATTGAAAGACTATGAAAAGAAGATTGAAAGACATCAAATCCCATTCACAATTTTAACAACACATTATAATCTTTCAATCCATCAATGATATTGTTGTGTTTCAGCTTTTCCCATGTTTGAATTTGTACGGTTACAATTCAATTTTTTTTTATAAAGCTTGTCAAAATGTTGGCTTTTTGTTCAATTTAGAGCAAATTCTGATAAGCTCAAAAAAGACCTTAGGCATTTAGGGGTTAAACCCCTGGTAATGAATAACTTCCATTCTAGTGCACTTTAGTCTCTTAACAGAGTGGATCTTTCATATCAATTACCATGATAAGAAGACTCGTCTGAAAACCCAACCTGGAACAAACATTGAACTTGAACACTAATATTACATTCACAAGAGTAATACGCAAAGATGTCAATAATAATATGTCCTCAAGTCCAATTATACATGCTAGTGACACTTAAGTCACTAATGAAATGATACATAAATGATACAGGTACTAATTATTCCCTGCATAAGCTCAAATGGGGATAGAGAAATTCCAAGCTAAATGACAATTGAAGAAGCTTGCAAATAATCTCAGGAGATAGCTCAACATTTCAGTCACCTGTTTCACGTAACTGCGACCTAGCCTGCAAATTGGTTCTCATTCTGACCAAATCTGCTACCCTAGAAAGAATCTGTAAATTTTTCCCTACTCCCAATAAAATGATCTGTTCATAAATGAAAATGAGGATGAGACTTGCCTCAATAGGAGTAAACTAGCACACCTCAACATTCTTGTCGAAGTAATGTTTAAGAACAAAAGAAAGAAAGAACTAGAGAATCTTGCAAATAAGAATCTCATGGCAGCCAAAATCTTGCCTTATATCAGGGTCGTCATTAAAGTAGGGATCTGAAAGCATCACTTAAATGGAGCCATCCCTTTTAATCAATCCAATCAATGTACCTATTGTCAAAGAAGCAATATCAGAACAAAATTTTCACCCTCTTACAACTTTTGCATACCACCACCAAATAATGCATTTTTGGTACATTGGAATCCTATTTCATTTGCCAACAAGAGCATCAATAAAAATTTGATCACTCTAATAAGGTAGGATCACTCATTACCAAGCATCTATCCAAAAGTGCGACCTAACAAATCTAGATAATATGAAGAGATTCCTTGTAAATGTAAAATTCATTGTTTGGAAAAATCTAGCTCTTGAACTTTGACCTCTTATATCTCTTGTATACAATATTCAAACAACATTCTACAACTTCATCTAATGTAGTCATAATAAACCTAAATGTGACGGACAATCAAACCTTACTGACATACAATCGTAATTATCAAGCAAATTTGCTCGATAATAGGTGACTCAACCTAAGAATCTTTGAAGCGAAAGTGTGCATACCTTAGAACCGCATGGTGACAGTCCACAAGTGGCCTTCTACGTCACCCTGAGGAAGACACACCGTAGCAAGGCCTGAGTTTTGGTCGTAGCTGATAGGAAGGTCTGTGCAGCTCCCCTGCAGGACGCAACCTTGCGGTTGCAGGGATGCATAGACTCCAAATGTCCCACATCCAAGCACTTGCATGGTCACAGTTTTGCCTTCTGTGTAATAATCCAGGGTCCCTCGTAATGCTCCCCCACAGTTGAACATCTTGATCAACCCCAGAGGCGCAATAGAAAGCTCCGTATCCAAATGCTGCACAACGAAGACAATCATTAGTCCAGTCACAAAAAAAACAGATTTTCGATACCAGAGTAGTCTGTGAATGTAAAGATTTAAAAAGAATTCATGAACCATATATGTAAGCAGCAATAACTAAAATCCTCTACTAGTATATTGGTGCAATCCCTTGATATTGAACTAGTTTTAGAAATTGATATATAATTGGAATGAATTTGAAAACTAATGTCGACAAATTAGTATGGTATTGAGGACTAGTACCAGAATAATGTACATAAATCACACCCAATACAACCAGTATAACACTGAAAAAGTCCATACTCAGTGTTCTGAGATACTGATTTAGCATGCATGATTTGAGGGAAAGGGACTCATTCCAATGCGGCATTGATGATCATAGTCATTAAAATCGCCAGTTTCAAAGCACCGAAAATGACATCCAAAGTGCACAGAGCACAGAAAACTAGGCATGTGCGAACGTTTCAGACGTATGCCTGGAAACCGTGCCAATTTCTTGCCATTTTAACCAATTGGCGAAATTAGAAGCAATGAAGCGTGCGGGAGAAGAATCAAACCTTCACAGGCGCTACTGTGAACAACTCATACTCCAACTTGCGCAATGTAATGGGCAGCGTGGCATTGCGAGGGACTCTGATAAGCTCGCAGGACCGGTGGCTGAGGACAACGCAATCACCATCCCAATCCTCTGGGGCTGCATCACCCAATCGCTCGATGTCCGCGGCACGGACACTGCCTGAGATGGCAACTGGGTTGAGATCATGAATCGTGTACTTCTTGTCCACCTTGCACCACCCTGCTCCTTGGCAGTTGAAGATGCCTATCACTCCTCCGAACTTGTTCATGTTCCAAATCTTCAACAAGCTGCACCCACAGTTTGCGCATGTGGTAAGTGATTCATTCCAGCACTGTGGTCGAGAAATTGAAATACCACTTCCTTGACATCCTCTAGCTTACATATTTGACGCTGGGTCGGTGAACAAAGTCTTGGTTTTCTATAAACATTGACTATTTTCAAGGAAAGTGTCCATGGCTACAAAACTTAGTGATTCTCAATAACCTACATGGGAGGTAGTTTTTGAGAAAAACAGAGGCATCTTGAAATCTTCTCTTCCGTGTCAGTAGAAACCAGTGTCAAAGGTTCTTCTCATTTTATTTGCAGCTTGCAAGGTGCCAAGGTTCCTTTTGGTTAGTTTCTCTTGTTGTGCCATGTGTACTCACTAGGTTTTTGTTCACTACTTCCACCATCTAATCTTGGTGCCACTGTTGTGAATATTTCTATCAAATCTTGAGTAGCAAGCAATAAATTGGAAAATATCAGTGTTCACCTTTTACCATCCCTAGCAGGATCAGAGAAAAGGCAGTCACGAGTGGGGCGGCCTGGAAGTAGAGCTCGTAGTACTGTTCCATCAGGCAACACTAATTTCTTCAAGAGATCAAAATCGTGAATTCCGGGTTTGTCACTGCATACAGAACAGAATTCAGAGGTGGTATTTCCAAATTACAACATTCTCTGGCATCTCTGAAGAACATTTTTACTTGCATTCGAGGAAATCATAACCTGTTTAAGCCAGTGAATGCATTCAACGTTTGCTGGAATTGGCCACTACTGACCAATTCCAGGCCGGTTGGATGACTGAAAGTGGCCAATTTGAAACAGGAAACGATTTCCACTAGTGCAATTACACAATAATTCTTGAAATTTCAGAACACACTTTACCTGACATAAATTGCACATCCTCCTACAGCACGGGCAGCCGCGTGGTATTCTGCTGCTGGGTGCACACTCTGCTCAAAGAAAGAAACACGCAGTGGTGTTAGAGCAGGGGGAAAAATAATAATAAGCACCTAAAGGTATTTGCCTTCAAAGATTCTTCAAAGTTAGCAACATTGTTACAACTTTTGACAGCCATTTCTGATAGAATATTCTAATTCTTTGATAGATTAATAACAGCTTATTATATTTGGGACAGTTTTGACTCACTTCAATAAAGAGTTCAAAATAAGAGGGAAGACTTGAGATAGGAAATTACGTGGAACATGTCCCAGTCTGGTTGCATAAACTCTGCAAGAAACAGAGTGTTGTATGCAACAGATGCAATATGGATGGTGTGGGAAGCAGGATCACTGGGCCAAAAGTCGTCTGATGCTCGTACTACCGCAGTTTGCTTTGAGCTGTCATAAAGAGACGCACATTATTTTCCATGCTAAAACTGAGCACACACAAGTACTATCACACTACATCTGCTGCTCTGGATGGTAGACCTCAACTCCTGCAATTTTAACATGAGCCCTGGTCATTGTGCCTAACCTTGTTGAGTCAAAACCTGAACTTGCACCACACCTTTCCGTGCAACTATTGTGCAGGAAGAATTCGTTGTGTCCAATTCTATTGCGATTTGAAACGTCTCAAAAAGTTGAAGACATCTTCACCATATGAAGATTTTAATCTAGTAGCCTTTTAAAATTAGCATCTCTCAAAAGTGTACGGAAAATCATGTACCAAGGAATCCACCAAACTTGACTGGAACCACACCCAACCAAGTTGGTTCAACATGACATGATTCCACAAGGGCTGCGACCAACATATGAAAGGATGGAATTGAAAAGCTTACTAATAAATGTTCTCAGTGCTATGACTCATGCAGCTGATGCACCCATTTCCAGGGAAGTTTCGAGCAACGGAAGCCTCCAACGCTTGATGAACCTGCTGCACAAGCTGGACACGGCCACCAAGCCCAGCACCCAAGGTCTCAAAAATGTTCTGGGCATCAACTTTGACACCATCCACGCCAGCAGCTGCGAGATAGCTATGAAGGCCATCATAAAATGCCAAAAACTCCTTGGGGTTGACTAAGCCCAGGCCATTCACAGTGAGGCTGTCCACGGACATGTCAGGTTGGTTATCTAACACGCCTGGGGAGTGTACCGGGTACACCACGCTTGAGTCATAGAGCTTGGTATTCACTCCCCCTGGTTGCACTCCTCCCCAATATCCAGCAAGCGCATGCCACACATACACATACCTGTTCCAAACATCACTTCCATCAATGCTTATAAGGTCACATCCCCCCAAACCGAGAAAATTTCAGTGACAACCCAATTCATGTCAAGGAGGTGCTATATTTCAGTCATACAGACAAATTGCAAAAAAACAGTGCGTGAAGTCCAAGAATTTGGATTCTTAGACTTCACTGCATGATCAGTTCATTTCTAAAATAGAAAATTTGTCAATTTTAAATTTGTCACTTGGTCAATTTGTCACTTTTCTCATTGTAGATTTTCGTTTTCTGGAGTCAATATCTTGCACTTGATATATAACAGCTTCTCAATATGATTAAGCCTCTGAGAGTCAGAACCAGCTTACTTGAGATTATAATTGGCCTTTGCATTGAGAACAGTGTGTTGAAGTCCAAGGCTATGATCCTCAGGCCAGGAACCAGCAACTCCATTCTTTTGAAACTTGTGATTCTCCTTGATATGTGTCAGTCTACTTGCATACCTGCCAGCGACAAAGTGGGTCAATCATAACACACAACAAGAGGATCTGTAAACAACATTATAACTCTAGTGAAAATCATGGCCTATTCCGTCAAGGGAGTTCACACAACTTCGCTGAAATTGATCACTAATAGTCATTTCCAATGAGGGAGTTCACAGTTGGAATTTGTAACCACACATTTCCGTGCATTTACTATGGGCCACAATAATTCTATGCACTGTAAAGTGAGTTCAGAATCTTCATAGTGTGAAGATGTCTTCTTTCTATACGACCAATTGATGAAATTGAAGTAAGAAAAAATTTAAAATGTAATAATATATAAGAATAAAACGTGCAAAAAATTTGAAGAAGAAAAAAATTGGGGAAGGTTAGACTTGCTTACTGAGTGCCTTGAGTAACAGCCGTAGCGTCTCCTGCTAATGTATTGTCAGCCGCAATAGATTGCCAGCCATCATCAATAATGAGAAACCGAGCTGGTGTTCCACCTTGTGCCAGACTGAAAAATGGAATCAGCACACAACTTTCATCAACTTGAGATAATAATATACTTGTACAAAGAAGCCATTACATGTTTTTCAGCCACCATGGAGGGCCGTTTTAGGCTGGTTCCCATACCAGTCACTGCTATTCAGAATTTAAAATCATTTTAAACTTAATTATTTATATTTAAATTTAAAAAATAATATATATATTTTTAATTATTACTTTCTGACGTGGCAGTCTCTAAGCCACGTCAGTGCTTGTTGTAACCAAGTTCCCACAGTCTGGGAACTCAGAGAACTCACAGCCCTCCATACCAACTGAATTTCATCTAATGAGAAACATTCCAAAATTCAAGGAAGGATTTGAGTGTCAAGGGGTCAAAGTGGCTCAAATAATATCCTCTATCTTACCTTGACAAACCCTGGTCAACACCTTCGGCTGAAACATCTGTATAGAAGGCGTCCCATGTACACCAGCCAAAGTAGTCCAGAATTCCTGGCAACTGTGTAATCACAATCAAATAACCCGTCAATATTCCAGACCTATATACAACAATGATAAATGATTTCAGAAAACTTACTTCATTAATTAATTTCCAAATTTGATGCAAGTCCTGAAGGAAAAGAGTCAATTAAAGCATTACAAAGCTTGGCAAAGAGGCAATAGCTGCAATATGCACACCTTTTTCTTTTCACGAGAGACAAATGTCTGCGAGTGGGCTTCCACAGCCCTGGAAAGACCATAATTGGAAGTTAGCAAAAGGGACGGTCATCTAACAGTAGATTCTCAACACAGAAACAACAATTTGCAACAATACACAAAAAGAAACCAGATGTGATGGACAGAACAATCAAAAGTTCACATAGTTTACAACGTAGCATGAGAATTCACAAGAACCTGACGCTATCAGATGAAGACATATACCTCACAGCCTCAGCAATCACCTCAAAGGGATCACTGCCCACATTCACATAAACCGGATTCACCAAGAAATTTGTGGTCACAGATGGGTCTCCTGCTCAATCAGCAAAATAAAAAATAAAAAATAAAATAAAAAATAAGTGCCTAATGCAAGTGTCCTACCCCAAATAGAAATGTATAATTTTCATTTGTGTAGTTCTAAGTAATCCTCAGGACAATCCTGAGTATAACTCTCAAAAATTCAAAACCCCTATCTGACAAGCTTGGGATATTAATAATCTTATAATCAAATGTCATAACAAGAAATCTTAGATAGAAATGGTGGGCCCCAATAAGCTGTTGTTGCTTTTACATGTCTCATTACCATTGAGACAATATAAAGGCAACATGGGATCAGCACTCCCAGCATAACGAAATCATTGTTACCCTATTTTTTGAAGAAATGGACAACGAATTCCTTCCAAAAAACGATTTCAACAAAAGAGCTAAATTTCCAGCAATGTTACACTTCCAAATTTCAACACACAATTGGAGTTCATTCTCTCAATCACAAAAAGAAAAAGAAAGCAAAGAGCACAAAAGAACATACAAGAAAATAAAACGAAAAGGCAACATAAAATCAACATCCCTGCATAACCAAGCAGTCGAAGCCCTAATTTCTTGAAGCAATAGGGCGATTAACGTCTTAAAAGAATGGGAGTCAACGTTTCAACAATAAATGTTGCATTTCCAAGAATGGGAAGATTCAATCATTCACTCAATTGGACTCTCAACTTTATATGTTTGACTTCACTTTGGCATGAACTATAAAATCCCAAAACAAATGTTGCAAAAATTTGATATAAAAAACAAAAAAGAACGCGGTGACACTGGTATTCACGCACCACTTTCGACGCACAACTGGAGCTCATTCCTCGTGTTCCCTTGCAAGCACGCCCGAAATGCGCCATCAATAATAGGTAACATCACGGTGTACTTGTCGCCGGGACCTTCCAAGAGCATGAACTGCGTCTCGTAGGGCACCTCCCTTCCGGAGGACCCCATGCGCTGCGTCATCCACCAGAGCTTGAAGCGGAAGCAACAGAGGAAGCGCACATCCTCCAGCACGCCCAAGGAAACGGCGTGGTGGCTGCTGCTGTCGGAGAATGACGCGCCCAAGAAGCCCCCGTGCAGGGACGTTGTTTCGGTGAAGACGATGTTGGAGGGGACGTGGTGGAGGACGGGAGATCCGTCGATGAGGAGATACCCATCACGGATCGCAATGCAACTCTCCTGGGAAGGCAACCACGCTCATGTGAGTGAGACCGTTTTGATGATACAAGGAACTATTTGAGCAAATTGGGAATAAGAATCTGTGCATATAACATTATTTGGAAGCATGTCTTGCGAATTGGGGATAAGAATCTGTGTACATAGCATTAATTGAAAGCTATTCTTACGAATTGGGAGGCAAAAATCTGTGTACATAGCATTCTTTGAAAGCTGTTCCCACAGATTGGGGGGTACGAATCCGTGCATATAGCAATCTTTGAAAGCTATTCTTACGAATTGGGGGATACGAATCTGTGCATGTAACATTCTTTGAAAACTACTCTTAGAAATTGGGAGATATGAATCTGTGCATATAGCTTTACTTGTAAGCTTTTCTTAAGAATTAGGGATAAGATTCTGCATTATTTGAAACTTCTACTTTTACAAATTGGGGGACAAGAATCTGTGCATATAACATTCTATGAAAGCTATTTGTACGAATTAGGAGGCAAGAATCTCTGTATAAGGCATTATTTGAAAGCTGTTCTTACGAATCAGGGGAAAAGAATCTGTGCATACAACATTATTTGGAAACTGGTCTCACAAATTGGGAGGCAAGGATCTGTACTTGCAACATTATTTGAATACTATTCTTATGAATTGGGGATAAGGATCTGTGCACATATCATTATTTGAAGTCATTCTTACAAATCGGGCATAACAATCTGTGCATATAACATATTGAAAGCTATTCTTACAATTTGGGGTATAAGAATCAATGTATCTATCATTATTTGGAGACTACTCTTACGAATTGGGGATAAGAATCTGAGCTTAGAACGTTATTAGCATGCTATTCTTACGAATAGAGCGACAAGAATCTGTGCATAACATTATTTGAAAGTTAGTCTTCCTTACAAATTGCGCAGGATAAGAAACTGTGCAGACACACGGTTTTTTGTCTATTGATTGCTTAAGCCTAAGCTTTTCCATCTGATTGTAACACTAGATCGGAATAGATCTAAATCTGCTAACTCGAAATCGACTGTCAGTTTCATTGCAAAATCAAACACGAATGCATTCTTGACCAAAGCAACCGAAATCCGTCGCAGGATCTTACCTTTTGCACGCCAGTCCGGTTCTGTTCCGAGAAAGTCATCTCGTTACGGTCCTCCGACGCTCTCCGATCAAGAGCTGTGTCAAGAGCTCGACACAGTACGGGGCGGGAGGTAAGTCGGTTAAACTTCTTTGCGGACTCTTGATGTTGCAAACCTGGGCGTGTCAAGTTTGCAGGGGGGATCCACTCGGACGGGTCGTTTTGTCTATGGCCACGATCTATGGCACGCCATGGAGTGGTATTCCATGGCCGCGATAGAACAGCCGAGACTCTTACGCACTCCAGCACGTTAGGTACGTTTTCCTAAAGCTCGCAGAGTCGTAGCGCAGACAGGCAACGAAGAATCGTCAATCAGATCGTTCTCACTGCCAACAACCAAGCAAACAACAATCAGCAAAACAACAATCACAGAACAAACAACAATCATCAAACAAACAATCATCAATCAACAGAGCCCCCAAGGAGTGATCGAAACTGTTGGATCTCACATCACATTCACTCGACGTCCCTTACGAACCTCACTCAATCTCAATCCCAATCCCAATCCCCAAACCAATCAACCTTCTTTTCAATCAATCGACCAAAGTCACCAAACCAAGACGCGCAATGCCGGCGCCACCACGCAACATCCAAACCTCAAATCAACAGCATCTCTAATTCACACCATCTCTAATCCAACGGCAACTCTCCTTGACCGATCTCAAAACCGAACACAAAACAGAGTAACGTCAATCAACCAAACCAAGAACTCCACAGACACACTCCACAGATCCCAATGAAACCAAATCGACTGGAGCTACCTGCACAGCGATTGGAACGACATACAAACCTGTAAAGGATTGCGATGAACACACAACGAGGAAAGAGATTGAATGCGGGAGCACAGGCACTTATAAGGGGCGACGAAGTGTTCCTGCTTCCCAGTTTTCAAGCCGCCATGCTGGATCTGATGCCGATCACCTCCCCCTGTGGCTGGCCCACACAGGCTACCTGGTGACTGACCAATCGTGTGCGAAAACAGTATTTTAAGCTGCAATCAGAGGGCTCCATCGCCGCAATGCGATGCGCATCACTGTACCATTCGTATTTGACGTCTGTTATCGTGTTTTCTCGAGTTATGGCGTGTTTTTGCGTGTTTTTTTGCGTGTTTTTCCGGGAATTTTCGGGATTTTTTTTTTTGAGCTTCACTGTTTGACGAATTGACACGATTAACTCAGGTTTGTTGTTTTTGGAAATTCTTCGTTGTTGCGGAGTTGACGAGGTGCAGTGGCGTTTGATTCGTCGAGGCTGTCGCTTTGGTGGTCAGTCCCAGGATGGGGATTCGCAGGGGCCGGCGCGGGGTGATGAACGGCCTTGTGCACGCTGCATGGACCCCCATCTGGTGGGTTAGCGGCAGGGGTGGATGAATGACAGTGGATGAAGTTGGGAGAGGATGAATTTCGTTCAATAAATGTCTGGCAATTGGAGGTACACTGAATAGGGGTTTTAAGGGGGACCATACTAATTAATCGACATTACACATTATATAAATATGTACCTTTGTTGTACATTGATAGTTGCTGAAGTGTTCAGGGGTTGTACATCATGTTTCAAACATCTAAAAAATTTCACAATAAGTCCCTTTAGTTTTTGAGTCCCCTTAATATCCCTATTTAGTGTAGAAGAGGGTATAGGAATAAATTAATGTGTATCATGGATGATGGTTAGGGGCGGTAAAAAATAATTCTGAAAAGCAGATGCTAACAATTTTGCAAATTTCTTTTGTATTGATAAAAAGGGATATTGGCAAAATATTTCTAATTTTTGGCAAATTAAATGATTATTTTGTAGAAGATGTTGAACTTGTCTTTTGGATATGATATCATAAAAATAGATTCACTTTGCTAACACCACTAAAAATACATCGTATTGGTTGCATTTATTATAAGATGCCAATTTAAAATTATCCGAGATTTTTGTATCATTGAAGTGTCATTTGTCCAGTTATTTTGACTGTATTCATTATAAGGCTTCGACATAGGATTGTCTGAGATATCTTACAATCAAAGTGTTTAAGAATAAACTTTTTTCAAGGATGAATATTTGCACTTTTGCCTTACATAGAAGTAGATTCATTGTCATCTATCAGACACTTTCATTTAGGCTCTCGCGTCATTATTGGATTAACCTTATAAGGACAAGCTAGCCCCTATGGAAATCATCCTTTTGGGGTATAGTGCAAATCGTTTACTTAGAATAAAAACAAGTTAGAGCACTCACCAAAGATCCAACTACCATACAAAGACCTCGCCCTTTTCCACACAAAGTTCAAAGGATGAACATCTCCATTTCTATCTTACACAGAAAGGATTCAATCTATCATCCATTGGATGTTTTTAGACCGCCATGCCATTATGGGGTCAACCTTATAAAGGATGGTGTAGTCACTATAGAAGTCTTCCTTTTTTTCATACCATCGTAAATCATCTACTCATACTCAGGAAAAAACAAAACAAAACAAAACACTCATTAAAGGCCAGACTGCCATCCAAGACCTCTTCCCTTTTTTCACACAAAATTCCAAGGATGAATTATGGTTTGAATCCATCAAGATTTTTGTAATCTTTTTCTCTTTCAGTTGGCAGCACGTGGGGATGGATGGATTTTATTTTTATATTTTTTATATTTTTTAAACAATGGAATTTGTACTTTGGCAGCAAGATTGACACGGTTGGGCACCCCATTAAGTTTTTCTTGTCATTTGTCAAGCTTACGTGTCAGGATGTGAATGAAATTTGGGGGGTAAGGGGGTTAGGTGGCACGATAGGTATGGACTATGGATAGGAACGAATTTGAACTTTTGTCTGACACGGGGGCATGTGGCGGGTCTTCTGGGTTTTTTTTCCGCTTTGGGATGACGACGGACTCCGGCGCTGTGGATGAGAGCAACGCTTATGTTGACGGAGGGGTCCAGTCAACATGCAAGCGGTCACGTTACCCCTGTAAGGACTGCTGGGTACGATTTGGGTCCTTTGGATGATTTCAAGGATGGATGAACGGAATAAAAAATAGTTTCTCATCCAATTGTTTTTGGGGGGGGAGTAGAGGTGTTTGATTGCAGTATAATTGTGGAAGAATGTTATGGGCTTGACCCTCACTGTAAAGACATTCAATTGTTGACCAAAGTGGTCCAATGGATGACTTCACTGTTAATTGTATGGTGGAAACACCTTCAAAAAATGTCAATATTAGCAATTCAGCATAGTTGGTGGTGCTTTTTCTTAACCCCTAAAGTCCCAAGGCCATTTTTCTACCCAAACCACTGAAAACTACCTCTTTTGCTACGTTTACCTATGAAATAAATTTTTTTAAATATTTTTTAGAATTTAACCATTTGATCTTGTTCTACACTTGTCTTAGATCACATAATAAATTTTTTGTGATGCTTGACCGTATAGATTGAAAGATATTAGCATTCAAAGTGGAAGAAAAAAATTTCTTTCAAGAAGTTGCTATGATTGCCCGCAAAACAAGAAACTCCATAACTTTCACATCACTAACCCAAATGGAAAATTTGGAAAATTCAATATTTTATTGCAATTTGAACTTTGGGCCTATAACCATGTTTTGTTGATTGTATAAGTTTACAAGGTTATGGTAACTTTGGTTTGTACCATGATGTTATAAATTATAATAAATATCTATGATGAAAATTTCAAATTTTTTGAGAATTATTTTGTATTTGTTATGAATTTTCTTCACTTTTTCCTTACATAATTAACAATAATTTGAAATTTTTATGAATCACCCAAAACATGGGATTTCACCTTTGAAAAATATAAAATATAAAACATCATTTCTATATAGTTGCCAAAATCCAACTAGAATTTATCAAGTTGGTTGTGTTGTAACTAGCGGTGCTATTTTGTGAGCGTGTGAGCATGAGCCTGTAAGCGGTGAGTTCAAAAATTTGTAGAAGCACTAAAAAATTTAATAATAATTCTATAAATAGATTCCATTTAGAAAATTTAGTCAAATTTTACTATTTCTAGTAAAATTTTGCACCTATTACGGTGGACCTATTACCGTGGTTATGTAGAATTTAGATGAAAATTATAATTTTCAATGTTGTCTAAAATATTAGAAGTATACATTATGAAAATGATGAACTTAATTGATATGAAAGATGGATGGAGATGGAAATAAATTTGTATAGAATATTGATTGATCATTGTTCTATAGCAATGTGGGTCTTTACGGGGCTGATAGGAGGGTATCAATAATATTCTCTTGATGCGCCATTGTTGAACTTGTTTAGATTTTTTTTAATTGTTAATAGGAATTGTTTTTATATCTAATGATCTTTGTCATAGTAAATTTTATTTTGGTTGATCATTGTCTTGTAGCATCATAGATCTTCTCATGGTCAATGAAAAGGTACCAACACTTCTTTGTGGATTTACAAGTCAATGAACTTGTTTAGATTTTAGAAAAGAAAGATTGTTAATTGGAATTCAATATATTTGGAAAAATCTTGGCTGCACCAAATTTCATTTTTGATGATCACTATCTTGTAGTAGTGTGGGTCCTATCGAAGCCGACAGAGGGTACCTATACTTTTGCCTTGATGTGCTGGTAATTGGACTTATTATGATTTTGGAAGACAATATTTGGTTGATAGGGATTATTTTGTAAAGAGTGAGCTTAGTTACACCAAATTGTTGATTAGTTGCCCATTGTTCTCTTGTAGGACCTTCTAGAGATCCAACTCTTCCATCTTTGATCAGATAGTCATTTGGTTAATCACTCCCCTCTTGTTGCTTGATACCTCTCGGCACCGAGAGGAGGATCAAGCACTTATCTTCAAGTTGATGTGCTACTTATTGAACTTCGCTAGATTTTAAGAAGAAAAAAAGTTATTAATTACAATTCGTTTGAAATCGACTAAGGTTGTTCCATTGAGATTATAACCACTCCCCTCTTGTTTTTGGGTTACCTCTCGGCGCCAAGAGGTACCCCTAACCGCGGGTGTAAAAATTTTTAAATTTTTAAAAAAATTAATTAATTTTTAAAAAATAAAACTTTTTTTTTTTCATTTTCATTTTCATTTTTTTCAGCCTGTAGGGGATTCCTCTCATCACCAAGAGGTACCCAACAACAAAATGGGAGTGGTTATAAAATCAAAATCTTAATGGAACATCTTTAACCGATTTCAAACGAATCCTATTTAATTATCAATTTTTTTCTTCTTAAAATCTAACAAAGTCCAATAAGTAGCAAATCAAAGTTGTTTAAGGGACCATGGTAATAGGTCCACGGAAATAGGTCCGTAATAATAGGTACCAAAAATAATAAAATTTGACCAAAATTTTGAAATGAAATCTCTGAAAAATAAAAATAAACAAAGGCAACCCTGTGTTGTAAACACTCACATAATAGCAACCCTATGTTGTAACTTGACTTATAAACAAAGGCTATAAAGTTATATACAATAAAATGCAAAGTCCCAATATTTTGGACAATTAACACGTTGCTTTGAACAATTATGTTGGGTACATAACTATTCATTCATCCCAAATAATGTGTGCATCAAAAAACCAAGATAGTCTTTTTTTAGAACAAATTTGATAAACTAATATAGGTAATATATTTGTATAGAGATGTCATCAAAAGTGTGCAAAAATTTACAAATGGATTAAAGAATTAAAGGGTTAAAACATAATAATTTATTAGATTATAAAGATTCACTATGAAGCACTATTTTGCACCCACTCTTCCCTCTTCTTAAAGAATGCATTGTTCTTCACTTTTAATTTATCGTTGAATTTCTTTCTCCACATTCATTTGGCACGTTTCTCTGGGTACACCTTGAGATTCTTTTCATGTATAGTGGCCTCCAATAATGTTACGTGATTTTCAAGAAAACCAATGATGTTTTTGAAAACTCTCACTAGCTCCCAACACTCACAAATTGCACATCATAGGTTTGAAGTGGTTGAAATTATGAAGACTAAAAGCTTGACAGCTAAAGAGAAGGCCCCCATCATTAGAATGCACAAAGCAAGTGCCAAGGGTGTACAAATTGTTGTTGAACTTGGACACCCTACTTGGATTATCTACATTGTGATCAAGAACCAACAATGCTAACATGTGAGCCTAGAAATGTGAGTCTATGAGCCTTGAGCCTAAGTGTAAGTAGGTACTCTACAATTATTGAAGGTGCTTATAACATACACACCTATAATCATTAGGGGAGATTTTAGGTCCTTGAGAGACTATTTCAAGGTTGTTTCCATTGTTGGGAACTAGCCTTGTACAGTCAAAAAATAATAATATTAAAATAATAATAATAATAAATTAGAATATATTAAACTTCTAATTTAAATTTTGAATTTTGAATTTTTTAAATGAAAATTATATTTAAAAATATATTAATTAATAATATTTGACATAGTAATCATATGGCCACATCAGAATGGTGTTCCTAGAGCATTTTTGGAGTTCCCACAATCCAAAAACTATTAATCTCTTAGAACGTTGAAATCTCTTTTAATGATAGGCACCCATAGTATAAATATCTTATAACTATAGAAGGTGCTTATAACATGAACACATATAATATAGGTGCTTATAATATAAATATTTTATAATCATATAAGGTATTTATAACATAGACACCTAAAATATGAATATCCTATAAACATGGAAGGTGCCTATAATATAAAAATCAATAATATAGCAGCCAAGACTCCTAGGCTCCTAGACTCAAGATCCTAGTCTCACATATTAGTACCCCTAGATGAAGAACTTCAAGCTTTCTAGGATAATTGTAACCTCAAATCTCTTATAGCTCTAAAAAAGTTATTAAAACATGATGTTTAGATTCTCACACGTATTCTTGTCATTAGAAAAGATCTAGGGTCTATAGAGGGTTGTTTGACTTTTGGTAGCAATGCAAATATAGGACAATAAAAAAATATGATTATTTTTAAAATTTAAAATTTAAAATTGTCAATTTGATGTAGCACTTGAGACAATCACATGGTACATGATTTCTATCTTTCTCTATCTCCTACAATTTGTCAAGATCACACAAATTATGTATGCACAATGAAACTAGTAGGACTTTATATTGACATACTAACATATGCACAAAGTTATGTGTATTGTATTCAAAAGCTCTACGTGTACTTGAAATTTTTTGTACATGTATTTCACAGGAATAATAATACAAGTGTTACCATGACAAAGCAAGCAATGGGATATTCAACTAGGCTTTGAATAGCTTTGGCATAAAAGCTCGTTACCAAGGTCCCCATGTATTTGGATGATATTTGCACAATATTGATACCTTGTTGTATTAATAAAGAAATCCGAATATGAGATCTAGGAAAGCTTTGTTGGCACACAAAGGGCTGCTCTAAACCTCCAACTGGATTTTCGTTCTTGTTGCTTGGATGAAGCATTGGTGGACTTTGACGTGTTTGCTTCTCCCTGCCGCTTCCACTTCATGTCTTAGTCGAGTCCTTGCTGTAAGTGCTAGCCTCACCAACACTACTTAACAGATTTATGTTGAAATCAACAAAATAGTGACCAAATCAACGCGACCAAATCAACAGAATTCTGTCAAAATTCCTGCGTTTTCTACTAGTGATTTTGTTAATTTTATTTCCAATATACTATACAACCAACATTTGCAATTGTGATTTTATGATATGTTGTAATTTTTGTTTTGAATAACAACGTGAAGCCATGCTTAAGACGTACACTTGTTGTATGTCCTCTAATACACTGTGATTTGTTGAGGTTGGCATGGGCATAGGTGATGCGTGACTTCCTAAGATTGGAATATAGCTCAACTATCACGATAGTCTATTCTACTTATTTCATATTTCATCATGCTTTATTTGTTGTATTCATATTTTTCACTTCACTTGTGAAATCTGAATTGATAAAGATTCAAGAACTAAACATATGGATCTTACTCGCTCTATAATGTAAACTTATTTTTGTTGATATTCTAGTTGTGTTTATGTTGTAGCTCAATCAGAACATGAGTATTAGGATCCCATGGATATAGTACCCACCCTCCATTCCGACTAAGTCGTGATCTAGAGATGATGGATATAAGAATATTTTGATTAAGAATGACTTTTATTTCTTTGCACTAATGTTGCATGTACTCTCTGTTATATTACCTGAATTCATATTAGAATAGATTGAGATGTAATTAACAAGAAAATGTCCTTATGTAGAGTGAAAAGACTAAAAAGATTGTCAAATTCTCTCTCTCTTCTTCCCCCCCCCCTCTCTCTCAAAACATTACAAATAACATGTTTATATGTACATGACAATGTTATGAGTTTTGAAATTTTGAAGTTAGGATTTTTCTAATTTTGCCATTAGAATATGCAAAGAGGAAACATTTGTGTTTCAATTACATTGAGAGGCTATCCAAGTAACAAAGGCATATCAATTTGCAATCATAAACCAAGTAACGAGATTGCATCAAGGTAGCACAAGTTATATGATTTGGAATGAAATATCAACCCAACACTAGTATGACACCCTGAACCTTCAAACTGGTTTTGAATTTCTTAGCTTGGGTGTGTTACCTAGGCATGATAGCATGCATTAGCGATTATACACCACTGACGTGACTCTTTGTTTGGAAAATGAGCAATTTCAAGAATTAGTTCACTCCTTGGGTCTTAGGCCTTAAAGCAGATAAGACAAATGAAACTGCATTTTTCTTAGTAACGTTGTTCTTGCTCGTATTGCAGCCATTCGAGTCTAACAATTTGGTTCAATACTCTGAATTAACATTATTGCTCCTTGCGCCATGGATACTAAAGTGACAACTTAGGTGCTAGTATGGCACGAATTCATTTTAAAAGGTGAATTGTGGTAGTAATGAATTGTTAAGCTTGTCTTATATGCAACACTCCTATACAATTTCAAAGTTTGGTTGCATTGGTTTATCTTTCATTTGGATAACAATTGTTGTCATGTTGTAAACACCTCGTATATGTTCCATAATATGCTTTGTATTTGTTTGATGGGCATGGGCACAAGTGACGCATGACTTCCTAAGATTGGAGCTAAATTCCAAACTTACAATTGTTGATTTTCCTTCCCTTGAACTTTTCTAATTGTTTGATGATATATTCCGTATTATCTTGGAATGACAACTATAGGGTATAAAAATCTTTGTGTATCTTGGTATTGTAAGAATCAAGTTCTTCTCAAACGCTTTTCAAAACAATGCTACGTCTGATATAATGAGATTAAACATAGACAGTGTACTTACACCTATGCATAGGCGAGCCCGGGTTTGTTCATGAAAAATGTATGGTCATTGTAAAATCCCATCCTCCCTCCTAAACTGATTTAATCTGAAGTTTCAACTAGATGCTAATGGTAGTATTATGCATTTGTCTGGAGAAAGATTATACAGAAATGGTAGCTCCATGTGATTATATTAGGCTTGACAATAGAATGGTACAGTCTTGAATTTAAATTGAAAGAAAAAGCCCAAAAATGGAGTGACTAGAACAATTTTTTTTCTCTCCCTATATAATTTATTTTTTACTTTTTGTTGTATTTGCACTCCTCTTGAAAGTCAAATGACCCTTCAAAGGCCCTAAATTTTTTCTAATGTTAGGATCAATAGCAAATACCAATAGTTTGACATTAGTTTAGCTTTAATCACTCTACATGAGTCTAGCTTTCACTATTGTTTTGCTACAAAAGAAGTCATTTTTTAGTGATACACATAGCTAAGAGGTTGAATTTTGCAAAAATACACCAAACATGGGCAATTGGCGAGTGGAAGCAAGTTATTTGAATTGATGAGTTCACCTTTAAGATTGGTAAGAATTATAAACAAATGCTTGTGTAGAGGAAGATCAATGCTTGCTTTAAGTTGGATTATTTGGCACCAATTTTTAGCTCGGGGTACACTTTTGTTATAGTCAAGGGAACCTTCATTGCCTTGAAGAAGCTTCTTTTGATCCACATCTTGTTAGGAAGACAAATTGCTACACGTTTCATTGACCACATGTATGAAAGAAGCATAAGGCCCACTTTTCAACATCCACAAGAATTTCAATGTACGCAACTTTTGTATTATATAGCCCTAATTATAATCACTTGTAATGCATTTTAGTCCAATCTCAAGGGATACAATTTGTTTTAACGTAGAAAATTCTTGTAGCCCTTATAACAAGAAATCTAAAAATGTAATTATATACATAAAATGAATATTTTTGAGACAATAATAGCATTAAAAATTGAATTATATGAATTTTTTGAATACATGTGTATCATGGAACAAGCTACACAACTTTGGGGGCTTTTTAATTAAATAAATTAAATAAAAAATAAAAAATAAACATTAGATGAGTTTTTGCTACTTTGCAAGGTTGTGAGTTCCCCTGCGTTCTCCAACTTTGGGAACGCCACTACGCAAGCTGTTGACATGAGTCGACCACGTCAGCAAATATTCAAAAAATATTTTTTTAATATTTTTATTTTTTATTTTTTATTATTTTTTATTTATTTTTTATTTTTTTAATATTCAAAAAAATATTATTATTGTTATTTATTTTTGCAGACAACACAGGCTGGTTCCCAACAACAGGAACCAGCCTGAAATGGCCCTCTCAAAGGATTGAAACTCATCTAATGATACTACAAATGAATTTTAATTTTAATTGGAGAGAACTTCTTATAAGGATTTTTAAAAACTATGCGTAGGTGTTTCAACTCTTCATCTAGAAAGAAGATTTAGACATCACCTTGTCAAGATGGGCATTTTCTAAACAATTCAAGTCAAGTTCAAGCGAGAAGTGGTTCTTTATTTGTTAAATCACATAGACACTACAACATCCAATTTTAGTGTGTCTAATATTTGACCTAAGTCTCACTCTAAGCCCTTGTCCTGTAAAGATGGGATGGTGGGATGCAATACAATATATTCCCACAAGTAGAAAGAGAACATCAACTCACAAAATTTCTTACGCCTAATTGTGGAACCAAAATTTGTAATTTTGCAAAAATTACAAACCAAATGCTTGAAAATTTGTATCATATGTTTAAAATTTGATGGACTTGGCCTCACCTGTGTCTATACACCCCAAATAAATACAAAATTAGTTAAAGTGCACACAGCATGTGTCTATAGCCAAGGCCAATTGTTATCCTTTTCACAAGCAAAAGTAAACTCAAAAAAAAAAAAAAAAAAAAAAAAAAAAAATCCACTGCTGAACATTAGTATTGTCTCTCATGCCAAACCTTATCAACCATAGTGTATTGCCTTGCAATAGTGATTTGTTTGCTACAACAATGTGTGCAAATTTTTTAAGAATTCTAACGAAAAAGTTCACTATAGTTGCTAAGCCCTTAGATAACCCAATTTAAGTTTATGTGGTAAGCTTACAAACCAATTGAAACTCACTTGTTAACACCCAAGTTAAAGATTATGTTTGACTAAGGGTGTTTGATTGTGGTTGTTTAATTCATAGGCTATGTGCCATTGTTGACCTTGTCTTGATGTGATCTAGAACCATATGGTATGGCCATCTGTTTGTTTCTCATGCATCCATTTGGAACAACATGAGTAATTAAGTTGGTTATGCAATTGATTCAATTGAGTCTCCACCTTTGCAACTATTAATTGTATTTAGATGGTAAATAACTGGCATATATTGGTGAAATCTTTTATGCGAGGCACAACCCATATGGTGGTTATCCTTCTATCTTCTATTGATAAGTTTGTTTTAAAATTTTACTAGTCTTAGCTATCATAGGTGATAATTATGCCACATCCATTAAATAAATGGTATATACATACTAGAATTTAGATGAATTTTTTTTATGAATGCATTGTAGGAAGTAATTGTCTACTCCTAACATAGCAAATATTTTGTTTATGTATTGCTAGTGTTTGCAATTTGGTGGGCTCTCACTTCTTCTAAAGGCAAAGAAATTGTGTTGCCATTTGATTGTATAGAATTTATAAGAACATTGCACTTTATGGATAAGTGTTTCCAAATATGCATTTAGAATGGTGCACCTTTTTCATTATATGACAAATTTGACAATTTAAGAGAGAGAGAGAGAGAGAGAGAGAGAGAGAGATTTTTTTTGGTAAATATACAACCTATTATTTTCTACATTTCATTTTATTTAATTTGGTCTTCACTAACTTTTGGGTCTTTTTAATTTGATATAATTTTTACAAAAGTTGTCCTCTAAGTTGTTTTAATGCCGATGACCCATGAATATAATACAAGAGTTGCGTACCTAGGCAAGAATGCTTTGGAGTTGATATTTATAAAGGATGGTTCTCCAGTACACATGAGTAAATTCTCCAAACACTAACGGAAAAAGCGACTATTGAAAAAATTGGTATTGCATGCAAATTCATCGAATCTCAATATGATTAAAAAAAATTGGAAGATTCTAAAAGACACAATATAAAGCAAGCATTGGCTTAAGAACACAAAAGAAATGTAGATGGATATAGAGGTGGAATAGAGGGCTATTGTAGACAATAAGCTTGAAGCATTAGTTTCATCCATGCCAAAGAGAATAAAGGTTGTTTTTATAGCAAAGGGTGGATATACCCTCTAATAAAGATGTATGTTTTGAACTCATTTCCATCAATAAAATGTTTCAATTTTTTGCACGCATAAAGTGTACTTGCAAACTTGCCTCCTCATGAATTTTTTTAATTAAAACTTTGTTTTTGAGGGAATAATGAATGTTTGAGTAGAATGGACCTTTCAATTTGAATCCAAAAATGAATCTTCTTCCAACTCGTTCCAATTTTTTGAAAGATGTGGTGGCATTGACTTGTTAGGATTCAAAATCATTTAATATGTTCTATGGTTCATTTCTCTGAGGAAACTCAAGTTTTACCTATTTCAAAGCTTTTTGTTAATATACACCTTAGAAATCTAGAGTATCTTGGATATGTTAGCTTCACTTTTGTAAATCTTATGGAGGTGATGAAAGATTGTTTAAGTGGGGCCATTACTTTCCGTTTGGGAATAAACAACTAAGGATTGAGGACTATTTTTTATAAAGGTTTTGGTGATGATGACAACACAAGTATACCTTTTCACTATTTGAAAAGGCTAGGGAACTCTCATATCCACAAAGTTGTC